>JAGFNQ010006900.1:133494-226057 GCA_024364735.1 Boesenbergia rotunda
ATACAATGTTGATGCAAAAGACAAAGGACATTGGAATATTCTCCTCCATCGATCTTCATATTTTACCTCGATCAGTGGTTTAATTTTAAGAAATTTAATTGCAACAAATGCTCCGACAGTAGAGCATACAAATGAATGCATGATACGGTTAGAGGAAACTTGAAATCCAATTTCTGCAAAGTAGATTTTCCAGTTAGACCATTCAGTTTAGAAATTGTAATTTGATGTCGATATTACAATGGTTTGTATCTTTTAATCAGACCAAAGAAATCTTCAATTTACTGTGCAAACTTTTCTCCTTAATATGCATTGTGAAAGTACCAACAGGATATATAAAGGTTGGATTGGTCTCACAGTTGGTTTGGATATTAGACTAACAAATAACAACTTAACAATATAAAAGAGAAGAAAAAAACTAATTCTTAATAATAACATAAATATCTGAGCATTTAGATGTTGAAGGACAACTTATCCTTCCCAAAGGTATATTCCTTTCTCTTAAAAAAAGTGAAAAATAATCTTAATGTCGAACCTAGAATTTTAAATTTGCATTCATCAATTTGAAATATATGATCATTACGAGGTATCAGCTTCATCGAGATATGGATCGCGATATCCAATTCCCAATTTTAACTCAACCGATTATATTGTTCAGCTTACATTTAGCATGCTTGTGCTTCGATTCCACAAAGCCTCCTTAAATAGGTTAACACGAGTATCAGTTTTCAAAACGCAGGATGTAGCTCAGCAGCAAATCCAACAGGAATTAGTTCCCTCCCAAGTATTTATCAAGTAGTATACCGTTTTGATCACAAGTATTTTAACTTTAACTTCTACCTATTCTCGGAACTCTAACTCTCATCCCAACAAAAAGATTGCTCACTCTCAACGAAATTATCTTATTAAATGCGCCTTCATAAACCCTCGCGAAAAGGTTAGCAATGAATAAAGACAAACGAAAAAAAAAAATACAAAGAACAACTTGATTCAGGAGCAAAGGAACAGATGAGGCACAGTATAAAGGAACAAACATATACCCTGTAACAAATCGGTCAATAAAAATAAATAAATAAAAACACCTTATGTCTTTTGGACGAACGGCAAAAACCAAAACAATCCTACTTTTAAGCGAAAGATATGGAGGCGAAAGAACTATAACCTGAAAGATCCACTTGTTCATGATGATTACAGTAACGTTGAAGCCCCACCATTGCAGGATGGCGAGCACTGCCCGCAACATCCCCAAGTGCAAAACTTTGCTCTCGTTCATCCTAGTTCCTCTTTCGATCCGCCGAGAACTAGAACGCCCAGCTCCAACCCCCACCCAAAAGCGCCTCAGATGTCTCCAAGGACGAGATCAAGCAACAAACTTTAGCGCCGACCAGAGACAGGCAGGAGAAGAGCGATCAAAGCTTCTCATCTCCAGCTACCATCTTTATCGCGCGCGCACCTCCCTCTCTCCCTCTCTCTCTCTCTCTCTCTAATCGAAGGAGGACGGTAAAGAAGTTCGGAACGCGTGGGATTTGGAAAGCGGAGAAGGAGAAGGCGCTGCCTGGGTATTCGTTTTCGGTGTGAAGAAGGAAGGCGTTATGTGCGAGCCGCCCTCACCTACTCTGATATGCCATGTTCAACACACATATACCTGCTCTCTAACTGGAAGATAAGCGGGACCCAGTGAATCAATTTTTCATGCGGGTAGGTCACTCCGAGTATCTAAAACTCATTATAATTTTAAATTCAGCCCCCTAATTTATTTATATACAGGAAGAAAGTAACGCGCAGCTATTAATGGGAAAAAATTATTATTTTAATTTAATCAAGTTATTATATATAAAATATTTAATTAAAATTTTATATTGTATTATGAGTCTCGTAGCACTCTATCAATCATAAATGAATAATCAATGACTAATAAAATTTATTTGAGAAGTCAAATTTGCAATTAACGAGGAAGTAGTTAGGCGTGAAAAAGATATCACAAAATTGTTATTATTATTAAAAATTGGGCAGACAATTCCTAAAGCTCTCTATGAATCAATTTTAGTTTATGTTTCCAATCAAAACAAAATCTCCGTTTCTCATTCCTACCATTCCAATGACATAGACTTAGCAACTCAATGCCAATGACCATGAACCCGTCATGGCTGCAACCTCTTAAGTCACAGCCGCGATTGAGACCCTGTGGCCTTGTCGCGGGGAGGCCGATGACGAGGAGGTCGTGACGACACATCGATGCTCCTATTCTCTTCCATCTATTTTACTAGTTTCTTTTTTTCCTTGCAATCTTTATCTTCCTTCTTCCCACCAAATTAAACTAGGCTGGCAAGCAACATTAATTACGGCAACAAAACCGAACAAGATTGAAGGTAGGATATTTGGTTGGTGGACTTTTTGACTAGTTGGAGAAATTCATGTTCAAATCAAATTGACTTTATTTTTCATTATTAATATTGTAGGTTGATTTTACATTATCAATGACGTGCTTTTATTAATATTAAGATATTATTAGGTGGAGGGAATCGTTCTTTGATTTTTTATTGAAAAAAATGAAAAGCATTAGTTAAAATTATTCTAATTTTATCAAAAAGTGGAATAATTCGATCGAATATAATTAGAACATTTTTATTGAAATTGCTAATTCAATCGGAGCTATAATCTAATCAAAGTAGTTCATTAAAATTGCTTTGAATAATTTTGCTCAGAGATGCTAAAATAAGACACAAATATGTCCTTTTTAATTTTTGTTTAAAAAAATTAATTTTGAATCATATTAAATTACTATATAAATGCACTAAGAATGTGAAGGATATGCAAATCAAAGATGGGCATAGGTTATAAAAAAACTGTAAGGAAAATTGGAAAAAAAAAATTTAAATTAGGTTGAAGTGCTTAATAGTACTTATATTTTTATGGAAAAAACATATTTTTATATAAGGTATAATTGCATCTACAAATTTGCATAAATAAAAACCAATAATTCAATTAATTAGATATTACTTTATATTTATGCCATTTAAAAATATCCTAGAAATGTAATTTAAACCCAAAAAAAAAAAGATCGTATATACCATTATAATTTTTTGATTTATCCTTTTATATATAATTTATGGACGTTCGGAAGATAAATAATCCACAAGACACACGTAAATTGCTTAATTACACTAAGGCAGGCCCTTCATGTTTACAAAACCAACCCTGAATTTTCACGGCGGCAGACGGACGACGGGACGAGAGCGAGGTCCTCTCCGCGGGGCATCTCAGCGCCGCCGGTCACACTGGCTGAGCTTAAACAGGCCCAATGTGGGCCGCTGCCCACACTGGCCCAGACAAAAATATATTAATACGCAACTCTAAACCCTAATAATTAGTCTCCGAAGCTACGCCAACGCCCTCCGCTGCCGCAGGCGGAAAAAAAAAACATCCATACACAACCCTAAACCTAAAGGTGTGCCTCCTTCCCTCTCGGCAGCAAGGTACCCTACAACCTCCGCACTCGGCAGTGAGCTCAATCAAAGGTAACCCTAAATTTTCTACTGTTCGCAAAAAAAAAAAAAAAAATGATGACTACGGCACCGCTCGTCCTGCCTGGTGAGTCAGCCTCCCGAGCGGCCGCTGCCCCCACCAATCAGCACCGCTCGCGAAGCGGCTGCTGCCCAGCCAGTCGCTAGGCAGCGACGCCGCCGCTCGCGAAGTGGCCGTTGCCCCGCTATTTACCTTTGCTCGCTGCCATGGACCATGGCAGTTAATATAAGAGAAGAACTACATGTAATCCATATCAAACTTTTATATGCACATAAGCTTTGGAAGGATGAAAACACACTATGTAGTTTGTTGGGGAATTTGTTTAGGACAAACAACAACACATACAGAGTTCAAACTGAGATTACAGTTGGCTTGGTGCTAGAGTACTGGCGGTGGTATGCAATAGTTGAACTAGTAGACCTAAAAAGAAAAGTAGAAACATTTGATTTTAATCCATGTACAAAATTAAGATTATATTTATTTTAATTCATCAAGAAACTAAGATTATATTTATTTTAATCTATGCAAGATTATAAAAGTGGGTCATGAAAAGTCTAAGGATATTAGAATCACCAAGAAAAGTAAGGAATGGAGAGCCCAATGCACTAAGAACTCCAACATCAGGATCATCATTATTTGATCCTTTTTCTGTTTATTTACTTGACTCAAGATAGTGAAACATGATAGGCACTCAGATGGAAAAGGTTTCTTATTCATATTAGTCCTGGTTTCTTTGTCTCCTTGGCCTAACTTGATCCTGGACCCGGACCGATTAGTATCACCCACAAGAGCTCGTATTTAAGGTTTGCTCCAGCTTGCAGGCCAATTTCCACTATCTCAAAACAAAGCAAATCAGTTCATACATTTCAAAGACAAATACAACAAAGTTTAGAGAATGAGAAAAATGTTACAATTTTCAGGATCAAGATAGGCCAAGGAGACAAGCGAACCAGGAACAACGTGAGCAAGGAATCTTTTCTATCTTGGTGCCTATCATTTTTTACTATCTTCTTCGAGTCAGGTAAATAAATAAAAGAAAAATCAAATAGTGATGAACTTGGAGTAGGAGTTCTTCGTGGCTCATTCGGCTCTCCATTTCTTCTTTTTTTTTGGCGATGGTAATGTCTTTAAACTCTTGGTAGCCTACTTTTATAATCCTACATGGCTTAAAATAAGTATAATATAAATTTCTTGGTGAATTAAAATAAATATAATCTCAATTTTCATTGTGCATGGATTAAAGTAAAACTTACCCACTTTTATCTTTAGGTTCACTAGTTCCTCTATTACGTATCACTATTGCTCTAGCACTAAACCGACTGTAATCCCAGCTGCCATGTGTTGTTGTTTGTCCTAAACAAATTTCCCAATAAATCGCATTGTATGTTTTCATCATTTTCAAAGTTCATATACATATAAAAATTTACTATGAATTATATTATAATTATTCTTTTATATTAACTGTCATCATCTATGACATCGAGGAAAGATCAGTAGCAAAGACATCTAGTTAAATAGCTCATTGTTCGTGCTATCTGACGTGGCAACCTTTAAGTGGCCTTTGCCCGACGAGCCAATGATGTGGCAGCCTGGCACAGCCTCTGCCCTCACCAAGCAATGATGAGGTCGCTTATATGGTGGCTGAGTTGCTGCCTTCCGGGGCAACGGTCACTTTTTGAGCGGCGACGTCGCTTGCTGTCTGACAGTTAATGGGACAGTAGCTGCTTCGCACCAAAAAGATGAAATCTTAATGACCCCTTGATTTTTGCCCCACGGATGTTCAGAGAAAAATAAATCACGATTTATTAGTTGGGTAAAACGCTTGGGGTCGAGAAGATTTAAGCCAGCAGATTAGATTTTTACTCCGTGTGTGATTGGCGACTCTCGAACCTGAGACCTTCGGAATAAGTGGTCAAACGCCTTACCAACCGAGCCAGTCCGTGGGGGCGACAGTAGCCGCTTCGCGAGTGGCCGCATCGTTGCTTAGTGGGGCAGCAACTGCGTGAGAGGCTACCTTGTTGGGCAGGACGAGCAATTGAGTTGCCAACTTTTTTGTGGAATAGGAAAAAAAAAAGTTTAGGGTTACTTTTGATTGAGCTTCTTGCTTGCTGCCGAGTGAAGAGGGCGTATATGTGTAGCTTGCTACGACAAGGGAAGCATACAAACCTTTATGCCTTGTTTACTTAGGAGTAAGTAAAAGGCGAAACGCTTGCCCACAGCGCCCTCGCCAGTCCATCCCAGGACCGACACGGAGGAGGTAAATCACGGTTTTCACTGGTGTGGTGAGGCATCTGGGGTCAAGGGAATTAATGCCAGCAGATCAGGATTTTATCCCCGTGCGCAACTGGTGACCCTTGAACCTGTGACTTCCATATAAATGGCCAGGCCCTTTACAATCCGATCCAGCCCGTGGGGACGTTTAAAAAGTAGGTACAACACGAGGACTTCCCAGGGGGTCACCCATCTTAGTACTGCTCTCGTCCAAAAACGTTTAACTTCGGAGTTCTGATGGGATCCGGTGCATTAAAGCAAATATAAGAAGTGAGGGAATTTTTCTAAGGAAAAGTATTCGCGACCTACTTGACAAGGAAAGATGGATTATATTTCCTTTTCTTTATTTATTTGTTATCAAATATGGATGGATAAATTTGTAAATCCATTGAGATAAAATCCATTTTGGTCTCCTTTGTTTTCCACTTATCCTAAAGTAGTTTCTCTTTTTTCGAGCTCTCAAAATGTTCCTCGTATTTCAAATTGTTTCCCTAATTCATCATCCCATTAGATTTCCATTAAAAACAAACGGAGATAAAGTCTATCACTTATTTATATGTTCATTTTCGTCTTTCTTGTTTGTCACTTATCCAAAAATAATTCTTTTTGTCATGCTGTCAAAATTATTCTTAATGTTTCAAAATGTTTTTTGAATTTATTTTTATTTTCGTTAAAAAATAAACGAAAATAAAGTCAATCACTCATTTATATGTTCCATTAGTTTATGTCCAGATAACGAGATATTTTTGTAATAATGTATGATATGAATGGAAGGTATCCAATCCCTAGCCTGCTCGTATATCATGAAAGCATTTGTATTTTTTTCTTATTATAATTTAAACTTTTACAACTCATCAAAACACCTTTTGCTCTTCATAATTTTTTTTGTGGCTTTATAATTGATAAATACGCATCGATGATTCCGAATTAATTTAGCTGAAAGAAAAAAATTTTAATTTGAAGAAAATTTAAAGAAATGAACAAACATGAGATATGAATTGGTGATCGGCTTTATTTGTTTCTTTTTAACGAAAATCTAATAGGAAATATGAATTCGAAAAATATTTTAAAACACGATAGACTATTTTAACAGCATGTAAAGAGAAAGAATTATTTTTGAATAAATGACAAATAAGAAGAGTGAAAATATGTTTATGAATGAGTGGTAGATTTTATTTTTATTTGTTTTTAACGAAAATTTAATGACAGGATGAAAATAAGAGATTTTGAAATATGAAAAATTATTTTGGCAGTCAAAAAAGGAGAGATTATTTTGAAATAAGTGGAAAATAAGATAGATTAAAATGAACTTTATCCCTAAATTCATCTAAAGGTCGTTTTTTGAGTTGTTTTTCATCTGCCTAGATGAGGCGAAATGCCTTTCTTTTCTCTTGCTCTAGCTCATCCCCACCATGCCCGCCAACCACGAACCAAGTGAGGCGGCTGCCAAGGCCTCGTTGTCACGTCGGCAACTTGCAACTTTTCTTCTTCATCCTCGTCGTCCTCCTCGCCTTCCCCCTCTGCAGCCTGGTCACAAGTTCGTCAATACCATCGCCACCCTTCGTAGCTCCCTCTCCCTCAACCTAGACGTCATACGTGACCCCTCGCGTTCGGCGGTGAAGAAGCCCAAGACTAGTGACGTGAAGCTCTCCTTCGGGCTCTGCGAATGCCAAGACGATATGTTGAGGGACATTGAGGAGACCCAGTTCAAGGCGAAGGATGGGCAGGTAAGCGCGACGGCTTGCTTAGCTTTTATTTTTTCTATTTTTGTTGTTTTTTACGAACTTTCTGCAGTATTTCTCTTTTCTTTTCTCTTCCTCTGGTCGAATGATTTATTTATCTTGAGGTGGCAAAAAGGCGATTCGATCGGTCCCAGCGTCCCCGTCAATCCGTCTCAAAGTTAACACGGAAGAAATAAATTACGGGGTTACTAGTTCGGATATTGTGGTTAGTGCATGAGGAGGACAGACACATTACCTTTATTAGGTTTTGACCCCTAGACTTCTTGGTGGTAATACCCATATACTATCTATCAGTCCATCCGTGAAAATAATGAGTGATGATAGGGAGAGTGAATTTGGGAGAGTGAATGGGAGAGTAAATGACGTGGCAGTTATTGTATACACGTCCGATCGACGATCGGACACCACCGGCAGCCTTCGGCCGCCGTCCCGAACCAAACTATACCCTGGGGGGCACGGTGAAGCCGTCGGGGATCACCACAATTGCGATCTCGCATCATTGACCGTCGATTTCGATGGGTTCACCGTTGTCGGCGATCCTGACGAGTTCACCGTCCTCCCAAGATATAGTTTGATTCGGGACGACAATCAGAGGCCGCCGGTGGTGTCCGATCGTCGATCGAACATGTACACATTAGCTGGACGTCATTCACTCTCCCATTCACTCTCCCAAATTCACTCTACCAATCATTACTCGAAAATAATTTATTTACCTTGAGAGAAACATAGCATGAGGGTTGTGTATTATTTTTTTGATCACGGCCCACACTAGGCTCGTGTAAATTCTGCCCATGGCCATCTCAACAATCCTTGAGGCTCTAGGTCAAAAAAAAATATTTGGGTCTTATATTTTTTTAATAACTAAATATTAATTTTTTAAAAATAAAATTTTATATAAAATATAATTAAATATATTTAATTTTATTTGTAAAAATTAAAAGGATAATTCGATGCATTATAATAGATTGTTTTCGCTAAAAAAATCGTGACCAGTAGGCCACATAATAATTTTAATTTTGTGTTAGGACTTATTTCTTTATTAGTAATTTAAAAAAAATAAATTTACTAAACTTTCAAACATAATTTGTGTTAAATATGGTCAATTTATGGTTGTAATTTGGAGACCTTATAGGGTTAGATTGAATAAAAATCCTAATCTTAAGAGTTTGGATCGAAATCGTTAACATAGAGACACTTGAATGCTTAAAATCCTAAAAAATGAGGGTGTAGTTTGGAATGACAGGATTTGGAGAAGCAAAATGCAAATAGGCCATCCCTTAAATCCCACTTTTCCTCACTCTCCCCGCCTGATCGAAGCCCTTCTTCCCCTCCCAAGTGCACGCTAACCCCCAATCCACCTACTTCCGTGCTCCTCTTTCCCATCCTTCTCTGCTCCACACACGTTGTCGGTGGTTCCTATTGTAAGGTATTAGACGATGTTGTAATTACAGAAGCTTATAGAAAACAGACAGAGATTTAATGTGGTTCGGCTAAATTGATGCCTACGACCACAGCCGCTTCTACTACATAAGTAGGATTATAATATTTCTTCACCTTACAAAGTGGCTCTCAACATATATAATCACTCACACACTTGCAATCTTTTCTCAGTATAAAATCTGCTCACAAGTTCAAGTTTTAAGAGAGAACTTGAACTTCTTCACTCTATTTGTGGCTGTGGCAAAATGTGTCGTTCTCCCCCTATTTGGTTCTTGTAGAAGATGTTTATTTATACATCTTACCAGCAGTTTTCTATTCTTTCCAATGAAGGAAGAAACTGACTTCCAATTTTCAACAAGATGCGACCTTTGCACTTCTCAAAAGAATGCAGTTAACCTTTACGAAGAATGTGACTTTTATACTTCTCAATAAGGAGGATTCCCAACAAATTCTCCCCCTTCCGACTTAATTTGAGGATTTCGTCACACCAGCTCCCACGCAACAATCTTTGAGCTTCTTTGGCAAAACATTCTTAGTCATCATGTCAGACCAATTTGCTTCAGTATGAACTTTTTCAAGTTGTAATTGCTCATCTTCAAGAATTTGTCGAATCCAATGATATCGACAATCAATGTGCTTTGTGCGGTAGTGGAGACTTGCATTTTTGGCTAAGTGTATGGCACTCTGATTATCACAATATACAATATATTTATCTTGTCGAAGTCCCAATTCTTGTAGGAAACTCTTCATCCACAGCATTTCTTTACAGGCTTCAGTGGTAGCTATGTATTCGGCTTCGGTAGTTGACAGCGCAACACATCTTTGTAACTTCGATTGCCAAGAAATAGCTCCCCCTGCAACGGTAGTCAGATATCCAGATATTGACTTTCTGCCATCAACATCTCCACATAGATCAGCGTCTGTGTATCCAGTCAACACAGGTTTTCCTTCACCAAAGCACAAACATAATTTTGTTGACCCTCAAACATATCTGAGTATCCATTTTACTGCAACCCAATGTTCTTATCCTGGATTTGATGAGAATCTGCTAACAACACCAACTGCATATGCAAGATCAGGTCGAGTACCAACCATTGCGTACATAAGACTTCCGATAGCCAACGATATGGAACATTCCTCAGTTGCTCTCGTTCCTCCTTAGTTGTCGGACTCTACTTGGCGCTCAACTTGAAATGTTCGCCAAGTGGTGTGCTAACAGACTTTGCCTCATGCATATTGAATCTTTCAAGTACCTTCTCAAGGTATTTCTCTTGAGATAACCATATCAACTTCTTTGACCTGTCTCGACTAATATGCATACCAAGAATTTTTTTGGCTGAACCTAGGTCTTTCATTGCAAAAGACTTGCTCAAAGCATTTTTCAACCCAACAATTCTGTCAAAACTTTTTCCTACTATTAAAATATCATCGACGTATAGTAGGAGTATGAGGAAATCACCATTGACATACCTCTTTATGAAAACACAGTGATCGGCTTGAGTCTTTTTGAATCCATGTTCACCCATAAATGAGTCAAACTTTTTATACCATTGTCGTGGTGCCTGCTTCAACCCATAAAGACTTTTCTTCAATCTGCAAACCATATTTTCTTTGCTTGGAACTTTGAATCCCTTAGGTTGTTCCATATAAATCTCTTCTTCTAATTCTCCATGAAGAAAAGCAGTTTTTACATCAAGTTGTTCCACTTCTAGATCTAGGCTAGCAGCAAGCCCAAGCACAACTCGGATTGATGAAAATTTTACAACCGGAGAAAAAATTTCTTCAAAATCAACTCCTTTTTCCTGACCAAATCCTTTCACAACCAACCTGGCTTTATATCTTGGTTGAGTTCTGTTTTCTTCGGTTTTCAATTTATACACCCATTTGTTTTTCAAGATTTTTTGCCTTAGGAAGGTTTACCAGTTCATACGTGTGATTATCATGCAATGACTGCATCTCCTCTTTCATTGCCTTGTTCCACTCTTCCTTTTGCTCATCGATTATGGCTTCTTCATAACTTTGAGGCTCTCCTTCTTCTGCTAGGATTACATATTCATCAGGGTTGTACCGTACTGAGGGTCGTCTTTCCCTGGATGACCGTCGCAGCTGAGGCTCAACAAGTTCCTCTTGAGTGTTGGTCAATTCTGTTGACTTATCTCCTTCATTATGTTCACCTTCCTCTTGTTCAACAATTTTTTCTGTATGATCAACATCAATATTCATGCCTTCTCTGTAAGTGTTGGATATTGCAGGGATTGGAGCATCTTCAGAGTTTTGAACAATTCTGGGTATCAACATCTCAGGTTTCTCTGTGTCTTTGATTGTTTGATCTTCAAAGAATACAACATCTCGACTTCTAATAATCTTCTTATTGATAGGGTCCCATAGTCGGTAGCCGAACTCATCTCTTGGTGATCCAAGATAGATACACTGCTTTGTCTTAGAATCAAGCTTGGCTCTTTCATCTTTGGGAATATGGACAAATGCTCTACAACCAAACACTTTCAAATGATTGTAGGATATCTTCCTTTTTGACCAGATTTCATCTGGGATACCTCCATCCAAAGGAACAGATGGTGACAAATTAATTATTTCCACAGCTGTTACTAATGCTTCTCCCCAGAATGACTTCGACAACTTTGCATGTGATAGCATACATCGAATCCTTTCTCCAATTGTTCTATTCATCCTCTCGGCTACTCCATTTGATTGGGGTGTCTTTGGTGAAGTCTTCTTGTGCTTGATACCATGAGTCTTACAATAAGACTCAAACGGACCTCTATATTCTCCACCATTATCGGCCCGAATACATTTTAGTTTACAGCCAGTTTCTCTTTCAACTCGAGCATGAAATTCCTTGAAAGCCTGCAAAACTTGGTCTTTAGTCTTTAACAGATAAACCCAAACTTTTCTTGAATGGTCATCGATAAAACTGACGAAGTATAATGCACCTCCAAGAGATTTCTCAGTCATAGAACAAACATCTGTATGCACTAGATCTAGCACATGCTTCCTTCTATGGGAATGACCTGTTCTAGAGAATGCTACTCTGTGTTGCTTTCCTGCAATACAATCAATACATGGCTCAAGATTCTTACCAATAATATCAGGGAGGATTTGTCTTCGAGCGAGGATTTGCAGTCCTTTCTCACTCATGTGCCCGAGCCGTTTATGCCATAGCTCCAGATTTTCTTTGTTGGCAACGACATTTGCTTCTCCCTCGGTTAATTTTCCTTGCATGGTATACAAGGATCCTTCTTTCTTTCCTCGAGCCATTATCAAGCTTCCATGGGTCAACTTCCAATTTCCATTGCCAAACTGATTGGTCATTCCTGCATCATCAAGTTTCCCAACAGATATGAGACTCAATCTTATATCTGGAACATGTCTGACATCTTTCAAATTCAGGACGCATCCTGTTTCAGTCATTATGTTGATGTTGCCGATACCAACAATATTGCTTACTCCTTGGTTCCCCATTTTGACTTTGCCGAAATCACCACTTTGGTATGATGAGAATACTTCCTTGTGCGGCGTGACATGGAACGACGCTCCAGAATCAACAATCCATGAACATTCATTTTGTATAATGTTCAAGTATTGTTCACCACATATCAAGAATACTTCCTCTGTCGTGGTGATTGGAGCAGCAATCTCCTCTTCTTTTTTTGCCACATTTTGGTCAGCTTTGACTTTTCCAGTCTTCTGGTCTCTTTTGAGATTTTTGCACTCCATTTTCTTATGACCTGCCTTTCCGCAGTAATAACAAGTCACGCTTGAACGCGTTTTAGATCGTCCTCTTGATTTATCAACAGATCTGTTTGTACCTTTTTGTCGATTTTCTTTTCTACCTCGAATTTCTGCAACATTAGCATCAGACTGCCCGTAAGTGCTTCTTTCCTTCCTTCTGCCTTCTTCACTTATTAAGCTGTCAGTGATAAGGTCCATAGTGCACTTTCCTTCAGGTGCTGAATTACTAAGAGATATTACCAGCGTATCCCAACTTTCTGGTAGTGAGCTAACAAGCAACAATGCTTGCATTTCATCATCTTCATATCAGCTTTGGTTAGTTGATTGACAAGTCCTTTGAATGTATTCAGGTGCTCAATCATACTTTGACCATCTCGATATTCCAGCTTCACTAGCCGCTTCATTAGGTATACTTTGTTTCGAGGGGTTTTCTTTTGAATCAGTGATTCAAGCTTGGTCCATAACTCGTAAGCATTTGTAAAGTTTGATACATGCTCAAATAAACTTTTGTCGATGTACTTACGAATTGTTCCTACAGCTTTGCGATTCAAGATTGCCCATTGTGCATCTGTCATATCTTTCTTTTCTTCTGGCTTCGACTCATAGAGAATTGGTTCGTACAAATCTTTACAGTACAAATGATCCTCCATCATCGGCTTCCAATATGAATAGTTGTCAGCTGTCAACTTGAACATGTCTCTGTTTCCTTCCATAACTTGGCTCTGATACCACTGTAAGATATTAGACGATGTTGTAATTACAGAAGCTTATAGAAAACAGACAGAGATTTAATGTGGTTCGGCTAAATTGATGCCTACGACCACAGCCGCTTCTACTACATAAGTAGGATTACAATATTTCTTCACCTTACAAGGTGGCTCTCAACACCTATCTCTCGATCGAAAGTTTCTCCCCTCGTCTGATCCCTAATTAGGCGCTACCACTTGGGGCGAGGTTGAGCGGAGAGTTGTCGAAGCTGGGATTGCCATCGGCAACCCACCAATCCCCAGAGGATCCAATGACGACGATCTAATAACGATGACTCTTGATTTCCTTCGACTGTGTCTCGTTTTCCTCTCGGATCATACTGATTGGTTCTATTTTTTTCTGGGTTGCTCTTCATCACTGTCGGTGATCTAGCACCCAACGATTGCGATCAAGCTATCTCACTGCAATGGATGATTGACTCGGGATAGAGAAGGGTTATTTGGGGGTGTTCTTTGTTGGTCTCTGAGGTAGCCCGAGTTCATCAGATCGGAGCAGAGGGGTTCTCTGTAAGTCTAGCTCTACTTTGCGTGGTTCTTGATGGAATTGCTAATAGACTTGTTGCATCGGTAGTTTGGAGTAGCATCTGTTCCGATCTGGTTGTGGTGTTTTGTGGATATGTGATTTTGCTGCTGTTGTAACCGGTTTGGGAAATTGAGTTCTGGATTTTTGTTCGGTTTATTATTGCTTTGTTCTTGATGGAAACAGGTCAGGTCAGACCAAGCTTTTGCCTTAATAGACCAGGCCTGTATAGTAACAAAATGACCTGAGCTTGGTCTGTGACCTGTTATAGGCTTTGTTCTTGGCCTAAGCCTAGCATATTTAATAGTCTGGCCTGTTTAATAGTCTGGCTTGGCTTGCGGCCTGTTTACAAAGCCTGTAAATTAAAACATTTTATACAGGTCAACAGGTCAAAGCATTAAACAAGTCGTAAACCAACCTTAATAGACCTTGCATCATACATGTCTCAAAACAGACCTTACATCATACAGGCTTTAAACAGGTCAGACATATAAATGTATACATATGTATCTAATCTTAACAGGCCCAGGCCAGCCTGACAAGCTTGGTAGTCTTTATATTGAGCCTGGGCCTAGCCTGATAAGGAAAATAGGTTTTGAAAAAGATCTGAATATTATCCTATTTCTAAACAATCCAGGCCAGACCAAACTAAACACAAGTCAGGTCACAAACCCCTGACAAACCGCTTGACCTATTTCCATCCCTACATTTAATCGTCAAGGTGGATGTGCTGCTATGTCCTGAGTACAATCCTGTGCCATGAATTAAGAGGATCTTAGTTTAGGTCTTCTGTTGTTGCTTGGATCTCGTGTGATATGGAACGGTAGAAATATGGCTTCAGCTCTGTTTTGTATGTTCGGTGGTTGTTTTCCCAGCTTTGTCGTAGGAGTTTCCATGTGAATTTGGGTAGTGAGGATGAATTCTTCCTTTCTTTTCTTATGTGTAATGTATTGCCTTTGAACTTCGTTCTGCCGTGGACAGCAAATTGAGGTTCGGAGTTCATTGGTTGTGGGTCCATGTTATGGTCCTGTCAATGCCTTTCCCTTCTACCGTGAGTTATACTTGTTGGAGTTGATAATGAAATGGATTTTTGGATTGTTCATAGATTGGTTCACTTGTTTGTTTATGCCCTAACCTTATACAAAAAGGTGAAATCACTCGCCCCCAGCGTCTCCGCCGCACCCGTCCCAAGACCATCACGAGGGAGGTAAATCACGATCCCCGGAGTAATTAGTGCACAGTTGGGCCGAGAATTGCCCTAACCTTAGAGCTATACCTTATGAGGGATAGTGGATGGCTTAGTTGGGGATTGGGTTCGTTATATACCAGATTGGTTCACTTGTTTGTTTATGCCCTAACCTTAAAGCTATACCTTATGAAGGATAGTGGATGGCTTAGTTGGGGATTGGGTTCGTTATATACCATGGTGAAGTTAGGTTTTGATTTAGCTATTTAATTTATATGTTAGTAGCTGAATAATGTCTATCGATGAAGGCCTTTAATTTGATATTGACGGTTGGACATGGTGGATTCTTCGGATACGACTACTCATTGGAGGTGAATATTTTTGATTTCACTCCTTATTCTAAAATTGTATGCATGACTTGTTGATATGGTAGTTGTAGGTTATTATCTTTAGCCCGCTTTTCATTTTCTTGTTTAATACTTATCTGTTTGGACTTAGAATGATTATGTTTATGTCTATACAGTCTCACTTTGTTATTCTTACTCTATAGAGTATACACGTGTGAACATGTACATAGGATAGTTGCATGCCATATTATACTTGGCATTAGGTGATCACTAGTTGCTTGTTTGATTGGTACTGATACATGCTTTATGACCTTGCATATTCTTATCATGGTATGGATGATGATCGGGTGAGTGTGTGATTTACTAATGTACCATCCTTACACTATTTTATAATTGTCGACTTTTGTTTTCCTTGTGGTTGAAACGGGTTGATGGTCATATTGGATATGCAGCACAACACTCATGGGTTAGTGGTTATCAGTATACGTGCAGTTTTTGTCCTATTCTACTTCACTTAGCAACTCATGGGTTAGTCGATATCGGAGTATGGTAGCAGACAGAGGTCTCTCTTTTCGGTAATACGATGGGATGAGAGTGGAGTTTCCTCATTTTCATGGGGTAGATATGTGTACCCCGATTGCATCTTGTACACTCGACCATTTCAGAGCGATGACGGTAAAGTGTATATAGTTATTAGAGCCCTACCTACTCGGTTATTTGCATATGACATGTGAACAGTGTCTAGACTGGCGTTAGGGATAACACATGACATTGGATCATGTGTATATAATGCATCTTCGTATTTGTTTGTGACCGTTGTATTTGATTGTTGCATATGTTTGACATGCACGCATTGGAGGTATTATGTATTTGGTATTGATGACTTTGTATTAGCTTGTGTATGAGCCTACTCGTGGAAGGTTATATCGGGGATTTTTAATGTATATCTCCGTAGGATTGGTTGACTTTGGTATGCACACTTTGATACAGTTGTTTTATTAGGTTTCCAATTTCGTTACGAGACTGTATGTTCTTTCTATATTGCTTGTATAGCTTTTGATGTCATGCATATTTTATCTCTATATTCGTTGAGTTCATTCGGACTCACCTCCGATAGTATGTTTTTCATTTTCAGGATGACTTGCTTGGAGTCGCTAGTAGATGCCCAATAGTTCGTCTCTCTTGTCGGGTCGTCGTTTTTGTTTCGTATCTCATTCCTGTTATATCTATGTATTTATTTTGGTTACGTGGACTTGTATTCATGTCGTATTTTATGATTGATGTGTTTGTGTTTGGAGGGCTTATATTGTCTATTTTGATGTTGGCACTTTGATTCGCGACTTCCATTGATATGTGATGCAATTACTCTCTTATATATATTTTAGCTATGTTAATCAAGGTACGTGGGATTATATTGGTCATATATAAATGGTTCAGATTTTTCGTCGTATAAGGGAAATGTGATCGATTTGCCATTGAATTTTTTAGGACGTGACAATGTGTTTAAAATAATAATATATTTGTCTAATAAATATTTTTATTAATTAAATAAAGTTAATTTCCACTTAAATTTGCTTATGAGTGATAAATTATAATAACAATCAATATTCATTTTAATTGCTATTTATTTATTTTTATTTATCAATTTTAACTTCAACCCGAAGAGTTGCCTCATGTGATTTGAAAGGCATAAGTTTAAGTTATAGAAATAGTTTCTTGCAAAAAATAACATACAATAGAATTTATCTCGAGATCTTATGGTGGGAGTTTCGTACATAAGATTACTATTTTATCAATTTTAATTTTGATAAATTATCAATCAAATACATTTAACCAAAAATATTTAGCCCTTAATTTTTTTTATATTGATGATGATAAATTATATATGATCAAATACATTTAACCAAAAATATTTAGCACTTAATTTTTTTTTTTCATCGATGATGATGAATCATATATAAAAAAGAGCGTGTGCGTATAATAATTTGTGGAGGAGTAAAGGCACAATGATATTGATATAAAAATAAAGACGAAAGAGTAGAGGTGTAAACGAGCCAAGTCGCTCGTGAGCTATTTGGGTCTCGGTTCGATAGAAGCTCGTTCGAGCTCGTTTAATAAAGCTCGTTAATATTAACGAGCCAAACTCAAACTCAGCAGTATTCGGCTCGTTAGCTCGTGAATAGGCTCGTTAATAAGCTCGTGAGCTAGTTCGTAAAATATAAAATTAATATTTAACATTAAATATATAATTTTGACGCTTTTACCTTTAATAAATATAAAATATCCAATAAAACTCATTTGTATAAATAAAATCATATATTTTAGTAAATATTTTATATTTTTTAGAATATATAATTTATTTTTTCAATAAATTGATGAATAATTTAATTAATAATTTATATTTGGTAAGTTCGTTTAGGGCTCGATTAGGCTTGAATATGCTCGCGAGCCATCACTATATTCGATAAATTAAGCTCGAGCTCGGCTCGATAATAAACGAGCCAAACTCAAACACTCAGGTATTCGGCTCGGCTCGGTTCGGTTCGATTACAGCCCTACGAAAGAGTAGAAAAAGAAAGGGTAGAAAGAAAGTGAAAAAAGGAAAAAAATCTAATATAATATTAAATATGTTTTTGAATTTTTAAATATTTTTTATAGATATAACTAATAAATATTTTTAGTAATTCGGTAAACTTAATTTTGATAAGTAAATTAAATTATAATCAATAAAAAATTAAAAATTACTAATCAATTTTAACTAAAAGTATCAGTTAAATATAAATTTGACGATAAAAAATTAAAATTATTGATTAAATTTAACTTTGACTATTAAAAATTATTAACAAACCTAATTTTCATTAAAAAACATTAAAAATTATATGTCAAATATCACTATAGCTATTCAAAAATTAAAAATTACTATCAAAGAACTTGTAAAAAATTAAAATTATCTATTAAATTTAATTTTAACCTATAAAAAATTACCAATAAAAATTTTATTCTAATTAATAATTTTAAATATTACTAGTAAAGACTTTTCTATTGCGGACGGCGTGAAGTATATAAAAAAATTAAATTGGAAAATTAGTTGAGATTTACACAGAGTTTGCATGATAAAGTTCTTAGCATAGTAAAATTCTCTCGCTCTCTTTCTCTATAATTGGGGGGGGGGGGGGGGGTAATCAGAGGTCACGTAGTTAAGGGGTTAATACTTTTGTTGAGATGGTGGTTAAAATCAACGGAGAGTCGTTTCCTGATTTTGCAATACTTTGGTTGTTCCATGTCGTCTCAACTATGCATCACTCCTGGACCAAGATCATCTCTAGCTGAATACAACCCCCAGATCATCCCAGCTCCAAAAAACCCTGACTCCATGAGACCCTCAACTCTGAGGGATGTCCGACTCTGTGCCCCCCCCCCCCCCCAACTCCTAGGGATCTCCGACTTTGGGACACCCCTGACTCTGAGTGATTACCGATTCCATATCGTTCTCGACTTCAAGTGTTATGTTAAGGTGATAAATTGTTGCTGCTTGAAGATGCGAATAACATAGTCGTTACTTCTCGAAGGACGTTGGAAACATAGCCGTTTAGTCTAGAATAAGTAAGTAACACAACCTTATATTTTAGGAAACGTGGGTAATACAAGTGTACATCTCGGAGCACGTGGGGAACTTGAGAGTATAGCCACAATTCTAAAAAGGTCACCTGCTCCTACGGGCATAGGTTCGTGCACATGCATTCCCAAACCCTAAACTATTGCTCTCCTTTCTTCCTCCTGTATTGGAGATTGATTTGAGCGTCGGAGTGACTGTGTTGGGGAACTCTCGGCCATCATGTTAACCTTCTTGCTTTCTCTCATCTAGGCTTTGGCGAGTCTTTTCATAAATGTTTACTGTTGCTTGGCGTTCGATGATGAAGTCAATATTGATACCTACTCACTGGTGGTTTATTCGTCGGTATTTTCAAGCATGATCAACATATATAATTTGGAGTGTCCAAATAAAATATGGGCTTAGGCGGCCTATGCCTTAATCCGACTTTACCTCTTTTTTTTTCTTGCAATCTTTATCTCTATTTTTTATATTTTTTTGGTAATTCAAGTATTTAATTCTTCAGACAAACTAATTTTAGAGGTGATTGATCGGCCCAACTCATGAAAGTTTCCCATCGATTATCAGGATAAATCTAAAAGTACATACAAAGGATCATCCAAACTATCAACATTCTTAAGTTAATTGTCACATTGGAGGAAAATCTCTACCATACACCTTAGTTGTGATTTGAATTTTAAATATCTAATTAATCACTTGGAGAATTTAACCATTGTATCACAATCCAAAGCTTATCTCCCTTCTTTCCACCGTATTAAACTAGGCCGGTAAGCAACATTAATTCCGGGCACAAAACGGAACAAGTTTGAAGGTACAATATTTAGTTGGTGCATGGACTTTTTGACTAGTCGGAGAAATTCAAGTCCGTATCAAAATTGATCTATTTTTCAATTTTATGATCAATCCGACTTTAGAAAGTATTTATGAAGGTTCATTCAAATAATTAATATTTTTAGATTTATTTTTTACTGGATAAATTTTTTTTTTCTTTGATTATTTATTGGAGGATCTAATCATTATATTATTATTATGCCAGAGTAATCTATTTTTTGTTAAAAAAAATTAAAACACCCACATTAGTGGCCCTCAAGCCGTCTACTACTATTGGGAGAGAGATAAACCGGGAAAGTCCAAGTAACAAGTACCTAGGCGGGAGTTTACATAGACGATGAAATTTTGTCGAATTTTGATCCCTGAATTACTACAATCGTATCCTAAATATCCACCACTAAACCATACAATCTCTCAAAGCTGCCCTGAGGGCTTTACAAATTTAACGAGGTTTTTTCAATCTCGGATAATCGATCCGGTCCCACGAAAGTTTCTCACCGGCCGTTAGGGTAAATTGAGAAGCACTCGCGGTGGGCGGTTTAGAAGCCCAATGTCCCAGGGTTCGCGTCCCATTTGAAATTTTTTTTTTATAAATATGTCGTAGCTGAGGATCGAACTGTGGATGGTTGAGTACCCTAAGGGTGTTAGCTAATATGGTAAGTGGATTGGTTGTACCTAATAAGGTCGGAGGTTCAATTATAACAAAATTAGTGAGACATAAATCTTTATATCCCGTGATGGAAAATTTTAATCTCACTATCCACTTGCCCAATCAGTCATCTCGATTTATCTTTTTCATAATCATTGTGGAAAAGACTAATGGGCTCTAAGACAAAGATTATTGGTTTTTTTCCCCTAAAGGCATGGCCGCGACTGTGACCCTGTGGTCTTGTCGCGGCGGGGCCGATGACGAGGAGCTTGGGGTGACACCATCATTCTCTTCTTTTTGTTTTACTAGTTTCTATTTTTTTTTCTTACAATCATTTATCTCCCTTCCTCCCACCAAATTACGGGCACAAAATCGAACAAGATTGAAAGTAAAAATATGTTGGATAGATGAATTTGAGATGATCGATTTAGCTCTATGGAAGTTTTTCATCGGTCATCAAGGTAAATCGAAAAGCGCTCGCGGTGGACGATCTAAAAGCCCAGCGTCCCAGAGTTCGCGTTTCATTTGGAGAAAAAATTCCTACAAATACGTTGTAGCTGGAGATCTAACTATAGATATCTGAGATAATGACTAATCACCCTACCGATGCATCATAGTTCCGGGAGCGAATAAGATTGAAAGTAGGATATTTGGTTGGTGGACTAGTGGGAGAAATTCTTGTTCAAAGCAAAATTGACTCTATTTTTTCATTATTAATATTGCAGGTTGATTTTACATTATTAATATTAATATATTAAGTGGATGGAATCGTTCTTATGTTTTTTAAACAAAATTTTAAAAATTATATATGAAAATATTAGTTAAAATTATTCTAATTTAATTAAAAGTGGAATAATTCGATCCAATATAATTAGAACATTTTTATTGAAATTGCTTCAATATATCGGAGCTATAATCTAAAATAGTTAATCAAAATCACTTAGAATAACTTCGCTCAAAGATGCATGCTAAAATAGGAAACAAAGATGTACTTTTTATTTTTTGGTCAAAAAAATTAATTTTGAATCATATTAAATGACTATATATATACGGTAAATTGTCATAAACTCCCTAATAGTCTTTTGAACTTTGCATGCACTTCCCACACAAATTTTTTTTTGTTTTTACTTCCTGATGGATTTGAGTATAAAAAGGTGAAAATTGAGTATACATCAGTGAAAACTGAGTATAAAAGAGTAAAACTTAAGTATAAAAGAGTGAAAATTGAGTACAAGGTTATTGATGTGGTGGATGCAAACTGCCATACTCAATTTTCTAACTTTTATACTCAATTTTCTTCAAATAATACTCATCAAATATCCCATCAGGGACTGCATATAAAAAAAAGTTTATGTAGGAATTATATGTAAAGTTGACTTAATAAGTGGGGAGTTTAGAAAAATTCAGCACTAAGAACGTGAAAGGATGTATAAATCAAAGATGGACACAGATTATAAAAAACATGAAAGGACAATTGAAAAAAAAAATTAAATTAGGTTGAAAAGATTAATAGTAATTCTATTTTTATTAAGAAACATATTTTTATACAAGGTATAATTGCATCTAAAAATTTGCATAAATAAAAAACCAATAATTCAATTAATTAGATATTAATTTATTATATAAGGTACAATTGATCCCACAATGAAGATAAACAATCCAAAAGGCACACGTAAAATGCTTAATTACATCAAGGCAGGCCCTTCATTTTTACAAAACCAACCCTGAATTTTCACTGCGGCAGACCGATGCGAGCGAGGTCCTCTCTGCAGGGCACCACCTCAGCGCCGCCGCTCACTCCCTGCTCTATCGAAGCCTCCAACTTCTCGTCGAAGATCACCGCCCTGTCGTTCCTGAACATCAAGTAGATCAAAGAGATCACGTAAAACGCCATCGCAGGGAAGACCACCACGCCAATCAAGACCGTCACGGGCTTCGGGAGGCTGCTGTGGATGATCCAAGTCACGAAGCTCGTGCTCAAGTAGTAGACGTTGATCCCAATCACGCCCAAGCCGAGAACCCACGAGACCACAATAATCTAGCGTTAACTGAGCCGTCAACAATAATGGAAACATCGTGGGCTTAATTGCGAGAAAGAAAAAAAAACAATGGTGTGAGCTCACGTAGATGGAGTTCTTGTGAGGCCCCATCTTGGCGGTGCTGCTGCTGAACTTGAGGAGAGGGACGAGGGCGAAGGGCAGCTCGAAGGAGAGGATCATCTACCAAGGTCGAGAAGCAAATATTAATATCTTATAATTTCTAAGGGTAAGATGTAAAATTCTGTACCGACCGATGCTATGATTATAAGCCTCCCTGATCCTGCTGTTCCTCCGATAATGGCTACGATAAGGCTGGGACAGATTGCGATGCAACGAGTCACAAGGTTTCGCAACCATATTCTCATTTTGATGTCCAGAAAACCCTAAGCAAGCAGTAGATATAATAATGAATATAAGAAGGAAAATTACTTCAGTGATATGCCGTTGGTACCTGCATGATATATTGGCCAGCGAACGTGCCTGTGATGGCAGAGCTTTGGCCGGAGGCCAATAAAGAGATTCCATATATGATGGAGCTTGATTTGCCTAGCACATTCTGTGAAAATGCATGGCGAGCAGAGTTTAGGGTTGAAATTCGCTGCAGTGTTGATGCAGAGGTTAGTTACAGACCTTGAGCAAGAAAGACGCAGAGTTCAGGGTCAAATCACTGCATCTATCGGAGTCTTCAGCGGAGAGATCAGTAGTAGCGCAGACGGTTCCGGAGACCGAGACCACTGCGATGTTGATGAGCAACGCCACGAACATTGCGAAGCCACTCTCCAGCAAGAAATATCGGCAGGCTTCCTGAAACAAATAAAAAGAAAAAAGAAAAATGAGAGACAGAAATGTGTTGCTTGATCAAGCAGATTTGATTACGTTGATTCCTTTGGTGGAAGGTGGCGTCTTCCTTGAGAGCACCAGTGTTGAATGCAGAAACAAGTTGTGCCTGTGAAGGTCAGCGTAACGTGAGGATTATGAACCGTGAGGTGCAAGTGTTTGCTTGGGTCTGTTTGCTTACGGCATGACAAGCGCGCCCAGGAGGGAAATGGCGTCTCTGGTGGCGCTATCGCCCTGCAGTCTTGGGACAAACAGGCCCTTCATCACCTCTACTGCAGGGGGCTTCACGTAGCTCACCTCCCCGAAGTAACAGGCGGCCATCAAAAACACTAGAACTGAGATCAGCAGCTCAAGCTTTCTGATCTGCAGGAAATTATAATTGCAGTAATCAGTAATGAGGCAAAGTCAAATCAAATTGCTGTTAAATTTTTTATCAAGATAAGTTCAAATCTTTAATTTAAATCAGCTTACGCCACTAAAATTGGTCAACATTAATATACAATGGTTCCGAGATAAAAGTCAACTAAGGATAAAAAATGAAACAAATGATGATAATGTTATGAGTGACTAAGATTTTAAATTGCCTTGCATCATTAGAAGTGAACATGCTTTTTGTTTTTTCTGCCCGGTGCGGTTGATCCTATTGTCAAAACAGACGTCTTCAATAATTGTTGACCAAAGAGGGGGCATTTCTTGAATATTTTAAGATTGAGAGGTACCACTATATATATATATATATATCTTAGTCAACTAGATGAGCAAAATGAAAATTTCTATATATCTTAGTCAACTAGATGAGCAAAATGAAAATTTCTCTACTATCTTCTTTAAATTACTCACGTTCATGCATGTCCTTACAAAGAGTACAAGAGGAGAGGAAATACAGTACGGTATTTCCCCCATAATTTCTATGTGGCAAAACTTAGATTTAATCTCATATTAGATATTAAATTATCTGGATAATGATTCAAGCTTACACCATATCTCTGTAATCCAAGCAATATGAGAGTGCTCAGCCCTGTCAAAAGCACTCCTGCCCAAACTGGAACGTGGAACAAGATGTTGAGAGCAAAGGCTGTTCCTATTACTGGACATCAAAACAATACATAAATAAATTTAGAATAAATGCACATAATCTTGAGATCCCAACACAACACCTTCGGGTATATCAGCAGCAATCACTGCCAGCTCTGCCACCAGCCAGAGGCAATACTTCACAAATGTAGGGTACTCTACTTTGCATAGTTCAGCCAGGTGCTTCCCTTCATGTATGGATCATATTAATCCATAGATTTTGTGAAAAAAAAGAAGTGAAAGTGCTAATTATACCTGTAGTCACCCCCAGATTTGCTGACAATGACTGGATAATGAGTGCAAAGATCAAACCGATTAGTATCACCCACAAGAGCTCGTATTTGTGGTTTGCTCCAGCTTGTAGGTCAGTTTCCACTGTCTCAAAACAAAGCAAATCAGTTCATACATTTCAAAGACAAATACAAGTTTAGAGATGGGAAAGATGTTACAGTTTCCAGGATCAAGGTAGGCCAAGGAGACAAGGAAACCAGGGCCAACATAAGCAAGGAACCTTTTCCACCCTGGTGCCTGCCATTTTTCACAATCTTCTGAGTCAAGTAACTAAACAGGAGGAGGAGCAAATAGTGATGAACCTGGTGCTGAGGTTCTTCTTGGCTCACTGGGCTCTCCATTCCTTGCTTTCTTGAAATGTCCCTGGAGCTCTTCAGGGCCTGCTTTTATAAACCTTGGAAGCTTAAAATAAGCATAATCTCAGTTTCTTGGTGGATTAAATTAAATATAATCTCAGTTTCCATTGTACTCCTGACTAAAATAATGATAGACATGTAGCACTGACAGTGGTTGGAAAATCTTTGCGAGGGGAGATTTAAAACTTCAATCTAGCGTACCATGACAGGTAGTTGGTGTGGATTGACCTGCTAATATTCAACAAGATTAATATGCAAACAAGTGCACCAACTGGCTTAAGATTTTACTACAAAGAAGGGGAAACTCATGCATCACTTGATTGACTAAAAAAACAAAAACAAACAAACAAGTTTTGGTGTTACAAATTTTGATCAATGGATTGTCATTAACACCTTGATTTAACTTCTTTGGAAGTTTCATAAGCCAAGACACTGAATCAATAAGCCAACCACTATTATTCCATACAGACTTAGTTTAAGTAGACTTTGAACTCCATGATCATTTCTCATTCTAGTCTCCTCTTATTCTCATCACCATCTTGTGTCTGTTGGAGCAATCTGTGTTGATGTAGTTTGGGCTCGCCAAGGGACGGTACTCGGGCAAGAGGCGACCAGACTTGAAGCGGATTCCACAGGCGTTGCAAAGAGTCTGCACTCCTCCAGGTCCTCTTCTCCATTGCGGAGTGTCATTAGTCCCACAGTGAGAGCATATCTTGTTATCCTTTGTAGTTGCTATTGCAATAGGATGCCATAGTGTTGGAGGTCGCAAAGACCATGTCCGCCTCTTAAACCTCTTGGTCCTCGGCTTCTTGAGCAACTTCCTCCCTTGAAACATACTCTCTGAATTAGATTCAGAATCACGAGCAGTATCATCTTCGGGTATTCTCTCCCACAACCATGAATCCTCAAAGATGTTGTAAGGAAGCAACGAGATGGGATGATTGGCAATTGCCTCTTCGATGGAAATGGAAAAACCAGGGATGTCATCGAGCTCAGAGAAAATACTTTCGGTAAACGGTTGCATTGACGAAGAGGTTGAGGGCTTAATTTGGTGTTGTAGATGTGTGTCTATATATTTTTTTCATGCTTGAGATATGGCATACCAGTCCTTGCAAATATGGCAGTTAACTAATATAAAAATACATGAAAACAGAAGCAAATAAATGAAAGCATGATGACAGCCGTGTTTCCCAAAGGTTACTGAGAAATAACTTTAAACCTTGCCTTCTACTTACTAATTACTCCATTATGCCCTTCTCGATAATATTCTCGCTGTGTAACAAAGGATATCATCTCTTAAAAGAAAAGACAGTTGTACACTAACGTTTTCGAAATCGAATCGGATAGACCAATTAAGCCAAGAGCCGGAAGGCGACAATCTATGATACGATGGCCGCCACAATGATTCAGTTTGCGGTGGTTATTTACTAGCTATGAAAGCTTCATGTTGTTTCATTCTTTGAGGAGTTGAAGTCCCTTCTAGACCTTATAAGGAAGTTTTAAGTTGCATGCTTAAGGAAGAAATTTAGTGCAGGCATACACAAATAAGGTAGGAGAAAGGACGTAGGAAAGGCATAAGGAATTATAGAAGATAGTAAATTACCTTCCTTACAATTGCAGGGGAAATTTACAGAAATTAAATAGTTTAAATTAAGTAGAGTTAACATTTAATGCATTTGAAAGGCGTTTCAATAAGATGACTGAATAGTTAGGTTGACTGAACATGAATTTTCACGTGTAAGAGTCTTAATTAGTTTCCTAAGTCTGTCAATAAAATATCAATAATGATTAATATGATACAAAATTGTGATGAGATAGAGGAAGAGGTACCTTTGTCAGGATGACATCTTAGCCTTTCATTTTTATTTGTGCTTAATATGAGAGACAATCGGTGTTGTAAATGGCGGTAGACAGTATCAAGGGAGTCAATGACCGCCTACCGTCTCGTCTGCCTAAGTGGTTGATTTTTTTTTTTTACTATTTTTAATACATAATATTATAAATAGTCATCATTCTTTATGCAATATATGTAATTAAATGATGTTAATGCATAAATAAGCTTCATACAATACAATTTATATAAGATACAAATAAATATATAAATGCAACTAATAAGATAATTAATAAAGATTTGTCACCATATTAATACTAAAAAAGTAATATAATTATTTTTACCAAAAGCCTAAGTATAAAATTCAAAGTTTTAATCCAACATGGCAACAAGCAATTACGGATGTCTACTTATCAATAGGCCCGAAGTGTTTTGACTTCTTTTTAAAAGAATCTCCCTCCACTTGACAATCATCATCCTCTACATCAACATGTATATTTACTTCCGTCATCTCTTGTTTTAGTTCTTCCACCCTTTCTCGCTTCTTTTTCTTGCTATTTTCAAGATAAGCTCTTACTCTTTTTTTTTTGACTTCGTCGGATGGTTTAAGACATGCTTCAACTTGTCCTACAATACCTGTAAGATGATGCTTCATTCAATAAACTCCTCCCATAATAAGTCTCTTACACAATTTGCATGTGATCCAATCTCTTTTTCCTTTACAATACAACACCCCATAATCTCAAACAATATCACTAGACTTTCACTTCAATTCTAGTCCGGTTGTTTCTCATTTTCCATCATTAATCTTCAATAATTAAATAAAAGATCAAAAGATAGAATAAGAACTTACTAGAAATATATAAAAGTTAACCTAGTGTGTTGGTTGCGGCAGTAGGCGGCGGCGGTGGCACAGCAGTCCAACAGCGGCGGTGCGGCAACGGTGGGGCGGTTCCAGGTGGAAGGAGGTGGGTTGTGGGTGACTTAGCGGGTTGGTGGAGTTATTTATGTTTTGAAAGGGAGAGAGTATATTAATATATCTAGGGTTTTTTAAATTTTGTTAACTTTGACCGCCTCACCTACTACCTTGACCGTCTCACCCGCCGCCTTGCCCACCTCACCAGCCTCGGCTCGTCTTTGATCGCCTAAAGCACCGCCTAAGGAAAAGGTTGTGCAGTTGATGCCTGTCTCCCGCCTAGGCGACTGTCTCAGCCACCATTTAGAACATTAGAGACAATTAGTTCTTCATTGTAGAAGGATGAGTTTAAGTACACTCGCCATTTTTTTCCTCCTTCCATTTTTAAACTCACTTTTCTTTTCATTTTCTCTCCGTCTTTGCAATATTTCTCCTCAAAAGTAGTAATTACGATTCCAATCAATTCACCTTCTACTCTCTGCTTCTTCCGACTCTACTTCATGGAAGTGAATTTCCACATCATTAGTCACCCTTCTACATCTTTGCTAAAGTTCATATAGAAACATTTCTTCTATTCCTTGGCAAAGTAAAGATGCGTGTGGCTTCATCTTAGTAACACGGGATAGATGTTAACCTTAAAGAAAGACTCCATCTTCTCTTGAAATTAAGATCTGATTAATCACACTTGTTTTATACATAATGATATAAAATTATCATATATAGGAGAATGATTAAACACCTCTAAATCAGAATTCCAGCCTATAAATGATGCAATGGCAGTTGCATCACAGAGACCAAGTCATAGATAGGATCCATCACGACACCACCTTTGATCATCGCATCTTGAATGGGGATACAATTTCATAATCATATTTTTACATAATGCAAGCAATTATCGTAACTAGTCAATCCTGTCTCAGAAACAAACATCTAGATATGACTAACTCGATCGAACTCTTCAAACCCGGTGCAAAACGAATGTGTTGACTTCATATCATTCTTCATTGTTCCAATATTTTCATGTAAATCAATAGAATCATTAGGACTTTTGACCAAACGAACCCAAGTCTATGCATCTTCAATGATCCATCCCGAGTCTAAAAACATTAGTTATTGGGTGAAAAATAATCTAGATCATGATTAGTTTGGCAAGTTTCTAATAAGAAATCTTGCAATAGCAATCAACCATTGGATAGTGGAGAAAAAGGCGTTCAAAGATTCCCATCTGAAAGGCATTTTCTAAGGTTCTCTCTTGTGGAATCTTTAAGAAGGTACACTATACGACCACTCATATATAGGTAATCAGCAGATGCTCTGAGCCTCTGATCTTGTAGTTCTTACTTTTTTGAAGTACCATGGATCAACCATTCTTTTTCTGGAGTAAAAGAATAATTTAATAAATCCAGTAAAAGTAATCAAACATGAACAAAGGAGTCTAAAATCTTTTATCTTTTATTTTAGCGGCAAATTAACCATTGTGATATTTCAGTTAGACAGACTAATCTGAATATAAAAATCCTGCATTCTAAACAATGAGACTAGAAATTTTACAATAATTTTTCGATACACTGTGTCATATGTAACAAGCGCTGTCTCCTCAATCACATAAAGTGGGAATAAGGAAATGCCTCAAGCAGCAACCAATAAAATTCTTCCATGACAATAAACAAGTATTAATTCAGTATGGAGGAACCTACTTATATATTATCCTATTATTCCTCATCAAAAGGACGGTTAGAATGGCATACACGAAGGAAGAAGATGCGCACCTCCAAAGAGTGAAGCCCACACTGCCTGTGCCCTATAAAACGCAACTCTGAAGCCCCTCGATAATCATCACCACCTGAAATCTTCCAGGATTAGTAGAAGCTGAGTCATAATCTCAATGCAGAAGGTGAGTTTTAATGTTCCACTCATAGAATCATATGTAACTAACATTTGTTCAGAGCAAAAAAAGAAGAATTCTAGTAGAATGAGTTGTTTCACTGAATTGAATTCTCGTTTTCGATGAAGATGGCCAATAATGGTGTCGCCGCAAGTTACTATCACCAAGCTGCATTAGAACTAGGCCTGCCTCAAGAACCTACCAAATGGTTTGATGATGACGGTCGGCTCAAGAGAACTGGTAGTTAGAGGTTCTTCTAAACATCACTTTTCTCAGATTGTGGCTAAGTTTGAGTCATCACAGGGACTGTTTGGACTGCAAGTGCACACATCATAACAGCAGTGATTGGCTCTGGCGTGCTCTCCTTGGCCTGGGCAATTGGTCAGCTTGGATGGGTTGCTGGCCCTGCCGTCATGTTACTGTTCTCGTTAGTTACCTACTACACGTCTTCTCTCCTGGCTGACTGCTACCGCTCCGGCGATCCCATCTATGGCAAACGTAACTACACTTACATGGATGCTGCACGAGCTAATCTCAGTAAGTCCAACACTGAATTCTGTCACAAAATATGAACATTTTGCATCCAAAGCTCACTTGCAAGATATCTTTGTTCTGCTCTGTGTTTAAACAAATAGATAGCTTCAAAGTCAAGGTCTGTGGCTACCTCCAGTATCTCAACATTGTTGGGGTCGCGATCGGATACACCATTGCTGCTTCCATTAGCATGGTGTAAGTAGAACAAATGTATATGCACTTCATCTGATAATCCATTGTCAAAATTGAATTTTTATGTCGGTTTTGATTATGGAACAGGGCAATCAAAAGGTCAAACTGTTTCCACAAAAATGGGGATGACAGCCCATGCCCAGTGAACAGCAATCCTTACATGATCTTCTTCGCCATCATCGAGATTCTCTTCTCTCAGATTCCAGATTTCGACCAGATTTGGTGGCTCTCCATCGTCGCCGCTGTCATGTCCTTCACCTACTCTTCCATCGGCCTCAGTCTCGGCATTGTCCAAGTTATCAGTAAACACTTAATCAACCCATCAACTAGTTGAATTCAATAACTCAACTCAAGTTCCTGGACTAAAATTTGCTCTCTGGAATTGTCTTTCTGGCGTCAGAAAATGGAGGCATCAGAGGTACTCTCACTGGGATCAGCATCGGCACCGTGAGCGAGATGGACAAGGTATGGCGCACCCTTCAAGCCTTCGGGGACATCGCATTCGCCTACTCCTACTCCATTATCCTCATTGAAATCCAGGTATTTCTGTAGACAAAACAAAGAACACATCTAGTTAATGTCGGTGTATAAACTCACTTCGGAATATCCCACAAACACCTTTAGGACACAATTAAAGCCCCGCCACCTTCGGAGGCGAAAGTGATGAAGAAAGCGACCCTCATCAGCGTGCTCACCACCACGCTCTTCTACATGTTCTGCGGATGCATGGGCTACGCCGCCTTCGGCGACACGGCGCCGGGAAACCTGCTCACCGGCTTTGGCTTCTACAACCCCTACTGGCTCCTGGACATCGCCAACGCCGCCATCGTCGTCCACCTCGTCGGCGCTTACCAGGTCTACTGCCAGCCGCTCTTCGCCTTCGTCGAGCAATGGGCCGCTCGATCGTGGCCCAAGTCCCGGTTCATCACCGCCGAGATCGAGATCCCGATGCCGGGGGATCGATCACCGTACAAATTCAATATTTTAAGGACGACATGGCGTTCGGCGTTCGTGGTGGCGACGACGGTAGTGTCGATGCTTCTGCCCTTCTTCAACGACGTGGTGGGCCTGCTCGGCGCCGTCGGTTCTGGCCGCTGACGGTGTACTTCCCTGTGGAGATGTACATCGTGCAGAAAAAAGTGGAGAGGTGGAGCACGAGGTGGGTGTGCCTCCAGATGCTGAGCCTCGCGTGCCTCGCCATCACCGTGGCCTCGGCCGCCGGCTCCATCGCCGGAGTGGTGACGGACCTCAAGGTGTACCGGCCTTTTAAGCCCAGTTAATGGGCCGACCGTTTAAATGGGTTGGGCAATTGGTTGCTGTTATGTCACTTCTCGTCAAGTTACAGAAGATGTTACAAAAATGAGTTTCAGTTAAATTCAAAATAATGACATTGATAATAAATACAATTTTTTTAGGGTTAATTCAGGCATTGGGGATGCCATCCGCCCTATAACAATTTTCTGATAGTCATTAAAATAGATCGAGAAAGGCAGATAGATCCTACCTAATGGCTTAGCATCATAAAATTTTTAAATTTCCTAGGCATATTTGATTCAGGATTATCACGGATAACCAAGATATCCCCTACGGTTATCCAATAATCGTGTTTGGTTCGATTTTTTTTTCCAATCTGAAATGTCAATAAACATCATCAATTGAGACATCCAACTCAGAATCAGAATACCTCGGGCTGCCATGATTTTTCGGAGGTTAAGCAAATTTTTTTTTCAAAATTATCCGTGGAGCAATTGGAGCTAAGTGTGGAGGTGGCAGAAGTGGTAGGCATCGCCGGTAACTAGAAGGATAAAGATTTTTTTTTTAATTTTAATATTTTAATTAAAATTTTAATCAATTAAATCAGTTATAATTTTCAAAACTATACTTGGAGTGATTGGAGCTAAGTGTGGAGGTGGCAGCAAATGGTAGGCATCGCCGGCAGCTAGAAGGATAAAGATTTTTTTAATTTTAATTAAAATTTTAATCAATTAAATCAATTGTAATTGAGATAAATTAAATTTACTTTAAAATAATTCAACTAAATAAAATTTTAAAAAAATTATCCAATTTTATGTATTTATATTATTATTATTATATATAATGATATTTTAATTTTTTAAATTAAAAAAATATAATATATCGTTGATTCAGTGATATAATATTTTATACTTAAATTGAGGTTATACTTAAATTGAGGATGTGAATAAACATATGAAATCATCATTTTTTTTCTATTTTAATTTTAGAGGATCATATAATATAAACATGATTGAACCAGAATATTATTGTAAAATATTATACTCGATTATTCATTAAAATTTCTAACCAAACAAAATTTTATTTGATTATCTAAATTAAATTAAACAAATCAGATTATATTTTATTTTCCATAACTAAGATTATATTATTAATTAATAATCATATAACCAAAATAATACATAATAACCTTGAATCAAATGTCTTCTTGGTTAAAGTTATCATGCATAATAACTTTATTATATGATTACTAATTAATCATATAATTAAAATTATATGAAATAAAATAAAATATAATATTGTTTGGCTGAATCCGTAAAAAAAAAAATCTTCCATTGTCCTTGTTCCGTTTGCAAGGCGTCTAGAACGTCCCCCTCTCGATCTCGTGTCGAAGCAAAAGAAAGTCCTCGTCCATAAATGGAAATTGCCTGGAGAGCTTTTCCTCCTCTGCCCTCACAGGTTGCGTAATGATACGTATAGTGAAAGTGAATATTTCAATGAAAATTTTGATCGTTAATCGACGGCACGTCCGACGTCCGATCATCGATCGGATACTACCGGCGGCCTTCGACCGCCGCCCCGAACCAAACTATACCCTGGGGGGCACAGTGAACCCGTCGGGGATCGCCACAATTGCGATCTCGCATCATTGACCGTCGATTTCGATGGGTTCACCGTTGCCGGCCGCTGGTGGTGTCCGATCGACGATCGAATATGTACACATTAACTGCACGTCATTCACTATAATTTTCACTCTCCCAAATTCACTCTTCAAATCATTTCCCCCCACAGGTTACCAACATAGTTTGATAGAATTCATGAATTCTTACAAGTATATCAAAAAGAAAAGTTTAATTTGATATCTGTTTATTATATCTTTGAAAGAAGATATTACATCCCTTTATATAAGGTTAAAATGAATTCTATAATTCACATCAATCGATGTGGGACAAAATACAAATATAAAATAATGCATATGTTAACATCCCCTCTCAAACTCGTGATGGTGTAGTGAGAAACATTGAGAGTTTGTCAAGAAAGAACCGGTGACGCTTGATGGTGTGTGCCTTTGTGAAGAAATCTGCAAGCTGCATCGAGGATGAGACAAAAGGTAAGGATATGGTGCCTCGCTCGAAATGGTGCCGAGTAAAGTGGCAATCGATCTCAATATGCTTGGTACGTTCATAAAAGACTGTGTTGTGCGCAATCTGAATAGCACTCTTATTATCGCAGTACATCGGTGTCGGACCACTAAGGGAGATGCCCATATCAGTCAATAGCCAGCGTAACCATATAATCTCACTTGTAGCAGAAGCCATAGCGCGATACTCTGCCTCAGTTGAAGAGCGAGAAACAACATCTTGTTTCTTACTTTTCCATGAAATAAGTGAATCACCTAAAAATACACAATAACCCGTAGTCGATTTTCGATCAGTTTGGTCAGTTGCCCAGTCGGCATCAGAAAAAGCGCGAAGCTCCAAAGATGAGGTCGATGGAAACAAAAGACTCTGATATAGCGTTCCCCGAAGATAACGAAGAATACGCATAACTGCAGCCCAATGAACAGATGTAGGTGAGCAAACGAACTGACTGACAATGTGAACAGCATATGCAATATCAGGCCGAGTAATAGTGAGGTACACCAGACTACCCACGATTGATCGATATAAAGTTGGATCAGCAAGAGGATCCCCATCAATAGGACTGTAACGAACGTTGACCTCAAGAGGAGAGTCAACAACACGAGTATCTGTGAGACGAGACCGCTCAAGAATATCTGAAGTGTACTTAGACTGAGATAGAAGATATCCCCTTTCAGAATAAGCTACCTCAATGCCTAGAAAGTACCTAAATCTTTCATCTCAAAACGATGAGACAAAGTAGCTTTTAGATCTGAGATACCATCAACATCATCTCTTGTAATAATCATATCATCAACATACAACAAGAGCATAATATGGCCTGCAGGAGACGATTTAACAAATAATGCTGAATCATGAGAGCTAGAAGTAAAACCAAGTGAAGATACTACAGAGGAGAACTTGTCGAACCAAGCTCTCAGGGCTTGTTTAAGACCATACAGGGTCTTCTTAAGCCTGCACACTTGTCCTGGCCGATGAGAAACACCAGGTGGAGGGACCATGTAGACTTCCTCCTGAAGATCTTCATTCAAAAAAGCATTTTTAACGTCCATTTGTGAAATACTCCAGCGACGAACAGAAGCTACTGCAATAAGAACCCGGACAGATGTCATTTTTGCAACAGGTGCGAAAGTCTCCTCAAAATCCATACCATACTCCTGAGCATAACCTTTTGCAACCAAACGAGCTTTATATCGCTCAATAGAGCCATCAGACTTGGTTTTAATCTTGTATACCCATCGAGAACCAATAATTTTCTTACCAACCGGTGGAGAAACCAAATCCCAAGTACCAGTTCTGTCTAAAGCAGACAATTCCTCATTCATAGCCTTTTGCCAAAGAGGATCACGAGATGCCTCAGAGTAAGAGGTGGGCTCACAAAGAAAATTGTTGGAAACTAAAAAGGAAGCGAAAGATGGTGTATAGCAAGAGTAATCAAAATCAGATACCTGAGTAGATCGACGAGTGCGTGTAGGATATCGAGGTAAGTTTGGATCCGTAATTATGGGAGGTTCTGAAGCAGTCGTAGAAAGAGGATGGGTGTCAACATCATTTGTTCTACAAGTAGGATGAAGCGGAACATTCGATATAGTTTCATGAGGGTTAGCATTTTCAGATGGATAATCAGTAGTAAAAGGATCAATTTGAATGAGATCATATTTCGACATGTCATGTGAGGCAGGTGGGATAGTGAAGAAAGGAATATGTTCAATAAAAGAAACATTACGAGAAACATACAATTTTCCAGAAGCTGGATCATAACAACGATAACCTTTTTGCACAACCCCATATCCAAGAAAAACACAAATGGTCACACGAGATGATAACTTAGAACGTTCTGCATGTGGACGAAGAACAAAGCATGTAGAGCCAAAAACCCTTAAATGAGAATATAATGGAGTGTGACCAAATAATTTAGCATATGGAAAAATCCCAGAGTTATGAGCGGTAGGGATCCTATTAATAAGATACACAGATGTAAGGACAGCTTCTCCCCAAAATTCACTAGGAACACTAGCGGATAACAGCATAGACCGGGCGGTCTCAATAATATGCCTATGCTTTCTCTCGGCTACTCCATTCTGTTGTGGGGTATCAGTACAAGAGGACTGATGTATTGTACCATCAGCTTTGAAAATACCAGAAAGATCTCCACTAGTATACTCTCCCCCCAAATCAGCTCGAAAACACTTGATAGTGGCAGAGTGCTGAGTTTTTACATAGGCCTTAAACTCAGCATAAATATGACTAAGATCATAACGGTTTCATTAAATAAATCCAACAAAAACGAGTGTGATCATCAATGAATGAAACGTAATATCGAGAACCTCCCTTAGTGGGAATAGGTGCCGGTCCCCAAACATCAGAATGAACTAAATCAAAAGGTGCCGAAGAAGTGGAAGTACTTAAAATAAAAGGCAAAGTAGAAAATTTTCCAAGTTTGCATCCACTACAATCAGAAATATCATCAGGTGGTAAATCACCAAGTACATCAGAAGTACACATAGAACGTAAACGAGAACCTGATAGATGACCAAGTCTAGAATGCCACAAATAAAATTTTGAAGAAGAAGGTGTCAAATGAAAGGAAGACAAATTGACAGGCATTGCTGCTACGTGAGTGGGAAGATGCAGTTCATCCAACACATAAGGTCCTTTCCCTTTTCTATGCCCTGTCCCAATCACTCTCTTGGATTTTAGATCCTGTACATAACAAGAATTTGGAAGAAGACCAACAAAACACCCAGAGTCACATAATTGACCAACAGAAACAAGGTTCATATGTAATTTAGGGATAAAGTAAACATCAGGTAAAGATAAAGAGGGAGTTTGGATAGAGCCAGTTCCTTTCAATGACATTTGTGTACCATCCGCAGTCATAACAGAAATAGATGGAGGGTCAGGAGACATATATGTAAAAGAAGAAGAATCATGAGACATGTGATTACCAGCTCCAGAATCTAAAATCCAGGGAGATGAAGGGATACCTGACCCAATAGACGAAGATGAGCTGGAAGGAGCAGAAAGAGCATAATTATGAGGTTCCTTTTGAAATTGCTGAAAGGCGAGGAACTTCTGAAATTGGTCGACAATAGAATTAGTACCAGTATTCACAGAAAACTCTGAAGCTGAAGCTGAGTGATTTAAGGAGGGCACAAAAGTTGCTGGAGTAGATGGATACAGATTTTGAGATGGACCCTCAAAATACATTTTTTGTTGCCCGCCTTGATATTGTTATGGAGACTTCCGTCCGTGCCCTGGAAGCTTCCTAGCCGATTCTTTCCGAAGCTCAGGGCATTGATTCTTCCAGTGCCCTGGTTTCTTACAATAATTACAGTTTCCTATGACAGATGTTTTATACTGGTGTGCAGGAGCTGCTATGATCGGTGCAGACGGAGAGGCTGCCAAAATCGAAGTAGAAATATTATGCACCCCTTTTAGAGTCTTCAAACAAGTTTCTTCAGCCATTAGTTCATTTATTACATCTTCAACAGATGGTAGAGGTTTACGGTGCAAAAGACTTGAGCGACAATTTTCAAATTCTGGACGAAGACCCATAAGTAGTTGAACAAGGCGATCCTCATCTCTACATTTAATATAAGCATCACATGTTTGTAATTCAACAGATTCTGTCAATGCTAACCGATCCCAAAGAGTAGTCATTGCACAGAAAAAATCCTGAATACTTAAGTCATTTTGCACTAATGCACGAATTTCAGATTGTAATTGATACTTGACAGCAAAGTTATTTTGCACAAATAATTTTGACAAATAATCCCAAATTTCTTTTGCAGTTTTAAACTTTGTCAATTGAACACCAATTCTGTGTTCAACAGAGTTGTTGATCCAAGTGATAATCTTTGAATTATTTGTATCCCAAATACAAAACAATTCATCAAATTTTTCAACACCAACTACAGGGCATTTGATTTTTCCAGAAACATATTCCCAAACTCCTTTGCCCTTCAGAAAATTAGTCATCACATAATTCCAATACGAATAATTTTTTCCATCTAAACGGACACCAATAGATTGCAATGAATCGTCACCTCCAGTCATTGTAAACAATTTTGAACAGAACAATCCAAAATAACAAATAACAATCTCAAATCCCAACTAACAAACGATCAAGGCAATCAAAACAATATCCAATCTCAATCGAAATAAAACATTTAGGGCAGATCTAACCATTCAGATGCGGAAGCGATGGAGATAAACCGAACCATAAAACCACGAGCAGTGAAACAGCAAGTATTTAACAGGGCTCTGATACCATGATAGAATTCATGAATTAAAAATTAGAATTCATGAATTCTTACAAGTATATCAAAAAGAAAAGTCTAATTTGATATCTGTTTATTATATCTTTGAAAGAAGATATTACATCCCTTTATATAAGGTTAAAATGAATTCTATAATTCACATCAATCGATGTGGGACAAAATGCAAATATAAAATAATGCATATGTTAACAAGTTTACCAAGATCTGCCTTGCCATTCAGCCACCTCGCTAGCATTTCCGCTGGCACCTGCAACGATGGGATAGAGAGCAAATGGCGCGACTCAGACTCAAAGAATCTAGACGAAGTATTGTTTCTGCCTCCTGTTCTCATAGCATTCATCTTGGAGGAAACTAACTTTACCCTTCCCGCGGCGGCGGACACAGTCTTCTACCGCTGTGGAGCCTTGTTGGAGGGCTTAGAAAAATGATGAACCAGACAGTAGACAAATTAAATTTGGGGTGACCGGCCCGGTCCCACAGAAGTTTCTCACCGGCCTAGTTCCACGGAAGTTTCCCACAGTAGACAAATTGAACCTGGGGATCGAACCGCGGATGCCTAGGTTAACAAGTAGTTACCCTACCACTGCACCATAGCCCTGGGGGCTTGTTGGAGGGCTTAGAGTGGCTACGCATGGACGTCTCCTTTGCATCGCTTGATCGCGGGTCATAAGAGCAAAAATAGAAAGATAATTTAAGATTTTTTTAAATTTAATTGTAGAATCATATAAAATCTCACACTTCCAAAATAATCACATTCCCAATTATATTTATTTATTGACATGAATATGCTCCATTATTTAGAAATCATTAATTACTTGACTTTAGATAGATAATTAATATTATCAATAATAATCCTCGATCAAAATCATGAATGCAAAAGATGAGATGTATACTTTTTGAACTTTAGATGACAAGAGAAGATGTGAGGTACCCCGTGCCCTTTGATGAGTGGCTGTGACCTTTAGTTTATGATTTATTTGGGTCGTTCGATCTGAAGGGTTGTAACCCTTCAGATAGCCCCTGATCTCAGCCGCTAGATCTGGATGATTGTAATCCTTCAGATCTCCCTTTGATATCAGTCGTCAGATTCAATCTAACGCTTCAGATCAAGTCTCAACAACAACGGCGTGCACGCGTACACACGTTCGTGCATGGCGGGTGGCGAGCCGCGGGCTTACAACTGCGAGCACCTGCTCGCTTATGAGAAGAAAACACTTGTATTTTTTTTTAAACTCTATTAATACAGCAACACATATAAGGAAGAAATACCCTTGGATTTTACAGATTTGGGACTATTCCCCATCTACTTCTTTCTATGCTAATTTTGGATTGTCTTTAAACATTTAATTTCTCATTCACCCGTAATCAGTTTTGAGCAAATTAATAGTCTAGATTTCATTTTTGAAGTCAATTCTGACTTTTATCAATTGATAGCACCCTGATTTTTCCTTGCAAAATCGTATTTGGTCTTTTAAGGCCCAATATCTAACAATTTCTCACATGAATGAAATTAATGAGTGTATGCATGCTGACACTTTACAATAGTCCAATCGATAAGTCAATGCATCGGGAGAGATAACTTGTGGCTTTGAACCTTCTGTAATGGAATGCTATCGAGCACACTAGGCTACGTAGTGAACATGATGTCTTGAACTGCTGAGCTATTTGCGTATACAAAGACAATAAAACTCATACAGGGACTTATCTCACCTACTTTTAGTTCTCATGGTTGGTTTCATTTTGGCTATGGACATCATTTTGGATTCATGAGTGTTTCATTGAAGCGACTTGTCTTCACACTCACATAGGTGATACTTCTATCAAGAGTATCCTACCATACTACACCATATAAAGGTATACATATCATTAAAAACATAAGTTTAACCTCACTACATGTGAAAGGATAACACATGTTCATCCTAGGATTGAGATAGAGATAATATATCTCGTGTGTTGTAACACAACTTCTGTAACTTCGTTGTTCCATTAAACCAAGATCTTGGGTTCTCCAGTCAACAAGGTTAGGTTACTGCTACAGTTATTTCAGTTATAGATTTTTAATCTCATTCCTCTTGATAAGCAGTATGCTTGATCTCGACATAGCCCCTTCGTAAGAGGATCTACCAAATTATCTTTAGACTTAACATACTCGATTACAATCACTCCATTCGAGATCAGTTGCCTAACGGTATTGTGTCTACGACGTATATGCCGTAACTTACCATTATACATACTACTTTGTGTCCTTCCAATCGCTGATTAACTATCACAGTGTATAAGTACGGCGGACACAGGTTTCGTCTAGCTTGGAATATCTTCTAAGATGTTCCATAGTCATTCAACTTCTTCAGTTGCTTTGTCTAGTGCTATAAACTCGGATTTTATAGTTGACCAAGCAATACACATATGCTTAGTGGATTTCCAAGATATCACTCCCCTACTGATCGTGAATGCATATCCACTAGTGGATTTAAAATCTTTTGTATCTGATATCCAATTAGCATCACAGTATCCCTCTATGATAGCGGGATATCTTCTGTAATGTAATCCGTAGTTCATAGTATATTTCAAATATCTAAGAACTCGGATCAGTGCTTTTCAATGGGTGTCATTTGGATTACTCGTAAAACAACTAAGCTTGTTGACCATACAATCAATATCCAGACATGTGTAGTTTGTAAGATACATCAAGCTGCCTATTATCCTAAAATATTTCAATTGCGATATTGGCTCACCATGATTTTTCGTTAATTGTTGACTTAGATTCCTAGGTGTTTTCACTATAGAGAGATTGTACGCATTGAACTTTTTCAATATCGATTCTACATAGTAGGATTGTGTCAGAACTATCCCATCAAATGTCCTAAAAATTTTAATTCCCAATATAACATTTGCTCGACCTATATCTTTCATATCAAAAATGTCGGTCAATATTCTTTTTATATTCATGATTACTGCTTATTATAAGCATATTGTCTACGTATAGACAGACGATTACATAACCTTTAAGTATGGTTTTGACATTAATGCATTTGTCACATTCATTTATTTTAAATTCGTTTGACAACATTATTTAGTTAAATTTTTCGTGTCATTGTTTAGGCACTTGTTTAAGTCCGTATAATGACTTAATAAGTCGACACACCTTCTCCTCTTTACCTGAAGGTACGAACCCCTCGAATTACTCCATATATATTTCTTCTTCCAACTCATCATTTAAGAACGCAATCTTAACATCCATTTGATGTATTTCAAAGTCATACAGTATTGCGATGGCTATCAACACTCATATAGACATAATCCTTATCAGAGGTGAATAAGTATCAAAGTAGTCAAGACTTTCCTTTTGCTTGAACCCTTTGGCTACAAGTCTGACCTTATACTTGTCAACCGATCTATCAGCTTTATACTTGCGTTTTAGTATCCACTTATAACCAAATGGTTTAGTACCAGAAGGAAGGTCCACTAATTTCCAAGTATGATTATTCATGATGGACTTGATTTTATTATTGACAGTCTCTTTCCACAATGGGACGTTACGACTAGAGAGAGTTTCACTTAATGTTCTTGGGTCTATTTTTGACATAAAAGTTATGAAGTTCGACCTTAATGATTTCTCAACTCTAGTCTGTTTGCTTCGACGTGGTTCTGTGCTTTGATCGTCAAAAGTCTTTTTATGACAACTAAGTTCAGAAATATTTTTCGTTAGAACTTCCATTGTAATCACTTTGAACATTACCCTTCTTATTTGGGAATATATTTTCAAAGAATATTGCATTCCGAGATTCTATGATTGCTCTCGCATAAATATCAAGAATATTTGACTTATGATAAATGAAACGATATGCACTACTATTATGGGCATATCCGACAAATATCGCATCGAACGTTTTAGATTCTATCTTTACATGCTTTAGCTTGGTTATTTCGACCTTTGTCAAGCACCCTCATACTTTCAAGTATTTATACGATGACTCAAGGTCTTTCCATAGTTCGTATGACGCTTTATCATTTTCTTGCGAGGGATTTTATTGTGAATATGATTTTTCGATAATAAAGCTTTCCCCATAAGTTATGGGGTAAACCTGAATTTATCAACAAGACATTTATCATTTCTTTTAGTGTCCGATTTTACCGTTCGACGACATCATTTGATTGATGCAATTATGACGTCGTTGTTTGATGGATAATGCCAGATTCTGAACAAAACTCATCAAACGATGCATCATATTCTCCACCTCTATGGCTACGAATTATTTTAATTCATTTATCAAGTTGATTCTCAACTTCTATTTTATAAGTTCTGAAGGCCTCTAAGGCTTCATCTTTACTTCTTAAAAGAAAATATAACAGAACCTCAAGCAATCATCGATAAAATAATAAAATACTTTTTACCTCCTCTATTTTGCACGAATTTTAAGTCATATAAATTACTATGTATCAATTCTAAAGGAGTCGTTGACCTTTCAACCGAATGAAAAGGTAGTCTCGTTAACTTTGCTTCCACACACACTTCATATTTGTGTGTTTCGTCGACATTGACGTTTGGTAAAAAATTTAATTTGATGAGACGTTTCAGAGTATTATTATTGACATGTCCAAGTTAATCATGTCATAAATTAAAATACTCAACAATGTAGCTGGAAGCTTTTATATTACCATCAAATTCACGGTGTACAGTCATTACAACAATTTTGAACAGACTCTGTTCTAAGTACCCCTTACCTATGAAGATATCATTTTCGTAAGTATAAAATTATTTGACTGGAACACTAGTCTAAAGCCGACCTTGACAAGTGCCGAACCAAAAAATAGGTTCTTTCTTATGTCGAAAACGTAAAGCACATCAATGAGTGTTAACTCCTTCCTAGACGTCATTTTTCGAATAACTTTTTCGAGTCCGACAATCAGCGATGTAGTGGAATTGCCCATATAGAGCTTTCTTTCACTTATCAATGTATACTTGGAGAGCATCGTCTTATCAAAACAGATGTGACGTGTTGTTCAGTATCGATCAACCAATGTTTTGGGTTGTCCACCACCGTGTTGGCTTCAAACACTACCGCAGTGATATCCAGTTCCATGTCATCAGAAGTTACGACCTGGTTCACAATATCATTCTAACTCTTGGTTGGTTTCTTCAGGCATCTATAATCCTTGGACATGTGTCTTGCCTTTCCCCAGTTGTAGCAAGAGCCCTTGAATTTCTTGTCTTGAGACTTTTTTTTGGATTGTTTCGGCTTCTTGGCGTTCGGCTCAACCAGGTTGGATATCTCGTCGGCAGCCCACTTCGTTCCTCTGGAGTCGGATAACTTTCGATTATCCTCCACTATTCGTAGGTAATTTTTGATCCTTCCACGATGGAGGTAGTTTCTCGATCCATCCAGATCATGCAGTGCAAGTTGCATGTCTTGGACTTGAGACATCACGCTTTTGGAATCCACCATCTTGAAATCCAGAAATCGACCGATAATGAATTTCTTCAATCCGATGCTTTCGATTTTGTATTTCTTTTCTAGTGATTCCCATAGAGATTTTGCCATCTCCATTGGACTATACATATTATATAACGTGTTGTCTAATGCGATGAAAACATAGTTGCGGCACAGAAAATCTCCTTGCGACCACACATTGCTTGCAGCCTTGCTGTTGGAATCACCTTCCGTAGTGGCTGGTGGGTTTTCACGCAAAAACCATACGAGGTTTAGCGTTATCAAATAAAACAACATCTTCTGCTGCCATCGTTTAAAGTCGGCTCTGTTGAACTTCTCCTGCTTCTCTCTATGTGGAATGGCGGTCGGAACGTCGTTGATCAAGGCAATATCAGTTTGCAAAATATTGTTTTATGATTGTGAGTCGGTTGGGTTGCTTCCGGGGAGGATGTAAACTGATATAAGATCGTTGAGGCTAGTATTCGACACTATCTCCGTGAAACGATATTGCTCCGCTACAGGTGCTCACGGATAACAGCAATTCGTTTCCTAAGATACAACGAAGATGTCTCAAAATAGCAGTACTTTAAATTTCGAGATCAGCGAACCTTCTCGTAGACTTTTTGGACTCTGGATGCAGAAGATGAGATGTATAGTTTTTAAATTTGGATGATTGAATGAATGATTTCAGCATCAAGGGGATTCTATGTATACAAGGGAAGAGGTGAGATACCCTTTGGTGAGTGGTTGTGACTTTTAATTTAGAATTTATTTGAGTCGTTCGATTTGGAGGGTTGTAACCCTTCAGATAACCCCTTGATTTCAGCCGCTAGATTTGAATGGTTGTAACCCTTCAGATACCCCTTTGATCTCAGCTGCTAGATTCGATCTGACGTTTCGGATCAAGTCTCATCACCAATAGTCAGATCGCGACTCTTCGCATCAACGTTTCAGATCGCGTCACTTACGATCTAGCACCATTCTTCGATCTAACGGATGCCACATAAGCATTGTCACATCACATGTGAATATGACACATCACTCGAGTGTCACATAAGCACTTCCATGTCACATGGAGTATAAATTTAAGCTCCTCAATGCATACATGCAAAGTGCAAAGTACGCCAACAAAATGTACCCCCTCTGGACACTTGTGGGTCGGGACCAGGGGGCCGCTAAGGTGGCGGTTCCACCTTTTTTTTTGAATCATTGCGCGCGTGGCGGGCCGCGGGCTCGCAGATGCGAGCACCTGCTCGCCTGTGAGAAGAGAATACCTGTGTTTTTTTAACTCCATTAATACAACAACACATATAAGGAAGCAAACACCCTTAGAATTTACAAACGTGAGATTATTTCCTATTTACTTCCTTCTATGTTAATTTTGGACTGACTTTAAACAATTAATTTTTCATTCACCCGTAATCGATTTTGAGCAAATTAAGATTCTAGATTCATCTACGCGAAACGTAGATTTCGTTTTTAATGTCAATTCTAACTTTCATCAATTGATGACACCCCGATTTTTCTTTTCGAAATCGTATTTGATCTTTTAAGACCCAATATCCAACGAAGATGAGCGGTAAAACAAAATACATATATAACAATGTCAGTTTACACACTCATGATGGACACCTTATCAGTACTAAGTGCATTTATATATAAAGGTTCAAACAATTCAAATCACACTCAAGTTCGAATTTTACTTCGAATCGAGCTCGAGCCAAAATTATGTATATTTTTGAGTTTCGAATCGAGCTTCAAATATCATATATATTGTTCGAGTTTGAACTTAAATATCAATATTTTTATATTATTCAATTAGATTCGTTTGCACCCCTAATCTAGGTTCCTAGATTCATTTTTTTTACATTGATTTAGACGTCTGGATTTAATCTAAGTGTCTATATTTAATTTTATTAATCAATATTTTTTTAAATCTTAAATCTTAAATACATATAATATATCCCGTGAGCAATTAAAATTTTTTTTATCTTGAACACTATAATTTAAGAGGAGAGTTTGAACCTTAGAGGAAAAATATTATATTATTGACTTAAAACTATTATAACCTAACTCTTAAATCCTAAAATTTTAAACTTTAAATATATATAATATAACTCGTGAGTATCTGAAATTTTTTTATCTTGAACACTATAATCAAGAGGAAAGTAAAAAATCTTAGAAAATATTTTTATTAGCTTAAATCTCACTATAACCAAACTCCTAAATTCTAAATATATAATATACTCCTAAAAATATTTAAAAAAATAAAACAAAAAGTACTCCTGAAATGAATCCAGGTGATTCCCCGGTAGAAGAACCGCAACAAACACACACACACACACACATTGCGAACCGTACTTCTTTGTGTCGTGCCATAGGTTACGTTACCATACTTCTGTGTGCCGTGCAAACCTATGGCGCTTTGATTCAATCCAAGGTGCCTTGGATTCAAATCACAATAATTTTTTTTTAGTTTTTGGGTATATTTAAGGTTTATGATTTTTAGGATTTAGGATTGGGTTATAGTGAGTTTAAGCTGATAAGATTTTTTCTTTAGGGTTCAGTCTTTCCTCTTGGGTTATAGTGTTCAAAATAAATTTTTAAATATTTACGGGGTATATTAAATGTATTTAGGGTTTAAGATTTTAAGATTTAAGGATTGAGTTATAGTGGGTTTAAGCCAATAAAATTTTTCCTCTAGGGTTCAGTCTTCACTCTTAGATTATAGTGTTCAAAATAAAAAATTTTAGATGCTTACAGGATATATTATATGTCTTTAGGATTTATAAGTTGAGTTATAATTAATTTAAACTAATAAAATTTTCAGGTCCATCTTCTTTTCTAATATTGTAGTGTTCAAAATAAAAAAATATATTTATTCATGTGTATACTATAAGATTAAAGAATTATTTATTAAAAAAGAAAAAGTAAAAAAAAAAGGACAAAAATGAATATTTTTTTTAGAGTTTAAAGTTTAATGTTTAAGATTTAGATTATAATATTTAAATGAAAGAATTAAAAATAAATAAATAAATAAATAATACGATGCTCAATGTGAGCAAGTTAACCCTAAGGTGGTTTTGAGACGTCTCTTCCTTCACCAGCGGCGGCCGATTGAAGACCACAAAACCTAATCCTAAGCTTCAGATCTCCCTACAGGAAAGAGGAATCCAGTCCATGGCCTCTTTTGCAGAAGCGCCTGCCGGCGATGCCAAGGCCGGAGAGAAGATCTTTAAGACCAAGTGCGCGCAGTGCCACACCGTCGACAAGGGTGCCGGCCACAAGCAAGGTCTCTCTCCTTTTTCCTCTCTCTTATTCGTAGTACGGTATTCTCTTGCTTTCTCTTCTTGCGTGCAGAAGAAGATCTTGATTGGTAGATTCTTTCTTATATTAATTGATTAAGTCATCTTTTCAGGCCATTTATGGTTTGTGTCTTGGTGACCGTCTAGATTTCTCTGTAGTAGTTGGAATTCAATAATGCGAATAATTCCCTAATTCCGGTAATACACCAGAATTGAAGGGAGGAGCCGTCTCATCCCAACATTTCTCCTTTCCAATAAAATTTGCTAATTCCAATTCTTGGGAATTCCAATTCCCTAAACAGGCTCTATGCGATATCCCTGGTAATACACCGATTCAATAGCATCCTAGCGTGGCTAAACGAACAATCTTTGTCGAAACTGATGCAACGGTTTTATTAGAAGCGCTTCCAAAGTCGCAAGGGCCTATACTGCTTTTGAATTTACCAAAGGAGTTACTTTTTTTTATATAATACATTTTGTCCAATCCGATTCGTTAGATTTGTTATCACTCAAACCATCACTTTGACTGAAAGTGATGTCAGTTAGCTGGGCATTTTATTAGAAGTGATTCCAGTTGATTAAGATTGACTACAATAGGCTAGATGTGAGTGATCGTCATAAAGTATTTTTGGCCAAAAGTGTTCGACAATCATAGAGTATAAAAGTGTCTGATGGTCACAGAGACTTTGGATTCATATTAAATTAGCATTGTTGCTCTCTTGAATTTTTTGTAAGACTTGATCATATTCATTTTATAGATTTTGAGTCCCCTATGGTTATCAAACACTTTTGATTAAGATTTTTTTTGCATTGTTGCATTGTTGCTCTCTGTAGGTTTTAGATTTATATCAAATTGACAATGTTACAACCTTCACCCATGTTTGTTTTGTTAAATTTTTGTCATTATGACTTTCAATGGCCTTGGAGGCTTTAAATTCATGTCAAATGATAACTAATCAATTGAAGTCACATACAGTCAACTATAGTCATTTTTAACTGATTGGTTAGTTGACTAGCATCACTTCTAGTTGACTGATGGTTTGGGCAATAACGGACCAGATAAAGTGGGTTGGACGAAGTTATGTTGGGAAATAGTTGTCCTCGTTAGTAAGTTTTAAAGTATAATGTTCCCTTTGAGAATTTTAGAAAGCTAAGCCTTCGGACATATGAGTTATAGTTTAAAAAATATTAATAAATTATAAAAAAATATTTTGAAAAAATATTAGAAAAAATAATTTAAATTTTAAAAAACTTTTATATAATAAATTAAAAAAAAATATATATATATATAGTGTGGATCCGCTGTGAACTGTCTGCAGCGTTATGCTATGGACTGCTCTCCCAGGCGCCTGGGATGTGTTTTTTAAATTTTTTTAACAAATAATTCCTTAAATAATTCATTAATCATATAATATATCCCGTTAGTATCTAAAATTTGTTATCTTGAATATTATAATCCAAGATGGAAGTCTGAATCCTATGGAAAAATTTTATTGACTTAAACTCACTATAACCCAATCTCTAAATTTTAAAATTTTAAACGCTAAATACATATAATATACCCCGTGAGCATCTAATTTTTTTTTTTTATTTTGAACACTATAACCAAGAGGAATGACTGAACCCTAAAGGAAAATTTTATTGGCTTAAACCCATTATAACCTAACTTCTAAATTCTAAAATCGTAAACTCTAAATATACCCCAAAAAATTACAAAAAAAAAACAAAAACAAATAAAAACAAACAAAAAAAATTATCTGTAATGTTCCCAGGCGCCTGTACTAAATACAGGCGACTGGGAATTTCTCAGGGCGCCTGTATTGAATACTGGTGCCTCGACTTTGCAGCGGCGCAACGTCCGCAGCAGAGCAAAATCTTATATATATATATATATATATATATATATATATATATATATAATTGTTACCCTATACACCCATCTATGGGCAATCGTGAGCATATAGTGTTATTTTTTTTAGGATTTGGTATTTAGGCTTAAGGAAGTGATTTTTTTTTTAAAAACTAACACTAGGTGCTCACGAATTGTCCATAGATGGGTGTGTAGGGTAACAAAACTCTCTCTTTCTATATATATTAAAATACTTTTTTAAAAAATCATTCCAAAATATTTTCTGAAAGGGAGCTTCTTCAATTTTTATCTTTTTTTTAATAAATTGACATGGGTTAAGGTGAAGTAATTTTATTTATTCTTTGAAGATATGTCTGTTAATTATTATTATTACTTTTCATATTTACTTTGGATAATTGCATAATTTCATCAAGATTATTACGTTGCTTGATGTTATATTTAAGGGTTTAGTTTTATTTTGGGATGATTTACTCATAATGTTAGAGTTGGCCATCAATGTTAGTGTCCCTTTGCTTCCTATTTGTTGCACCTTATTATTTTCTTGACTTCCATTTGTGAATATTGCATAGATATACCATTTTTAATTTCATTTTTCTTTGTTTGCTGGACGAGCAGGACCAAACCTGAATGGCCTTTTTGGGAGACAATCTGGTACCACTGCTGGTTACTCATACTCTGCCGCTAACAAGAATATGGCTGTCATTTGGGAGGAATCTACTTTATATGATTACTTGCTGAACCCTAAGAAGGTTTGCTGTTTCTGTCATCATATTTTATTGTTTGATTAGCTCCCATACATTTTACATATTTTGTTGCCTATAGGAATCAGCCTAAAATATACCAATCTTAATTTGTTTTAGGATGCTTATTAATGTGTCAATGCCAGGTATTGAGTTCCACTATCAGAGTTTAACATCTAACTCAAGTAGATTATTATTTTCTGTACACGATTTTATGATAGATTGGATAGCCTCAAACAAAGTCAATTACAATTTTACAGTCATGGACACTATATGTTTTAGCATTGCGAATGCTTCATATGGAGCTAAGATGTTTGTATAGGTTTGGGACTTGAATTTAGATTCCAAACGATGTATTATTGTTTATTCAATTTTAGATGAACTAAAGAGGTGCAGGTACTTCTCTACATTTTACCATTTTGAGTTGGTGAGATATAATCTAAGCCAGGCTTTGTGTTTAATGGTCTACATTTTTTTTATGGATCATGAGCTTATTATTAAATGTTTATAAGATGCCATTGGAAACTTCATCAAATGCTTTTATAGGCATGGAAAAGTCATTGTTATCAAACCAAAATCAATTTAGACATGCTAGATCTTCAAGTCACCATTGATTTCATTCTTGTTATTCTAGGTAGCAATCCGACAAGAATTATTCTTCTCAACTCTATCTCCACTTAATACGATTTTTTATTACATCAATTAACCAATATTTCAATGTCAGACCATTTTATTTCTACTGATTAAAAAATCATCAGTTTTTTTCTTTTATGATAAATTGATTGTATAATATTTAGGTATTTATGTTTAATTTAATTTCTTGATGTATAGATTTCTTTTAGTTTGTCAAATTTAACTTTTAATGAGATTTCTTTTTTATTTTTAGAACCGTCAAATCGTGTTGGATAATTGTCATGGTTCTTTTCGCTTTAATTCATATGAAAGAATGAACCATAATGTATTGTATTATACAAATTGTGAATCATAAGGTCTGATAGTTATGATTTTCACTATTACAGTAAAGTGTACATCTTTGTCTGGTGGTGGATGATGAAATTTGATATGCTGCTTCAATAGCAAACAATTTGTATGCTTTCATTAAAGGGTCCCTTGAGTGTCCACATTCCCAAGTTTTATGAGTATATATGTGGTTTTCAAGAGTTCTTAAATATTTGAAGGTGTGAGGAAACTTACCTTATAGTATATGCATCATCTTTGTAAGTTTCCAAGGATTCACAAACTTATGTTGCATCCATTTATCAGATGTCTTGTATACGGTCAACCGATCTTGGAAGACAATCTTTTTGGCTTTTGATGTGCCCTTTTTGAATACAATCTATTTCCTCTTTAAAATTCTGCTACTTGTTATTTCCTCTTTTCGGTTGTGGTTACGATCCTTTTAGATGCTTTCTCCTCAACTCTGTTTTTGTGTTATTCCTGTCTAATGATCATCAAATCTTACGTTAGAGGCATATGATATATCATTTATTTTCTTTGTGCAACTCATATAGGTAAGTTGACATGGTTGATCAGAAAGTGAACTCAAATTGTTTAAACCAATTCAATCAATTAGGGTAGAACGTGAACTCTAAAATGATGCAATCTTGTTAGTTTTGAAATCTTTTCCTGAGAATAAAGTATTTCTTAAATTTATACTTCGATGATAAAGGCCGCTGCTGACTGTGATTTCTGTCTGTACAGTACATTCCTGGAACGAAGATGGTTTTCCCCGGTCTGAAGAAGCCCCAGGAGCGTGCCGACCTTATCGCTTATCTCAAGTCGTCGACTGCATAATTTATTTGTCTTTCCTCTTCATGTGTGCTTTTTCTTCACTCTTAGAGCTCCGTATCTTTCTGCTGTTGGAAGAAGGCAGAAACATCAACAAATTTTCTTACCCTTTCAAATTCATTGCTTCATGGTGGATTGTTCCTTGAGACACTTATATATTTATTCTGAACCTGCAAATTGATGGTGGAATTTAATAAATATAAATTCAAATTTATCTCGACAATTATCAAATCTAGTGATGGTACACACTTACAATTTCTGAGCTGGCCATTGTAATCTTACACACCGTGTGTTTATGTTTTAAATAATTCAAGTGTCCAGTGTCTGGTTAATCCAGGTAGATGGTTTTCCTTTTGGTTTGTTTCCATCAGCCATGGACATCAATAAAAAGCGCTCGTAACAAACTATTTATCAGTCGATTATTTTTTGATGGCACGGTATCAGGAGAGGTTTTTCTGTCTCGAACTCCTTGTCTCTGTGCTTTATAATCGTTGGTGATGGTTAGCGATTTGTCCGATCGTTGATCTGACACTATTGATGATATTTGATCGTTTCCTGAATTAAACGATATCCAGGAATAACGGTGAATCAGTCGGGATCGTCGCAATTACGATCTCGTTGGATTCGAGATCGGATCGTCGGCGATTGTGAGACATGAGGACAGAGGAAGTCTGGGACGGTTTCTGTCTCGAACTTCCTTTGTCTCCATGTCTCATAATCGTCGGTGATGATCAACGATTCATTCGATCGTTGATTTGACATCGCGACGACCTTCGATCGTCATCCCAAATTAAATGATATCTAGAAGAATGATGAACCGATCGAAATTGAATCATCGGCGATTATGAGATATGGGACAAAGTCCGGGACAGAATCTGAAGTGGTATCATGTATGGGTGGTTGTTTAGGGTGTTATGGGCAACGTATCTTTATGAACATTTTAAAATAAATTCTAAAAGGGTGTGTTTTATAACCTTTTCATAATTATTATATTGATTCTAATTAAAAATGTGTTATGCTATGCCATAGTTTATGAATGCAATTGCTCCCGGCCCGACGTTACGATGCAATAGCAGAATATCTTTTAGGCTATTTTTATTTAGGGGTAATATAATCAAGTTTTAATATAATTAGGGTTGGAATATAATTCAGAATTACATGTAATTTACTTTGTAATCTAAATTACACAACTTTAATTAGTTTTTACAATTTAAATTATATTACATTATAATTTTAAAATTATATTAAATAAAGTAATTAATCTCGTAATATAATCTAGATTATATTATAAAATCGATTATCCCTTATCAAATGTAGTCTTAGTCTTTTAAATATTTATGATTTAATTTGATATCTTAAGATATTTTCTTTTAATGACATGAAAATTTTAAGATGTTAGGCTCTCCTACAGTATCTTCAAAATCCTCACGGTTAAATTCCATAGGATGCAAATTCTAGATTGTTGGGCCCTTGTTACTCACATTTTTCAAATTTATTCTGATGGTGGAAAATTTTTATTGAGCTGAAACAATCATCTTTAAAAATAATCTATTCAAATAACTGAATATTTATAATATTAAAAAATCTAAGTACCAAATAAATGTTTTAAAGTAATTAATAAGTAAGAAATTAGTACTTTTTAAATATTAATAAAGAACCAAACAAGAAGAATGGCAAAATTTAAGGGGCGTTTAGTTTATTTCATTTTTTATTTTCATTTTTTAGAAAATCATATTTTTTTCATTTTCTGAAAAATAACTTTATTTCATTCTCTAGTTTTCCAAAAAAATGCTATATCTTTTTTTGAAAAACAAAACTGGAAAATACAAATCAAACACGTTTTCTAGAAAATCGTATTTTCCATGGAAAATGAAAATAGAAAACAAGCAAACCAAACGCCCCTTAATATTTTTTTGGGAATTTCTTAAAAATTTGAAAATAAATAGAATATATTTACTGAAGCATCTTAGCATTTAGGGTGCGTTTAGTTGGGGTTATTCTTGATAACCTTGGTTATCCATCTAAGGTTATCAACGAAAATCTTATTTGGTTTAGATAATTAGTGATTCCTAAATAATGACCGATGTCCGACACGTCAGCAAAAGGGTCATGCAACCCGAAATCGAAAAATCTTAGGAAAGTAAGGTTTTTCTTGATTTCGAAATTATAAAACTTATCTTTCCAAAATTATTCTCCAATATTTACATTTAAAAATAAAATAACTATTATAATTTATTAACTTCCGAAAGTATTATTCGCGGCCAACGACCGACAACGGCGGCCGACGACCACCGCCGGCGGCCGGCGACCTCCGTCGACGGTTGGCAGCCAGCAGCAATTGTTGGCGGTTGATGTCAACAACCGGCCGGCAACCACCTGCGATCTACGCCGATCGTCGACGTTCGGTACTGAGCCGACTGTCGGTGTTGGACATCGACTGCCTACACGGATATCAACGGTCGACGTCGACACCGACACCGACGTAGATGTCGTCAACGAATATTTTTTAATTAATTTTTTAATAAAATTATCTAAATAAATTTAAAAGGGCAATATGATAAAATATTATATTATGTTATATATTACCTTCAAACAAACAAAATTTTATTTAATTACCTAAATTGAACCAAACAACTTCAGGTTATGTTTCATTCCTTATTACCTCAGTTATGTTATTACTTGGTGATCCTGTCGCCAAGCGAGATGGACTCCCAAGAGCACGCGGTCTCCTGAAGATTACAAACTACTAAGGCTGGCTCCGATCTGCAAGGAACGGACCGTTAACGAACCCGCCGGGAAAAGTCCCTTGCATTATTACTTGGTGATCCTGTCGCCAAGCGAGATGGACTCCCAAGAGCACGCGGTCTCCTGAAGATTACAAACTACTAAGGCTGGCTCCGATCTGCAAGGAACGGACCGTTAACGAACCCGCCGGGAAAAGTCCCTGGCAAGGCACTCCGACGGTCAAGTCAGTCTCCGGTGGTGGAAAAGCGAAAGCAATGGAACAGTAGCAAAAACACTATTGTGCATACCTGGGGGACGAGGAGTGGAGAGACTTATATAGCGGGGGGAGCTGACAGCTTCTGCCCCGTCTGCCACCTGTTTGTCGTATACGAGGATAGGGTAAGGCATAGCCAGGATGACAGGGTATTGTGTCGAATACCGGAACAAGGAAAGGAGCGCTGTCAACTTATGGGCGAGCGCCGTCAGGCGCCGTTCGGCCTGACACAGATGTAGGTGAGCGTAGTACGAGGTGTCAGGGTATGACAGAGAGATCATGGCGTCAGCGGGACACTCGCGATTTGGACCTGAATGGTATCAGGTTTGCACCGACCCCGTACTCCTTCTGCTAGTCTGGTGTCAGGGAGTGGTTGTTCGGATGAATCACGACAAAACCTTGAATGCTGGTGCCGGCTAGCGGCTTAGAGTGATGGTGTCGACTGAGGGTTGGGCATGAACTCGGGCCCAAAGGCCACTGTTACCGAGAGTAACTATGCTTTCCGAGTCAGGGTGTGCTCGAGTGGCAATACCCGACTGGGGCCGAAGTGAATCGTTTGGAGGATCGATACCCTCGCCGCTCGAGTCTCCACTGCAGGAGAGCTTTAGGGGGCCGATCGGGCTCCCTCTGACTCGGACCCATGCCTTTGTGAAACCTTGAGGCTTAGCCATCCCATGTCTCAAGAAGCATTTCCTGGTCCAGGGCAGGCTGAATGGGGGCAGATCCTCTGGTCCACACTTTTGCGGACCAGGGGATGGTCCACTCGCGATTGCGGCCGGATCGTGATCGCGATCCGGCCGCAATTTGTTGTAATCCCCTCTAGGGTTCACCGTACCCCCCAGGTTATAGTTTGGGTTTGGGCGGGTGACCAGAGGCCACCCGACGGCCTAAACCCTAAGATTTAGGGTTTAGGTCGTCGGGTGGCCTTCTGTCATCCGCCCGAACCCAAACTATAACTTGGGGGGCACGGTGAGCCCTAGAGGGGATCACAACAAATTGCGGCCAGATCGCGATCACGATCCGGCCGCAATCGCGAGTGGACCATCTCCTGGTCCGCAAAAGTGCGGACCAGAGGATCTGCCCCCGGCTGAATTAGCTGTTCGAACTACCCATTTGATGGGCCCTCGAGGGCTTTTGACCCAGACCGCTAGGATGATCAGCCTACTCACTCGCGAGATGGGCCAGACCCATAAACCTGAGATGGGATTATGTGGTAATCACATAACTAAGATTATATACGTTAACTTGAACCAAACGCACGTTGTTCTAAAATTAATGACCAAACGACGGAATAAATAAGTTTTGGGGTTAGAACGGAGAAAGGAAAACCCTTTCGTTGGTTCGATCCATCGATCGCTCAGTGCATCGCATAGGTGGAAGAACGAATCACGGAGACAGAGATTTTAGTTTACGGAGGTGACGAGTTCCTTCATGCTTCGTTCTTCGCTAGCTATTCTCCAACTCTTAACTTTTCTTTCATTTCTTGTGTCCGTCATTCTTTTCATCTCTCCTTGGCTCGTTGATATGCTTAATCTGTAGATCAAAACTTCGTTACCGAGGTATCCGATGTTTAACTGGTCGTCTTAGAGGAGTGCTCTGGATTTTGAGGTAATCCCTTTTTTTTTTGGTGAAAGGTAGTCCCACTTTTGAGTTTTGACCGTTCGATTTGCTTACCTATTGTCACAAGTTGGAAAGTCGGGAGTTCTTAGTTTGATATGACATGATCCAGGGAGGGAGGAATTGGGTCAGTTTCTTATCATCTGAAAGTTCTTTTTTTTTTTCACAGATGAGGAATCATGGCATTTGAAGGAATCTGTGCGTTTCCTTGCGCATTTGGTTAGGTTGTCAAGATTGAAAGATTCGACTTGAGATATTCGCTCAAGGATATTTCCATTGTTTCCGACTCTTCATTTAAATTCAAAGATTGTGCCAGGTGTTCAGCGAATCCATATCAATGATTTTGGTGGGGCTGTTTATATTCTTCTTGGCATCTGGCCACTGAGGCATGGATTTGATTTAGCTTTTAGGTTGTTTTCTCAGAAGTCATTCCTGTATAGGTTAAATGGAACATATGCATATCGAATTAGCCTCATGTTCTTTGGACTTCGGCAATCTTTGATCATGACTATGTCTTCTCCCACAAGTTTATCAGGGATTATAACAGCTCCACGGTCCCTTTTCAAAATAGTCGTGTCAGTTGGGGGGTTACTTCTCTTACTTATCCTCATCTCATTTCAGTTGACTTTCTATCCCCTCATTTCGTCTCTCCGTGTTTCCTTGTTACCAGTGGAGCAAAATAGGAAGTCTGATTCAGCAGTTCTCAGTGGTAATCATGCTATGTTTATGTTTTGAAAACCTGGAAGTGCAAACAATATGAGTAACAACTAACATGTTAAGATTCCTTCATCTGATTCTGGTGTAGGTACTGGTAATATTGATTCAAAGAGTGTAAATATCTCTGTTTCTCTAAATGCAAATGAGGTCATACAACATACAGGCACACCTTCAACTGCTATCTATAATGATTCTGTAAAGAGTGATATGGGAAATTCTGATGGTGCCACTCTAGATATCAACAGATCCACGTTTCATTTTGAGGACTCTATATATTTAGATTCTAGTAAGTTGATTTATTCTCCTAACCTTAACAGTTTTGATTCATAATAATAGCTTTATCGTTTACTGGCAAAAAAGCTAGTTTAGATGCAGTGGTTGATTTTGTTTCTCTTTACTTTACACGGTTTCTATTTGTAGTTCATTTTTAGAAAATTGTTCAAATTATACAATTAAGCCATATAACTGAAAAGGATGTTTATTAGCCAGGTAATGGAGTAATAAAAAATGGGATGTGTTTTTCACATAATGCATAGTGAAATTTTGGGAAGAGATTTATTCTTCAAAGTTCTAGTTGAGAAAAGGTTCTATTTTTATTCAATTAGGAAGTTGAAATCCCCTGGCAAACTATTCAGAACATTGTTCTGCATTTTCTGCCAAGCACACACTATGCAATCTCATTCATGTGGGAACTTGCTATAGTGGAAGAAGCTATTTGAGAAGATTCCGGTCATCATATATCATGATGTGACAATGGAAACAGAAGTATTCACTCATCAAAGCAATATGAGTACACTGTGATATTCAAGTTCCAGTTTTTTCTATATGAATCTTTATCAAAGAACGCTTATTGTAATAAGTATGTCGGGATTATAGTTTTTTAATCATAGAGAGTGACCTAGACACATATAATCTAATTATTGAGGCCCTTCACCTTTCATGGAGAATACTTATATTTCCAGAACACATGTCATTGTGTTTATTATTTAAATTGTTCATCTCTCCTATATGAATTATTAAGGAGATGAAAGATCTTTTAGAATGTGCATGAGAGAACAAGGAGTCACTCGTGGTTTAGCTTAGCATGCACCATGAATCTTCCATGCTTCTCTTCCCATTATTTTCTATGTGGCCCCTAAACTTGAACCACCTTTAATTCCAACAATTAGGAGTGACTGAGAATATCCATTGGCCAACACATACCATGTGTAGTCATGTACATGGTAATCAACATTCTGTACAAAAAAATTAATGCCAGTGATCAATATAGAAAAGGTAATTGGTTAACTACCAGATCTAATGACAATCTAGTCATAATTCTTGAAACAAAATGGAAGGAATGTGTGTCTTTGACATACTATTATTGCAATATATATTATTGGGTTAAAAGTCATCAACCATATAAACTGATTGTTAGAAAAATCAACACATTCATGTTGGTGGCTCATATTATTAACTAGTTTCAAACTCGATATGCACACTTCAAAGATTTCAGCCTGGTAGCATTTGTTTATTTATATAAGTTCTCATATGGTGCAGCGAGAGTTGCAGGACCTATCTTATTCATTTTGTTGTTTTTCATCAAAGTATGGGTAAAAGGATCATTATCAGGAAATTTGTCTCATTGCAATCCATATGAATGAAGTTGTTATGAACAAAGGATTGTGAGTAGATAGAGGGATAGACTAAGAGCTTGTTGAGATTATAAACATTTATGATTCTTCTGTAAAAGGAAATGACAGAAGAGAAGTTACATATGACTGTAACTTTCTTGTTTTTTATTAATACGTTAATTGCATTTAAACACGGCATAAAACACCAATTACCGCCCACTGTTGAAAATAACTGCATAACTGCCTACAACATAAAAATTGCTATACAGCTTAACTAATTATTCCCTACATGGTATACACAGCACAAATAAACTCAGATAAAAATAGGTTATCTGGACAGAAGCACGGTGCAGTTGTCCTCGAACACCAAGTTGGGTAGTATTGATCTTCGGCTGAAAAATCTAATCCAGAACATGTGTGGCTGACTTAGCCATCGAATTTTGAAGCTTGTTAATGTTTCTCATTCTCACCATATTTTTAACAGAAAAATATTTTCAAGTAAAAGGATCCAACCCAACGGCACTGTTACCTCTCCGTTAAAACAAAACAAATATATTTTCTAGTCTAGGATCCCTTTCATGTTGACCTCCACTTGAAAGAAAGCTTCAAACTGTTAGGTTAAGGAGTCGAAGGTGTTATCATGGTTGTTGGAGTTGATACTACCATAGGATCTAGAAGCACAATGTGGGATGATTGGAGGAGATATATACTTCTGAATGTAACTATTACTAATATCATCCAACATTTATAGATATCACCAACCACCAATTAGAACCCCACAGTTGAAAATAGATTCCATGTAACTATCCTCAACAACATAAAACGGAATATCATTGCCTAGCTGACGTATTACTGCCCACATAATACACACAAATATATTCAAATACAGGTAAGGTTTCTGGGACTTACCAGAAACTCTCTTGTCTACAGAGATAGAATTTGAATAAAGATGCATGAAGTATACCACTTTCTGCTGCTATGGAATATTTTTTATGTGTTTGATTGACTGGTGAAATGAAGACTAAGATATGTGATAAACTATATAGTTGCAATTAGCAGAGCTGTGAAGGAACAATTTTTAAACATAATATGATAGATAAAACTACTGCGTTTGTGGGGAAAGGCAAGAGAAAATTTTTACTACTGTCTTTTCTTTTGTAGTAAGTCTATTATTGAATGTTCTGTCTTAAGTAACTCTGTATTATACTATTATGTCGATGTATTTTGTGTTATCTTAGCACTTGGCCTTTGTATATAAAAGCCATAAAGCTGCATTATTTTTATTTGATTATTTCTATGTAATTCCTTTGCAGCTGTTCTTATTCTGTACCTCATGTTAATTATTAATTAAAGGCATTGTTTATCTTGGATTCTGAATATAAGCTTGGAGAAAATAAATAAAATCATACTATGATAATGTTTCCCTGATTTTAGTAACTTGAGTAAATTTCTTTAATTTTTTTTTAAGAACTGGATCATGTTATTGACTAGGGAATTGTGATCTTTATAACGGGAAATGGATTTACGATTTTGATGGGCCATTATACACAAACAACACATGTCCAGTGATTTCACTCAGACAGAATTGCCAGGGGAATGGGAGACCTGACAAAGAGTATGAAAATTGGAGATGGAAACCTAAAAATTGTCACCTGCCACGCTTTGATGCAAAGAAATTTTTGGAGCTGATGAGAGGAAAGACATTAGCTTTTGTTGGAGATTCAGTTGCTAGAAATCAGATGGAGTCCCTGCTTTGCATTCTCTGGCAGGTAATTAACTCTTCTGATTTGATATACTGCTAATGCTGTTGTATTGTTTGATCAAGGGCTAGCTAGGTTACCGCATCCAGTTCATTAAGTTGTTAGATATGAGATTCACTTGGTACATGTGGGAACTCCACATAAACTAGAGGAAAGCCTGAGACTGAGAACAATTATAAGTACCTTAAGACGGAGAGTTGCGATGCTGTGTTATTTTAATAATTAAACCATGCATATGTAACTATAATGAGTTATTGACATTGGTGGTTGTCGGCATGAATCATACATATTTCCTGGGCATGGAGCATACAAATCACCATCATATATTATTTAGATCAAAATTGAGCCGCTGCTTATCCTGGGTATGGTATATTTCGTCTGTCATTACAAGAAATGCAATCTGATAAAATATCTCATATTTTAGAGCAGAGTTTGATTTTGATATAAGTTGTTCAAAAATAAGTATTAGCTGAATAGGATTGGTGTAATTAATGAAATCAAAATCAGCGAAAAAGTTTTAATAAAAAAAATATATAAAGGATAGAAGCCCACTCTGATAGTACTTAGGCAATGGGTCACCTAAATGGCTAACCTGTTAGGAGGGGTGTTGGCATTCTTCCCTGTCAAATCATGAACCATTCCTCTTGCATTCATGACCAAAGAAAGCACCTTGCATATTCCACTATAAACTGTGTTAGTTCTTGACAATGTGGCAACAGTTTTTGTTGAAAGTATGTTCTTGCCCCTAATAATATTCAATTCAACTCCATGCCTTTTACTCACATGGATGAATCTTCACATTCTGGTGCTTTATCTGATGATTAGCTATTTGTATGCACAATTCAAGAGATTCTACTGATTTCAGTTCATCAGTTACTCTTCTGCCAATTATCAATCTCATTTTGAGTTTCTTGTGTGTTATAATATGCTGAAAATGTTTTTTGTAATATATTATGTGTTCCTTTACAGTTTGAAGCTCCGAAGAAGCGAAGGAAGGGTAAGAGACAATATTTCTACTTCAAATCCACCTCCACTACCCTTACTCGATATTGGTCATCTTGGCTGGTACATATGACCACTGAGTCCTTTGCATCTGTCCCAGACAACATTGTGAAGGTTCATCTTGATCTTCCCGATGAAGATTTCATGGAAAACCTCCCAACATTTGATGTTGTGGTTCTTTCTTCAGGCCACTGGTTCGTGAAACAGTCTGCCTACATTCTCAATGGCACAGTTGTCGGGGGACAACTTTGGCGGCCCAAGGTAGAAGGGAATATGCAGATCAACAACATCGACGCGTTCGGTATTTCAATAGAGACCTGCCTGACCGCGATTGCCTCTCATCCAAACTTCACAGGTTTAGCTATTGTTCGCTCATATTCACCAGATCATTATGAAGGTGGTGCTTGGAACACCGGAGGTTCATGTACAGGGAAGCATAAGCCAGCAACCACTGTGTTAAGAAATGAATTCACGGATATGATGCATGAGAAACAGGTTAATAGCTTCGTAAATGCAGTGAAGAAAGCTAGGGTTGGCTCTAAGTTAAGATTGATGGACATAACTGAGCCATTCGCGTATAGGCCGGATGGGCATCCAGGTCCGTATAGAAGTCCCGACCCTAACAAGAATACTAAAAGGGGACCAAACGGTCAGCCCCCGCCGCAGGATTGCCTTCACTGGTGCATGCCCGGTCCGATTGATACTTGGAACGAGATTCTCCTTGAGGTCATTAGGAGAGAATTTCATGGAAGAAGATGAGTTTGTTTTAGCTTTTATACTTGCCCATACTTTAGTTTGGTTTCACTAAAGATCCGTCACTGGCTCACCGGATACATACGATGCCACGGAGATGAACCGAAACTTGCTCGAGGCCTTGATCACTTAACTCCTCTACACCCTGAGAACATTTTGTTAACAACAAAAAGGACTCGAGGAAAATAAGATGATTTTTTTTTCACTTTAAACTCATTCAATCAAATAATTATTAGTAATCTAGATTCTTAATCAACTAAGAGCCGAGATTCATTCTGCTTAGATCAGATTCATAGATCTGAAAGCGACTTCACTGGAAAGCACCATGAAATTGTCTCCTGTGCTCTTGGCCAGTAGATCCCAAACCACCTCACACCATTTTTACATGCAGGCTACTGAAGAAGCGTAATGCGAAGTCGGCCACCTCATTCCCTCTCTCGGCGAAGGCAGAGGTGCTAGCTGAGCCAGGAAGGTGGGATGCTCCTCGCCCGGCATCACCACGAACACGTCGCCGCGCGCATGCGAATTCTCGACCTGCAGCATCCGAAAACAATCGCACAGACATGGCATGAAGTTAACGCAAGCCACACAGTCAATCTGGTGTACTCACAGCCAGCGAATTGCGAGCCTTCTCGTGCGGCTGAGCTGGAGCCGGCGACAAGCGGACCTCCGGCAGAGGATCCCGCGCGCTGGTCCGCGACCGGAGCAGGGACATTCTCGGTATGATGAGATGCTCGACCAACGCCATGACGAGGAACATGGAGACCAAGATTGCAGTGGCCGCTAAGCCAAAGGAGATGGCGCTCATGGATGCCGCCACTCAGCCTCATCTCTCAGCCAGTCCCAGCTCCATCTCCAAGAAAGAAAGAAAGAAGTCAATATAAAGATGATCCATTTGAGCTGCCCACATCAAGTACAGATGAAAATGAGTAAAAGAAAGAAAGGGAGAAGGGGAAAAAATTTTTGCTAAAGGATGAGAATGGAGTCAAACATCCTTTGCTTCCAAGGCATAATTTTATGAACGATAACAGCAATTATTGTAGTTTGTCTGATGAGAAAAGAAGTAGGAGGACAAGGGAGCAAGGCTTTTATTTCCATAGTGTACTGGAGGGGTCCCTTGTCAACACAACAGTATGATGAACTTGGTCCAATATGGTAGCTGAATGGTGGAACCAAGCACCCATTGAAGTTGCGATTTGTTCCTCTGATCTGTAGGCTGGCTCTTCTTTATCCCTGCATCGAGCACAAGATGAGGAATCACTGAGGAGAGTGAGTGAGAGGATTATCAATGGAGGAGAAGCAATTAAGAAGCTTGGCAGTTCTTGTCTCGGGAGAAGGTAGGCGGCATGAATGATGCAATTAAGGAGAAGCTTTGGTTTTTGTTTTTTCTTATTTTTTTTCTGATGGGGAAAAAGAAAAAAGAAATTTGTTCGTCGAGTGATGAAGCTAAAGTTTAATTATGATGAGCTACCACGTTTGGAGTCCTTATCCTAGGAGTTGAAGAATAATTGGATTGACGAAAGGTGCTTGTGGGCTGCAGTGTTGCAGTGAGACCATGCATATGTCCATCACTTTCCTTGTCTCCTTCCTTCTTGTTGTAATTAAGATGTGAGAGAGAAAAAGATGGAAACTGTAATTAGTTGATCAAAACACAACCGATGAAGACGGTGACGGAAAGAAAATGTTCATGCCCTGCGAGATTAACACGAGCGTTAAAGGAACATATCAGAAGATTTTTCGGTGCAGCCCACTCCGACGCTCAAGTCAGGAATTTTATCTCTTTTCGGAGGACAACGAGAAATTAAAGTTTTCTTTAAGTTCGGAAAGTTTACCCTCTACTTGGATGTCGAAACACTTTATATATCTGAGGTTTTGGTCATACGTGCCCCCATATTTTCTTTCACGTTCCTTAATTATTGGTTACTTGATAGATATTCTATCTTTTGATAATGGCTATTGCGATCATTAAGGTCTTAATTGCTGCGCATTGCGGATAATAATTATCCGATAATTTTTCTGTTTTGGAAAGAGGAACGGGTACTTGAAGTTAGACTTTCTGACTCCTATGTTAATCTTTGGGATCCACTCTCTCGAGCTAGTCTCGGAGTCTCATCTCCCGAGCTGACCTCGGGCCTTTATTTGTTTTACCGAGATGGTCTCGGGAGCCTGATACCTGGCCTGACCTCGGGCGCCCATTCTCCCGAGGTAGTATCGGGAGTCCGATTGCCGGTCTGATCTCGGGGCTCTGATTCATTCTCCTGAGATAATCTCGGTCTGACCTCGGAGCTCTGGCTCGGCGAGCCCTGCTACATAACTTTCCCATGCCACATGTCCACCCCGGGATGCTCATCCCCATCACAAATTCCCTCTTCAAGTCTAATCGAAGGAAGTGTGGTTGACTGATTAGGCTAGTGGCATAACGAGAGGAAGCTGCCCATCTGTGGGATACATATTGTCATTCTTTCTCTCTTGGCGGCTTGTCGGGCCCGAAGAATGGAAACATTCGTCTCTTGGCCCGAGATAGTCCTTTGAATTAGTCCAAAAGTCTCTGTGAGTTTCAAGGTCCGGCAATGATAGCTGTCTATCACCCATTAAAAGCGCATGGAGTATCTTAATAGCAAGGAGCCATTTCAGCGAGTATGACATTGTCATGTGGTCATATCTTTTCTTCGTGATCTCCTTCTGATACGCACTGCAGGGCCATACCAAATGACAGTCATAAAGAGGGGACGCCTCGAGATGGGCAGTCATCACCGTCCACTTGTCGTGCCCCTATTATCCACACGAGGGCGACTTCTTCTCTATATAAAGACGGTCCTAGAGGTCAGGATTCCCAGCCTTGATCAGTCCCTCGTAGAGTCTCCCTTATATTTTTTCATCTTTTTCGTAGGGCAGGTAGAATTCGTCCTCTGTTTTCCAATCCCTTCCTTCTTCATGACCATCTCCCAATATTTTGATGTGTTTTTGCATCAGATGACCCCAAATGCCTTCGCCCAGATAGACGGGACATTCATTCTCTTGAAACTATTCAACATACCCATGACCCCCCGTTCCTTCCATTATTTCTTCCTTCCAAACTTAGCATTTAGGGGGGCCTTTAGTTTCACCACTCGTCCAAGCCATAAATTCATTGGTAGCCTCCCTTCCTCCCATAAGGGATGGAAGGAGCGCTTTTTCTTTATCCAACTCGTCGAGCGCCCGTTTTGTCCGACACGTTGGCATGAGGATCTACCTTCGCCACCTGACCTGGGCGATTTCCAGGGAGATCTGGGGTACCAGCAGGCCAGAAGTATTCTGGCTGGGATGGAGTTCCATGGACCCAGCCTGGTTTCCTGCGAGGAGCTCCTATACCAGGTTGGGATCAGTCCTAAAGTCACCCGTCTCAACCCCGATCTCCGTAAGTGCATTGTTTCATTTATCACTTATCTATGCTAACTGACATTTTATTTTTTGTGATGCAAAAAATATCATGCTTTCCTAGGCCATGAGCAAGTTTCTCAAATGGGAGCTTGCGGACGAACATGCCCTGGCTCCTCCTCCAGCTGCTCTCCCCTCCTTGTTCGAACCTTCCGAGGACCCTGAGCAGATTCCAGGCGAGGAGCTGACCACTTCCAGGCCCTTTGACATTCAGGAGATTGTCCCATCTTCTGTTCCTGCTGAGGAGGAAGGGGGCGACAAGGCCCTGCCAATTCAGGCTTCTGCGGTGGTGCCAAAGCCCACTGGGAAGGCGAGCCGACCACCTACCAAACGGTCGTGCCTTATCTTGCCTGTCGAGGAGGGAGTGGAGGAGGAGAGCAAAGCACGGGACCATCGCCGAAAATCCACGGTCCCTTCGGCTCACCAAAGGAAAAGGCCCCGTGCAGCCAAGCCTGCCGAGGAAGAGGAGGATCACATCCCTCTCTCCCAGCACTTCCGGGGGGCGGCACCAACCACCACTGCGACGGAGGGAGAAACAGAAGCCCGCCCCAATGTCCCTGGGGACTCCGGCAACGCCAAGGACAAGGTGGTGAGACCAGGCGAGCCCTTGCTCACCAGCGCCCGCTTGCGCCGCAAGGTAAGGGCGGCCGAGAAGGCAACGACCAAGGGCTTCCAACCAGTCCAACTTAAGAAGTTGCCGACGGGGAAATGCCCTGTCGATGAGGCGTCCTCCAATACCGATGACGACATACCCGGTCCCTCCAGTGTACCTACTTCTCCACCGTGCGTCCTACCTCGGCTTCCTCACGGCTCTGGGTCCACTTCCAGAATACCATCCCCTTGGAATCGGGACCTTATGTCGAGGCGCACCGAAGAACACGTTACATCCCTCAGAGGGATGCCCTCAGTTGGGGTCGTCGCCAGCTTGTATGAAACTCTTCTAAAGGTAAGTTTCTCAGTGCCTTCATTTTAGTTCATTGTCTCATCTTTTGACATTTATTTTTCTTGTGTCAGGCCACCTCCGAGTGTCTCGCCTTGGGCCGGCGGATGTCTCCTGAGCAAGAGACTGAGTCCTTGCGCCAACGGGTGGCCGAGTTGGAGGCGGAGGTCTTCCGAGCTCAGGAGGGGGGTCGGATGCAACTGGAGGTCAGCAGGGACAGCAGGGATCTACGTGCCAAGGTAGACCACTACCTGGACGCCTTGCAGGTCTCGGAAGCATCCCTCCTTAGCACTCGCCACCGGGAGCGACTATTATCAGAGAGGGCGACAACCCTCTCCAATGACGTGTGTCGCTTGACCCAGGAGCGGGAGCAACTCCAAGCACTGGAAAAGAAGCTATCAGGGACGTCCACCTCCTGGAGTCATCTGCGGAAGTCCTGAATGGTCTGATCCAAGAGCAGGCGTACCAGTTGTCCAAGAAAGAAATTGTGATAGAGACTGCTGCTGCTCACATATCCGATCTACAGGAGGACGTCGCCCCGAACCAACTCGAAATTGTTGGCCACCTCAGAGCGGCTCAAGGAAGCCTTGGTAGATCGAGATCAGATGTCCTCTGAGGTGGCAAGACTGAAGGTTGCTCAGGATGAAGCCGTGGCAGAACTGCAACAACACAAGGTTGATGAAGCATCCCGACAGGTAGAGGCCGAGGTCGAGTTCAAGGTCAGGTTCCTCCAATCTGATGAATTTGGCGATGTCTTGGTTGGACAGGTCCTGAATCGCTTGAAATAGGGTTTTAACGATACCATCCAGCAACTCTAGAGAGCCAAAGTGCTGAAGCCAGAGGTGGACCTGAGCTTCATGAGTGTCGGCAAGGTTTGGGATGAGCTCCCCGCTAAGGACAAAGAACTATAGTGGCTTTTCCCAAACTTGTGTTGTCTTTTATATATATATTTATTTTTTTCTTGTATTTTTTGATTTTAAATGTACCTCAGATGTAATCCGCAATTGTGAATGAAATACTTTTGTACTATTTTCTTCTTTGCTCCAAGTGTGAATAATATGCATTTATCTTCTGTCCCTTTTCCTGAATATATTTGTCTTTTGTCTCACACTCTTTTAATCTTCTGTACTTTGTGAGATGTACTCTGAATTGAATGAAGCGTATTTATCTTTTGTCTCTTTTTTTTCAAATGTAACACCAAAGCTTATGTTTGTCTTCTGTGCTTGATTGGATGTATTCCAAATGTAACCTTCATCAATAAATGAAATACATTAATCTTCTATATCTCGTTGCCGATCTGTTGTGTATTCTTCCTCGCCTCTTCTCCCATATAGACTTCATTACACACGCGAGATCTAACATCAGAGGAGAGATGAGGATTTAATGTGTGGCTAATCGTCTGCACGGGTAAGGAAAGGACTCGGCCTGTTCAACACTTCACCCAGGCTGATGTACCTCTAGTGTCGTCCGCAATTCAGATGATATAGTCCAAGTTATTCCCGGCAGCTCCTCCCCAGGGTCGTGCTCAAGCTTACTCGTCACTGGTCAGGCATCCTCGGCACCTGGGCCAGGTCTACCTGTCTCAGACATCTACCTGTCTCAGACATCCTCAGCACCGCGAGACTGTAGGGATTTCGTCTATTCTTGGTCGAGCATCCTCGGCACCACGACTAGGTCCACACACCTCCGGCCTCCTCGACACCACAGATGGTAGAGATTTAGGCTACTCCTGGTCAAGCATCCTCAGCACCACGACCAGGTTCCTACATCTCGGGCATCCTCAACCCCACGAGATGGTAGGAGCTTCACCTATTCCTGGCGGGCATCCTCGGTACCTCAGCCAGGTCTACTCGTCTTGGGCATCCTTGGCACCTCGGCTAGGTCTACTCGTCTCAGGCATCCTCGGCACCACGAGATGGTAGAGATTTTATGCTCCTCTTGGTCAGGCATCCTCGGTATCACGACCAGACCTACTCATCTCGGGCATCCTCGGCACCACGAGATAGTAGGATCTTCAAGTCCTCCTAGCTGGGCATCCTCGGCACCTCGGTCAGGCCTACTCATCTCGAGCATCCTTGGCACCACGAGATGATAGGATCTTCAAACTATTGCATTGGGTCTTGATGAGACATTTCGTTTGTTTCTTTCATTATTGAAACTGCAAAGCAATACAAACATGCATACAAATACATATTATATCTCACAAGGCTCATCGAGTACGATATGGCTGAAGGTGATTTGCATGCCATGACCTATCCAGCTTTTTACCCTCGTCGTCTTGTAGATAATAGCTACCTCCAATGAGTTTTTTTTGACAACGATGTAGAGTCCGCTCCACTGCGACTCGAGATTTTCGGGGTCGTCGACCGGCTTGATTCTTTTCCAGACCTTATCTCCAACTTGGAAGGTTTGGGTGATCACTCGGTGATTGTATGCTTGCTACATACGCTGCTGATATGCAACTAGTTAGGTGGCCGCCTTGTCTCACACTTTTGCGACCAGGTCCAGGTTGTAGTGTTGTTGCCGGACACACTCATCACCTATCTCCATCGGAATTACTGCTTCCACTCCATATACCAAATTGAAAGACTCTGACCTGTTCATTTTTTGGGAGTGGTGTGGTACGACCATAGAATGCTTGGGAGCTCTTCGACCCAGCTGCCTCCGATGTTATCCAGCTTTTTTTGAGCCCCCTAATAATTTCCCGGTTGACCACTTCTGCTTGACCATTGCCTTGTGGATATGCAACTGAAGTGAAGGCTTGGTGAATACCCAGTTCTTCACACCACTCTCTGAGTTTGCACGATGTGAATTACCTGCTATTATCTGACACCAACTTATAAGGAATGTCGTACCTACAGACCATATCCTTCTACAGGATTTTCATCACGACAGCCTCCGTGATGTGCGCAAGCGATTCAGCTTTAACCCATTTTGAGAAGTAATCAACCAGCACCAACAAGAACTTCTTCTGCTGAGGTCCGATCGGAAAAGGACCCAGAATGTTCATTCCCCACTGATCGAAGGGGCAGGAAACAGTAGAGGCTCGAAGTAGTTCCATCGGGCGATGCGTGATATGCTGATGCTTTTGACAGGCCTCGCATCCATCCATAAATTTGACAACATCTACTTGCAGCGTGAGCCAAAAGTATCCAGCCAGGATAATCTTCCTAGCCATGGATCTTCCCCCAATATGGCTCCACATATGCCTTCATGAATCTCTCGCATTATGTAGTTGACTTCCCCTAGACCAATACACTTGAGCAAAGGTCGGGCAAAGTCTCTTTTATATAGCTGCTCTCCAACCAGCGTAAACTTGGAAGCCCTGTGACGGAAAAGCCGAACTTCCTTATCACCCGCTGGCATAGCTCCACTATGTAAGAACTCCATATAGGTCTCTCTCCAGTTGGGTAATGTAGTATCAATGACCTCTTCTTCTTCAAAGTGTGGCACTCCTATGTAGAGTGTGTCATACTGCCGTGGAAGTCGCAGTACTTCTTCGGTAGTTCGGGTTCCGCGGTGTCGATCATCTCCACCAACCTCTTCTTACCGGCCTAGTGGTCCTTCCTGGAGCAAGGATCTTTTGCCCGGGCTGGTGCCGATGGTTCCCTCCTCTCGGATCGTACCGAGATTTGGATAGGGACTCCCGCTGGATCTTTACGGCGGGCGTGTTGTACCTCTTCAACATTGATGTGCTTGACAGAGCGCCCCAATAAGTCGTCGAAGCTAGTTGGTGGCTTCTTCACCAGTGACCGAAAGAAATCATCTTCGGAAAGTCCTTGCGTAAAGGCGCTGATGAGGATCTCCGACGTAGCGGTTGACACATCTTGAGCCACCGGATTGAACCGTTGGATATAGTCCTTCAACGGTTCTTTGACCTTCTGTTTGAGGGCGAACAAGTTCAACGCCGTCTTTTGATATCGCCGACTGCTGGCGAAGTGGTGTAAGAAGGCGGTTCTAAACTCCAGGAAAGAGTTTAACGAGTTTTGGGAAAGCCTCTAGAACCATCTCTGGATAGCCCCTGAGAGGGTGTTTGAGAACACCCGGCACTTCACACCATTTGTGTATCGGTGTAAGAGAGCCGCGTTCTCGAAATTGCAGATGTGGTCATTTGGATTCGTCTTCCCATCGTAGTCAGTAATTCCTGGACCATGAAATTGCTTGGGCATAGGATCTACTACGATGTCCGGAGAAAAATGGGTAGGCGGAGACTTCATGAGGACTTTGGAAGCCTCGATCTTCTCCGATCCTTCCTCCTACCGTAGAACACTGGAGGCGATGGACTGTGTCCTCTCCAGGTCTCCCAAGGAAACTCGTCGGGGCACTGGAGCTGTCATTGTCAGTCCCGTCGATAGCGAGATGGATCTTCGGTTTCGGTAGTGCGAGGCAGACATTCTTGAGATTTCACCTTCCACCGAAGCCGCTCGTCGTGAGGCGGTTTACTCGATCTGATGTTGTTCCAGCTCTCCTTTGACGACATTGGCAACTAAACGATCCAACTCTTCCCTCGTCAGGATGATGGGTTGTCCATCTGGATCTGACATCACGGTGCTCCGTCTAGTGCTTTGATTGTTTCCCACACATGACACCAAACTTGTTCCGGAAGGGAACGACGTGGATGGCGAGTCACCAAAGCGCTACCCACGAAAATGGTGACGGGGAGAAGATGCCCACACCCTGTGAGATTAACACGAGCGTTAAAGGGAACACACCAAAAGATTTTCCAGTAGAGCTCACTTCTACGCTCAAGTCAAGAATCTTATCTCTTTTCGAAGGACAACGAGAATCAAACTTTTCTCTAAGTTCAGAAAGCGTACCCCCTACCTGGATGTCGAGGCACCTTATATACCTGAGATTTTTGTCACACGCGTCCCCACGTTCTCCTCTACGTCCCTTAATCATCGGTTACTTAATATATATCCTATCTTTTGGTAACGACCGTTGCGATCATTAAAATCTTAATTGCCGCGCGTTGCAGACAATAATTATCCGATGACTTTCCTGTTCTGGAAAGAGGAACAACTACTTGAAGTCGGGCATTCTAACTCCTCTGTTGATCTTTGGGCTCCACTCTCCCGAGCCAGTCTCAGAGTCCATCTCCCCAGCTGACCTCAGGGCCTTCATTTGTTTTACCGAGATGGTCTCGGGAGCCTGACACCCGATTTGACCTCGGGCGCCCGTTCTCCCGAGGTAGTCTCCGGAGCCCGATTATCGGTCTAACCTCGGGGCTCTGATCCATTCTCCCAAGATAATCTCGGTCTGACCTCAGTGCTCTGGCTCGATGGGCCTTGCTACGTAGCTTCCCCATATCACATGTCCACCCTAGAATGCTCATCCCCATCATTGATGAAGAAAGTTAAATGAATGCTTAAGAACATTGTTTAGATGTTGAATTAGTTAAGAAATTTTTATTTTTATTTGATATTTATAGTTTAGGAAAGATAGATTTATGACTTGAACTGGTTGTTAATGAATAGACACCAATGGAATTGAACTAGTATAAAACATAAAAACTATCATACTTATTTGCAAAAAATGAAAAATATAGAAGTCATAAAAATCATACTTTCATTGAGAGATTTATGACTTGAAATTATTGTGAATGAATAAGTACCAATTACAACTAAAATAACAACAACAACTAAGCTTTATCCTACTAGATGGGGTCGGCTATATGGATCCTTCTACACCATTGGGTTCTGTTCCTTATTATATCATCATCTATATTTAAATAAAATTTATCTTATTTTATTATTGGCAACCAAGTTTTGTTTATCTTCCTCTCTCTTATTTAATGTGTGTATTTATCATAGTTTCACATCGCCTAACAGGAGCATTTATTGGTCGTCTAAGTACATGTCCATACCATCTCAAATGTGTCTCTCGAAATTTTTCCTCAATAGATGCAACTCCGACTTTCTCTCTAATGCTCTCATTCCTTATTATTAGGGGTGAGCAAAAATTCGGGTAAACCGAATAAACCGACCGAACCAACTGATTTTTTAATTTCGGTTCGGTTAATTCAGAATTTCGGTTAATTTAGTTTTTAAAATTCGATTATTTCGGTTGTATCGGTTCGGTTTCGAGTTTTCACGTTGTTATTCGGTTAAATCGAATAAATCGAAATTATTCGGTTTGGATTGAGTGGGCTGTGGGGGCTGGACTGCAGGCGGCGGCGGCGCAAGGTGGGCTGGAGACCAAGTCTAATAATAGGTAGTTTATAGGTAATTTGACCAAGTATCAACAATTAATTAGCAATATCACATCAGAATCCAGCTATGACATTAAAACTAGTATGAGATAGTAAAAATCGAACACATAGCAATCTAGTAAACAAGAGTGTAAGAGGATTGAGTGTAAAATCGGTTAAATCGAAATTATTCGGTTTTTCTGCAGTGCTTGTGCTTGTGTTGCTGCAGTGCTTGGATTGAGTGTTTGATTCACATGTAAATTAACATAATACATAAAATTAGATTAAGGTCAAAATTATTCGGTCAAATCGGTTAATTCGGTTAAAAACCGAATTAACTGATTTTTTTCGGTTCGGTTTTCTTGGTTTTTATCAACAAATTCGGTCGGTTCAATTTTTTTGAAAAAAATTAGGTTTATTCGATTTTTGGTCTATTCGGTTCGATTCGGTTTTAACCGAATACTCACCCCTACTTATTATATCCATCTTCGTATGTCCACACATTCACCTTAACATCTTCATCTTTGCAATTTTCATCTTTTGCTCATGTGCCCAAGTCATAGCCCAACATTCAACACTATATAACATAGCAGGTCTAACTGCTGTTTTGTAAACTTCCCTTTAAGTTTTAGAAATACATTACGATCACATAAAACACCCGACGCTAACCTCCATTTCAACCATCCTGCTTGTATTTTATATAAGACATCTCTCTCAATCCCTCCATCACCTTGTAAAAATGATCCTAAATACTTAAAGTTTTCAATTTTAGACAACTTATCATCTCTTATCTTAACAATTATCTTATTACGTCTAATATTGCTAAACTTAAATTTCATATATTTTGTTTTTACTATATTAAGCCTAAAACCTTTCACTTCTAGTATTTCCTGCCAAGATTCTAGTTTAGCATTTAATCCTTCATGTGTCTCATCTATCAAAACGATATCATCTACAAGCAACATACACCATGGTACTGTATCTTGAATATGTCCAGTGAGTTCGTTCATGATTAGTGTAAAAGGATAGGGACTTAGAGCTGATCCATGATATAACTCTATCCTTATTGGAAATGTTTCAGTTAATCCACCTAAAGTCTTCACTCTGATTGTTACATCTTCGTACATATTTTTAATTAGTTCAATATATATTACGCTAACGTCTCTCTTTTCTAGAATTCTCCATATAATTTCTCTTGGGACCCTATCATAAGTTTTTTTTCTAAATCAATGAGTACTATGTGTAGATATTTCTTTTGCTCCCGATATTTTTCAATTAATTGTCTAAGAAGATGTATAGTTTCTAGTGTCGACCTTTCAGGCATGAACCCAAATTGATTTTCGGTCACCGTGGTATCCTTCCTTAATCTTTTGTCTATTACTCTTTCTCAAAGTTTCATGGTATGACTCATTAGTTTAATAGCCATATTGATAGGGATGAGCAACCCGGGGTGGACGCGTGGCACGGGAAAGCTACATGGCAGGGTCTGCCGAACCAGTGCCCCAAGGTCAGACCGGCAATCGAGCTTTTGAGACTATCTCAAGAGAATGGAAGAAAGCCCCCGAGGTCAGACAAAAAATCGGGCTCCCAAGATTATCTCGGGAGAACGAATAAAGGCCCCGAGGTCAGCTCAGGAGATAAGACCCCTGTTGGTGTAATCGACCCAAGTGTGATCCGGTAGATCATGGGTTTTGATGTGTGTGTCAATATGATTAAGTTAGGGTTTCATGTTGATCTAATATGTGTATGTGAGTGTGCAGGTTTGTAGGATACACATAGGCTTAGTTGGGCGTCTTCGAGTCCGGTAAAGGATGGTGTGTGGAGACAAGCCGTGGGCTTGTATGCATCCGAGAGACTGTGGACAAAGCAGGGACGATGAGCCGAGAGAAGCGGACTTCGAGGCATACGCGAAGGATGGCATGGGAGACAAGCCGTGGGCTTGCATGCATCCGAGGGACGAGAGCCAAAGTCGAAGAGGGCTTGAAGGCAACAGGTCGAGGCTGCTGGAGCAGGGACGATGAGCTGAGGGAAGTGGACTTCGAGGCATACGTGAAGGATGGCACGGGAGACAAGCCGCGGGCTTGCATGCATCCGAGGGACGAGAGCCAAAGTCGAAGAGGGCTTGAAGGCAACAGGTCGAGGCTGCCGAATGAAGGGTCAACTAAGTCGTGAGTATTCGAGTGCTGAGAAAACTGTACTCGGGAAGGAAAATCCTAGGGTTCGAGTGCTGAGAGAATTGTACTCGGGAAGGGAAACCTTAGGTAGCAATCGACTGACGCTTGATCAGTCGACTAAGGTAGATCACAGAGAGATCAGTCGACTGATGCTTGATTAGTCAACTGATGCAGTTGACTGGGCAGTCGACTGGTGCCAACCAGAATGCGAATCGTCAGGCTGTGACATTCAAATTTGCAAGGACTAGTCGACTGCCCCAGGGGCAGTCGACTGGTAATGGTCAAAACAGTATCAAGCTCTATTTAAGAGGGCTCGTTTTTTGCTGTTCTTCCTTGGCGAAACAAGCTTGGTCAAAGCCTGTTAGTAGCCTAAACGTGCTCAGAGATTGTCAAGGATTGTGGCGAGGTTTCTCCACCCACAAGGAGCGACAAGAGCTAGCTGGAGGTGTTCCGGGGAATCATGCATCGAAGGATCGGGATCGTCCACCTTACGGACAGTCGTGGAGTAGAAGTTTCATCTCCGAACCACGTAAATCGGTGTGCCTTTCTTAGTTGTTAGTTTTTGTTATTCCGCTTGCGCACTAACAATTTGTAGGAAGAAAAATCCAAAAGTAGCTATTCACCCCCCCCTCTAGCTAAACGGAAAGGTCCCAACAACCCCGAGACTGACTTAGGAGAGTAGAGCCCAAAGATCAACATAGGGATCAGAATGTCAAACTTCAAGTACTCATTCCTCCTTCCAGAATAGGAAAGTCATCAGGTAATTGTTATTTGCAACGTACGGTAATTAAGGCCTTAATAATCGCAGTGGTCATTACCAAAAGGGAATAGCTATCAAGTAACCGATGATTAAGGAACACAGATATGACCATGAAAAAGGGAGGAAGAGGAAAACGAAGGTCAAACTCTAACTAGTCTAAGAAAAAGGTGAACACCCCTAAGGGAGGTTATACTGGAGACTGGTCTATCCTAGGGACCTCAACCTCTAACTCCGCCGGAAGGCCATACGCTTCACAGGCGGCTCTCAAGGTGTTCGTCTTGACCTTCGAGGAGGTGGCTTCGTACCACTCCGAACAATACGTCCCTTTCCCCCCAGGCCTCTCTTTCCTATCTTGGCCCTTCTTTCCCTTTCCTTCTTTGCCCATGGTAATAAAGAGGAGAGGAAGACAGAGGTGAATGAGACTTACGCGTGAAGAAGAAGCCCTAGCAAAAGGAAACTCTAGTAGGCAGAAGCGGGATGCACAAGCTTTGATAGTCGGCGGTGCAAGAAGACGGAAGGTTACTTTCGCCTTCCCCTTTTATAGGGAAGAAGCCGCTCTCATGCAGGAATAGAGGCACGACACGTGGACGGTGATAACTGCAATCTCGAGGCATCACCATTCATTATGGTTGTCGGTTGGTATGACCCTACTAAGCGTATCAGAGGGAAATCACGTAGAAAAGACCCTGCCACATGGTAGTATTCTATTCGCTGGAACGCTCTTTCGCCATTAAGAAACCCCATACACTCTTAATGGGTGATAAATATCTATCATTACCGGACCTTGGAACTCGCAAGGACTCTTGGATTAACTCAAAGGATTGTCTTGGGCCAAGGGACGAATGTTTCGATTCCTAGAACCCGACAAGTCGTCAAGAGAGAAGGAATGGTAATATGAGCCCCGCAAATACTTCGCTTCCCCTCATCGCGCCACCAACCTAATCAGTCAGTCACTCTTCCTTCGATTAGACTTGAAGGGGGGACTTGTGATAGGGATGAGCAACCTGGGGTGGATGCGTGGCACGGGAAAGCTACATGGCAGGGTCCGCCGAACCAGTGTCTCGAGGTCAGACCGGGAATCAGGCTCCTGAGACTTTCTTGGGAGAATGGAAGAAAGCCTCCGAGGTCAAACCGGGAATCGGGCTCCCAAGATTATCTCGGGAGAACTGATGAAGGCCCCGAGGTCTACTCGGGAGATGAGACCCCGAGACTAACTCGGGAGAGTGGAGCCTAAAGATCAACATAGGGATCAGAAAGCCAGACATCAAGTACCTATTCCTCCTTCCAGAACAGAAAAGTCATCAGTTAGTTATTGTTCGCAACTCACGGTAATTAAGACTTTAATAATCGCAGTGGTCATTACCAAAAGAGAATAGCTATCAAGTAACTGATGATTAAAGAATATGGAGGAGAACGTGAGGACACGTGTGATAAAGACATTAGGTATATAAGATGCATTCGTACCCAAGTAAAGGGGGTAAGCTTTCAACACTGAGAGCACTTTTGATTCCTCGTTGTTCTCTGAAAAAGAGAGAGTTCTGACTTGAGCGTCGAAAAGGGCTCCACTAGAAAACCTTCCGGTGCATCCCCTTTAACGCTCGTGTTAATCTCGCAGGCATGGACATTCTCTCCTCGTCATCGTCACCGTGGGCTGCACTTTGGTGATTAGTCATCCCGTCATTCGCTTCCGGAACTCCTATAGTTTGCACAATTTCATACATCTCCATTGTTCTTACATAAGGGAACTAGAGTACTTACCCTCCATTGATTAGACATTTTTTTTATTTTCAATATCATATTAAATAATTTTGTAAGTTATTCAATACATTGTTTCCCTAAGCACTTCCATACCTCTATTGGGATATCATTTGGTCTCATAGTTTTTCAATTTTGTATCCCTTTCAAAGTTTGTTTTACTTCTGAAGTTTGCATTCTACGATGAAAATTAAAATTTTTATACTCATTTGAACTACTTAAATTGCCTAAGTTAAGCTGATTTCCAAAACTTTCATTAAAAAGTTGATGAAAGTAAATTCTCCACTGCTCTTTTATTTCCCTATATTTACTAGTACTATATTGCATTCATCTTTAATACATCTTATTTGACTAAAGTCTCTTGTTTTCCTTTCTCTTTGTTAACTATTTTATAAATGTCTCTTTCTCCTTCTTTTGTATCCAAGTTTTGACATAATCGTTCAAAAGTTTTAATTTTTTACTTCATTCACCAATTACAACTAAACTAATATAAAAAATACGAACTATCATATTTATTTGCAAAAATAATGAAAAATAAGAACTTGTAAAAGAACATACTTTTATTGAGAGATTTATGACTTGAACTTGTTGTGAATGAATGAATACCAATGACAACTGAACTAGTATAAAAAATAAAAACTATTATACTTATTCGTAAAAAAATTGAAAAATATAGAACACTAATGGAAACTAAATTAGTTTTAAAAAAATTAGAACCGTCATATTTATTTGTAAAAAATATGAAAAAAATTGAACTCATTAAAAAAACATAATTTCATTGAAAGATTTATATCATAAAAAACATACTTTCATTGGAAGATTTATGACTTAAACTCTTAGTGAACGATTAAACACCAAAGACAATTAACTAATATCCAAAAAAAGAACGATCATACTTATTCGTAAAAAAATGAAAAATATAGAACTTATAAAAAAATGAATAATTGTTGTTGCAATCTTCGCTAGGTCAGGGTTGACCTACTTTGACTAGGCTCGGGGAGCTTGAGTTTCGATGTTTGACAATAATATTTGAACATTGTGTGAGTTAAGTGGGTCAAGGTTGACTGAAGACTTGACTGGTGAAATCCAGCTGGATCGGGGAGATTGCACGCTAGCATGGGTAAAGTCTTAGTCGGACTAGACACACCTAGTGAGACTAGGTAAAGTCCAGGTAGATCAGGGAGATCGCACGCTGGCACGGAAAATGTCTTAGTGGGACTAGGCAGACTTAGTTGGGAATCTGGTGAAGTCTAAGTGGATCAAGGAGATCGCACGTTGGGAAAGGGAAGTCCTAGTGGGACTATGTGAAGTTCAAGTGGATCGAGGAGATCACACGTTGGCAAAAGGATGTCCTAGTGGGACTAGGTGAAGTCCAAGTGGATCTGGGAGATCGTACGTTGGCAAGATGAAAGTCTACCGAGAGACAAACCTAACTCGAGGATTAGGCAAACCTAGTTGCGAACTGGGTTATGTCTAAGTTGGGAACTTGGCATAAGAAAAGTCCGAGTTGGGAACTAGGCAAGGGAAAATCCAAATCGGTCAAATATTTGATCGGACACCTGGTGAGCAAGTCCTAACAAGTCACGATTGACCGGGATTAGGCAAGGAAACCCTAGACTTGTGCGCACAAGTTAGGGTTGGGCCAATTGATTGGGTAATCGATATGCGTTGGTTTCTCGCGAACAGAAACCTTCTTAATCGACTAGGTGATCAATTAAGGAGGGAGTGAATCGATTGGGTGATCGATTGGGAGAGTTGTGTCGCGAGAACAGAAACAGGGTTAATTGATTGGGTAATCGATTCAACATCCTCTTAATCGATTAAGAAATCGATTGAGGACTGTAATTGACTGGTCAATCGATTATGAATGTATTGTGCGAGAGCACAGAAAGGTGCTGAATCAATTCAGCAATCGATTAAGATCTTAATCGATTGGCTAATCGATTAAGCTTCAAAAACTAGTCGTTGAATGGCTAGATCTGACGTGGTAATCGATTAAGGAAACCCTAGGTTGTGGATATATAAGGTTTTCACGCAAGTTTGAAACATAACTCTTCGGAGCTCTTCTCCTCTTTCATCGCTATTTTGAGTGAGGCCTTGGAGCATAGTGTTGTTGCATTTCCAAGGATCAAGAAGCAATTTCAAGCTTGAAGAAAGCAAGAAAAACAAAGAGAGCTCATTGTTGTAAATCTTGAAAGATTTCATTTGTTATTTTGCTTGTTCTTGAATGTATTTCTTCTTATAAGTTTGTAAGAGGTTTCTTCACCTCAAGAAGGAGATCTTTCATAGTGGATTGAGAGAGTGAAGAGAGTGGACCCTCAAATTAGTCATATCAAGGAGGTGGATACCAAGTAAAATCTGAGGTGTTAGCATTGCTCAAGTTTCTGCTGCGATAAATCTTCATTAATTAAAGATCAGAGCTAATCATCCCCCTCTAACTCACCTACTGGTCCAAACAATAAACACCAATGACAACTGAACTAGTATCAAAAATAAAAACTATTATGCTTATCCGCAAAAAAAAAAATGATGGCAACTGAACTGGTATAAAAAAAATAAAAACTATCATATTTATCCACCAAAAAATTAAAAATATAGAACTCATAAAAAATCATGCTTTCATTGAGAGATTTATGATTTGAACTTGTTATTAATGAATAAATACAAATGACAATTGAACAAGAATAAAAAATAAGAACTATCATTCTTATTCATAAAAAATTTAAAAATATATAACTCGTAAAAAAACATGTTTTCATCGAGAGATTTATGACTTGATCTAGTTGTGAATGAATAAACATCAATGACAACTAAACAAGTATAAAAAATAAAAATTATCATACTTATCCGCAAAAAATGAAAAATGTAGAACACCAATATCAACTGAACTACTATAAAAAATAAGAACTATAATACTGGCAACTAAACTAGTAAAAAATATAGAACTCATAAAAAAATACTTTCATTGAGAGATTTATTTTCTTGAACTTTTTGTGAATGAATAAACATGAATGACAACTGAACTAGTATAAAAAATAAGAAATATCGTACTTATCCCCCAAAAAAATGAAAAATATAGAACTCATAAAAAAGAATACTTTTATTGAGACATTTATGACTTAAACTTATTGTGAATGAATAAACACCAATGACAACTGAATTAGTATCTGTTGGTGCAATCAACCCAAGTTTGATTGGTACAATCATGGGTTTTGATGTGTGTGTCAATATGATTATGTTAGGTTTCATATTGGTTTGATGTGTGTGTTTAAGTTATGCAGGACTTGGCAAACCATACATGAGGAACAATGGAGTGAAGTCATCCTAGGGACGAGAGCCAAAGGAAGAAGACTTCAAAGGGCAAGCCAAGGAAGTAGACTTCAAAGACATACGTGAAGGATGACATGGAGACAAGTCGTGGGCTTGTGTGCATCCGAGGGACGAGAGACAAAGGAAGAGAACTTCAAAGGGGTGAGCTGGGGAAGTGGACTTCAACGCATACGTGAAGGATGAACTCCAGAGAGGTTGAGAGTGAGTTTGTAAGCTGGACAGTCGATTGGCGAGGGAAGCAGTCGACTGACAGCATTGAGAGAAACTCACAGAAAGATCAGTCGACTGGCCCAGTCGATTGGTCTGTTCGAAAATTAGTCGTTGGCTATCCTAGTCACAGTCGACTGATGTCGGGGTTGAGTTGTTTTGTTAACAGCTCTCTCTTCTATTTAATGAGAAGCTTAAGACTTGCGAAGGGTTGGTTGTGTTCTTTATAAGACCTTCTTGCTCAAATGCTAAAGCTTCCAAGCCTACTCTCTTTCTCAAACCCTACTTTATATTTTGTAAAGGGAAGAGAGACTTTATTAGAGGTTGCATTCCACCGAGAAGGAGTGAGCTCTAGCCGGAGATTGTCGTGGAGTAGGAGCAAGCAATCTCCAAACCACGCAAGAGGTTAAGTGTTAGCATTATTTTTAATTATAGTTTGTATTTCCGCTTGCGCAATAACCTTGTAGGAAGAAACTAATGAATCGGATGAGAAGCTATTCACCCCCCCTCTAGTCGATTCATCGGTCTCAACAATTGGTATCAGAGCATAAGGTCGTCCTTCAACGGACTAACCGCCGAGAAGAGCAAATTTATCAAAATGGCCTAGTCGCACATCCAACCACCCAAATTCGAAGGAGAATTTTCTTGGTGGAAGAAAAGGATGGAGGTATTCTTCAATACTGATATCGATATTATGTTAATAATAGAAAACGATTTTGAAGTGCCTAGGGATCAAGAAAACAAGCCACTCGAAAAGATAAGGTGTAGCAAGAAGCAAAAAGATGATCATTTAGCAAATTCGAAAGCCTTGCATCATCTTTTAAGTGTGCTTCCCCAACAAGTGATAATAATGATTGGAAGCTACACAAGTGCCAAAGATTTATGGGATAAGCTAATAGAGCTTCATGAAGGTACTTCGGAGTCAAAATTGGCAAAGAGAGACCTTCTCCGATGGCAACTCAACAACATCAAGCTTGATAAAGGAGAAAAGGTATCTGGCCTACATTCTAGAATTAAAGAAATTTTAAATGGACTAACAAGTGTAGGTGAGCAAATCTTCAATTGAGACATCTTAATGAAAGCCATCAATGCCTTCCCAAGAACCACAAATTGGAGCTTAATGGTGGACTCAAACTACATATCCAAGAATCTAGATAAAATCTCTCTAGATGAATTCTTCTTAACCATGGAGCTCCATGAAACTTGAATTAGAGGATTGAATGTAAAAGCCCACGAACCAAGAGGAGTAATCCTTGTGGCAAACAAGGGAAAGAGTAAAAAGAAGAAAACCTCGTCATCCGACTCAGAAGAATCAAGTGCATCCATGGATAGCGATGAGGAAGCTTACATGGTAAGAAATTGAGAAAAGTTTTTAAATATTTTTCAACTAACAAATCTTATGGTAGTAAAAGATCAAGAAGCAAGAGTAGAACAAGAAAAATTATATGCTACAATTGTCAAGAAGAAGGGCATATGAGGGATGAATGCCCTCTTTTAAAGAAAAAGGAAGGGAAGAAGAAAGAAGAAAAGAAGAAAGCAAAAAAAAAAGAGAAGAAGGTCCAAAACTTAAAGGCAACGTAGGATGAGTAATCATTGTTAGGGCTCGATCGTACAACTAGAGGGGGGTGAACCCACTTGATTCGCGGTTCTCTTCCTACACTTGTTAGTGCACAACAAAATACAAAATAAAACTAAAACTAACAAGAAACACAAACCGCTAACACATGTCGATTTACGTGGTTCAGAGATGATGCTCCTACTCCACGGCTACCCGTAAGGTGGACGATCCCGATCCGTCATTAGATGACTCCTCGGAAAGCCTCCGGCTAGCTCGTGTAGCTCCTTGTGGGTGGAGAAACCTCGCCACAAACTTGCAACAACTCCTGAGCACTTGTAGACTACTAATAAGCTTTACCAAAATTTATTTCGTCAACCATTGCTCAGCCAAACTAAGCTCTCTTAAATAGAGCTCGTTCCTAAAATAGTCGTTACCAGTCTAATGTTTGAATTCCAGCCGACATCAGTCAACTGCATAGAAAATCAATCGATTGATCATTCTATGACCTTTACCAGTCGACTGCTCTTAGCAGCAGTCGACTGTCCAGACCCTAAACCTAGGGTTTTAGCCCTGAGTACAATCTCTCTACACTTGTCCTTGCCCAACCAACCTAGACCTAGCCTTCTAGCCTCCTCCATCAGCCTCGCGTCCCTCAGATGTCTCTCCATCCTTCACGACTTGCCTTCTGGAGCTTCTTTCGGCCTCGATCCCTGTTGTCGAGTCTTCATTTGCCAAGACTTAGCCTTCTAGCCTCTTTCATCAGCCTTGTGTCCCTTGGATGTCTCTCCATCCTTCACGTCTTACCTTCTGGAGCTTCCTTCAGCCTCAGTCCTTGACTTTCCTCATTCGCCAAGATCCCACTTAAATTTTCCTCGTTGTACCTATATTCTACATACTCACAATACATATCAAATACAATAATCAACCTAACTTAAACCTTTACCCAAACATCAAAACCTAGGGCACCTCGATTGCTCCAACAATCTCCCCCTTTTTGATGTTAATTTGACAACCCGTTTAAGTTAGAGAAACCATACAATGAACATGTATAAATCATGGAACTTAAACTTAGGCTCCCCCTTCACTTAAGCTCCCCCTTGAGCTTGGATTTTCTTGCAAAGGTACTTCTCCCCCTTTGCCAACAATTGAGTAGCCATTGGTCCCCCTTCACCTAAGACACCCCTTTAGCTTTGATTTCTTGCAAAGGTGTGTTGGTTTCCCACTGAAACCTAACACTTCTCTCCCTTTGCCACACATAAAAAAACTCCAACAGTGTACCAATTATTGGATTTTTTTACCTTCTAATGACTATAAACATTATGTATTAATCCCCCATAAGATTATACATAAGTTTACACTCATTTGGACACTTTTCGACTTTGCTGAAAATAATTTTAGCCTGTATCAGTCGATTGAGATAGTTACCAGTCGACTGACCCTTATCGAAAAGCAACCTCACAGAATTATCAGTTGACTACCCACTGAACCAGTCGACTGATACCCTGATATCAACTTATTTCTGCATTTCTGGCCCAATTTCAAAAATGCACCAGAAATTCCACTAATCTCTAAAAATTCTTAAATTTTATGGAGAAGATTGTGGTACCCATATCTACTTGAAAAAAAAATACATTTAAAAATATATATCTTGGATCCTTGACACAAAATCTAAAATTAGCTAAATGATTCAATTGAACCTTGACCTAAAGTCATAGTTTCGGCTTCCTCTTGATGTATCTGCCCACATTAAACTACAATGGATCCCTAGCATTAGTTTATATGACATCTATACATTAAAAATTAATTTTTATGCAATATGACCCCAATGTTATATTTCTTGCATGAAACTCAAATCTAATATGTCAAAACCCAAGGATTGAGAGTCAAATCCATGTCCAAATCCTTTGGCACACTCCATGGTCTATCTAAACTTCGGAGAGATATCCTCCCGAGATATATTGACCACGAGTCCCAAATAGACTCTTAGAGCTCCCCCTTGAGCTCTTAACCCTAGCCACCTCCCTAGATGACTCATCCACAATTACTAGACCGCACCAGTGTACCTCCGGCGACACTTGGCCCTAACCTTTAACTCTTTAATCTTGGACACCTTGTCCTTGATTACTCCTCCCTTACCAATGTCTTGTGTCTTTCTAGCATTTGACATTCTTTTGGTCTTGGAGGTACCTAATTTGATATTTTTGAGTTTTTGACCACTCAAACACATGTCAAGTCCCCTATGTCCAATAATGAAACTATCTAGGACTCTCTCCATTTCCTCAAGTCTTACCTTCAAGACTTGATTTTCCAATTCTAAGGTTCTAACCCTAGAGTCAACATGTCCATTTTGGACATTCCTAGACCTACCCACCTTCCGAGACATATGTCTCCCCTTCTTGAGATTAATGTCTTGATCATTTACTACCTTCTTCCCTTTAGGAATAGTAGTTTGGGTCTTATTAGGTCTAGCTTTGTATAATGATTTCCTAGGGTTATCTACCTTGTTAACCCTATTCCTATCATTACAACTAAATCGATGATTATGCTTGGGTAAATAATCTACATTATTTCTTACAAGCATATAAGAATTAAAAATTGGATTAAATTTTAAATAAAGGATTACCTTCCCTTTGACCTTTGTAGCTCTCCCTTGACTTGAGATCTTCTATTTCTCTAATTTCTTCAAATGCCCAGCTTCTTGAACTCTCCTTTCCTTGGACATTTTGTGTGGTAGTGACCCCGCTCACCACACGTGAAGCAAATTATATGCTTCTTATCCTTGGCTCCATTCCTAAAACTCACATTAGTTTTTAAATGAACTTTACCGGGTTTAGGGTTTACCTATTTTACCTTCTTGAGTGAAGGACACGTACTCTTGTAATGTCCGATTTCCCCACACTCAGAGCATTTGATGTGGGATTGCCCACTCTTCTCGATTGAGGTTAATGGTTGAGCTTCCATGATCTCCTCTACCTTGGATTGCTCTTCTTCTTCCTCACTTGATGATGTGGACGATTCCACTTCCTCCTCCTCTTCAGATGTTGAACTCAACTCAACTTCCAATTGGTCCTTCTCCTTTTCTTGGACCAATGAGCCCTTGTCCTTTGGCTCCTCCACTTCTTGTATTTGTGTAGAATTCTCATGAACAGCTATTACCTTTCTCCATAACTCATAAGCATTCTTGCATTCACCTACACGTGACATAATATTATTAGGTAATAAATTTAAAACAATTCTTGTTACCTCCTTATCTGACTCCGCTTCCTCATTTTGTTCCTTGGTCCAATATCGAGGTCGGAGACGCTTCCCTTTTTTGTCCGTCAGAGCTTCGAACGGAACCTCCAATGCAGTCCAATGATCCCAATTCATTTGGAACCAAATTTTTAACCGCTTCCTCCAATAATTGAAATCAATTCAATTATATGGAGGCGAGATCCGTGTATCCCATCCTAGCAGACCTTCCGACTCCATCTTTGTCTTGTTCCTCTAGCGCCTTGCTCCTTTGGCGGTTAGTCCAACAAGAGTGAACCTCCGCTCTGATACCATTTGTTAGGGCTCGATCATATGGCTAGAGGAGAGTGAATAGTCGTTTATCCACTTGATTCGCGGTTCTCTTCCAACACTTATTAGCACACAATAGAATACAAAATAAAATTAAAACTAACAAGAAACGTAAACCGCTAACACACATCGATTTACGTGATTCGGAGATGACACTCCTACTCCACAGCTGCCCATAAGGTGGACGATCCCGATCCATCAGTGAATGACTCCCCGAAAATCCTTGGGCTAGCTCGTGTAGCTACTTATGGGTGGAGAAACCTCGCCACAAACTCACAATAACTCCTGAGAACTTGTGTTAGTGATATGAGAGAAGTGTCCTAAGGCAATCGCCTTATGATGTAAACATTTATTTTTAATAAATGATAATTCACTATTTGAGTATACATGTTTTGTGTATTTGATTGGGATCTTGAACTCATCTACTGAATGTCCGCAATACAACTCACAGCATAAGAGAATTTGTGATGGGATCACAACTAGTGATTATCTCTAATGTGCAATTGTGAAGTATTGAAATTATCCCTAGTCGATGAATTGATAAAAACGGACACTATCAATTCTGTTGAGACTAGCATGGGTTATTCTCTAATCAGCTGATTCTCACTGGCTGGTAACATTGGGATGTCCGGAGATAAACATGGATGCTAGTTAAGGGAACTAGTTCATTGGAGTGACTAGCTGTAAGACTTCATATGGGAATCTACATGTAGATATGTCAATGAAGATCTTACTGCGGCTTAAGTGCGATGTTCCTTTGACTTGCGGTGTTCAAGTCATCTTGGTCATGGAGACTTATACTTTGACATCTTAAGCAAGCATCTCCAAGGAGGTGTGGACCCAGGATGATTGGGTATAAGCCGAAGTGCCCGAAGATGTTTGAACAGCCTACAAAGGATTCACCACTCCTTGCGAGGAGATGTATACCCAGGCCTATCGTCGGATTGTTACTCAAAGCCTCTGGCCAGAGCATATCATGTTAAGAGTGCGAGTCTCTTAAATACATGAGAGTAATTAGAAATCCAAAGGACGAGGAAGACACTACTTGGGCTAGGTGTGACGTAGTCAGCCTAGTGGGGACTGACACCATAGACCGTGTCCTGAACCAAGTGGGTATAAGGTGGTGAAGGGAATGAGGCACGATTCATTAGAGCTGCTGAAGGGTTTCAGAATAATTTCTTCTGGGGTCAAACCGTTGATCTTTCGATTAATTGGGGATCATGATGTACTAATAGGTGCTACTCATGATCGATCTATAATTAATGGGTTAATTATAGACGGCCAACATAAATCGAAAGCCTATTTAGTCACACGCAATACGAGTAATCCGAGGGATTTAAAACGAGTTGAAAATTGGATTTTCCGATCAAGAGAAACGAGTTGAATCTGAGTTAATCAGAGGCGCAATGGAAGCTAAAAATGGCTAAGTCTTTTGAAGGCTTTTTGGGCGAATTAAATGAGTTTAATTCGCGACCGGTTCGGGTTGGTTTGGCCGGCCAAAGGAGGTGCTAACCCTCCTTGTGGTGGCCGGCCATTAAAGGAGATTAAACCAATTTAATTGGTTTAATTAATAAAATAAATCTAGTGCGGTTTATTTTATAAATTATGGATAAATAAATTTGTATAAAGAAAATTTATATAAATAAATTTGTAGAAATTTATTCTTTTTATGGAAGTTAAAATAATCCATGAATTGGTTTATTTTAATTTTATAAAATCAATTATGAATTGATTTTATCATAATAAGAAAGTTTATAAATTTCTTATAAAAATTTATTCCATAATTTAAAGAGAGAAAAGAATAAGTTTTATTATAAATTAGTTTATAATAAAGACTTGGTTTAAACGGAATAATTAGTTAAGAAAATTTATAGGATAAATTTCTTATAACTAATTCCGTTTAGAGAGAGACTTAGCAAAGAGTTGCTACTATATAAAGGAACCAAAGGCTAGCCCTTTAGATCAATCAATTAATCAAGAGATTAATTAGAGCTCTCCCTCTCTCTCTTTTATTCTCTTCTCTCCTCATCTTCTTCTCCTTCACATTAGGGCCGGCGCCCCATCCTTGTGGATTAGGGCCGGCGCACACAACCATCATCCAAGGGAGTTGGCGTGAGCTTTCAAGGAGAAGGAGAACCCGAACACGAAGAAGAAGAAGCGGATAGCGACTCCTCTCTTCTCGGAATTCGATTCCGTTACTTCGTTGGTTAGTTTTCCTAATTTTTCTCTTGTCCTTCTAGTTGTGCCTTCCGAGAATCTAGTAGTTCTCGTCGGCACAAAACTCGTGACTTTGTGAAGTCATCCCGAAGAGAACTCGGCGTGGACGCGAATAGAGGCGGAGCTTCCAAGGGACGCTACGGTTGGATCTCGTCCCTTACTTCGAGTTACGAGAGGTACTTAGTAAATTTGTTTACTATTCCGCAATGTTTTATTTTATGATTATGTCAACACACCATAAGATTGCATGCTAGATACGAAGTTAAAATAATTTAGGAAATTATTTTATGCAAACTCTTCCGCTGCACGTAAAAATTTTAAATTTTACGAACTCGTATCCTTGTCGACATGCACCTGGTCCCAACAGTGGTATCAGAGCCGGTTAGTGTTCGACTTAATCATATAATTGTTTTGTGGAAAACTTTGTCATGATCTCAATTTCGGAAAATTTTTCCAATTATGGAAACTTTCAAATTATAATAAATTTTAGAATTAGGAATTTCAAAGTTTGGAAATCCTCATGAAATTTCGCAAACGTTTGAAATTTTCTAGTTTCTAAATTTTTATAATAATTGTGAAAATTTCCCATCTTTGGAAACTTTCCAATTTTAGAAATTTTTCTATTTTAGAAATTTTCCAACTTTGGAAATATGTAAGTTTTCTTTGTACCAGAAACTTACAATTATTCTGAAAACCTATTTTCGAAATCTCGCAATTTTGGGCACTTTCCTTTTAGAAAGTCTAGACAAATTCATGGACAGTTAATTGACAATTAAATTTGAATTGGTTTTTAAATTGACAACAAAATTCTTTATTTTGGATTGAGCCTCGGGGAGCCGTCCAATTTAAAGTTAGATGTTGTAATTTAATTTCCCAATTTTAATTGAAATTGTCATGTTTGATTTGGATTGAGCCTCGGGGAGCCGTCCAATTGGATTTACAACACTTTACTTTTCTTTGGGTATCTGAGCCTCGGGGAGCCACCCTTAGAAAACGATTTGTTGTAATTAATCAAATCCATGAATTAAATATGTTTTAAGAGGTAATGCTCTTACATATTGTTGTCTCCAAAATTAATTAGGAAAATGGTTTCCTATAGAGTTTTCTTAAATGAGATTTTCATGAAAATAATATGTAGTTGAATTAAGGGATTTGTCTCTTAATTTAATAAGATTTGATTTAGAGAAATCAAAGTCTTGAACATATTATTTCCGAAATTAATTATGACAATTTAGGAAATTGTTTCCCAAAGCAATTCCTTTAATAAAGTGTGAAATTAGAATTAAGGAAATCCGGTTCCTAATTCAATTCATGAGACTTGATAAATTAAGTCACATACATACTTTATTAAGGAAATCGTTAGTCATGACACATGTCATGAATGTGCATTAAAAAGGAAAAGATGAGACCAAAACCCCTTGCAAAATATTAAGGCCAACACCTTCCATTAATATGGTTAGAATCGGAGTTTTGTTTCTCGCTTGGGTTGATGGACACATCCATGCCCGACTTGAACCTTAACATGTTCAAACCATGGAATTAGTTTATGAATAATATAGTTGGAGTCAGAGGTCAATCCTTAGTTTTGGTTGTTGGACACATCCAAGCCTGACTAAACGGTTGAATGAGCTCCAACCATATTAAAACTATTTCTTGATTAATGGGTCAGCCTTAAGCTTGGAGCATCGATTTGTTGTGCCACAGCCAAGGTCGATGTAAAGAGAGGTGCAGTTGGGTGCTATGTATATGATGCATACTTGTTAATGAGTTAACAACCCGATGATTTATGCAAACATTCAATTAGTTGATAGCATAACGTGATAGTTACATATATGTGATATGTAATCGGTATAATTACCTACCTTCATAGCTAAGGAAAACTTGATGGCCACAGCCATGGTGATTCTTATCTATGGTTGGATATCAACCTATTTGGAGATGTTCCTACGATCTCCCGAATTGATAATAAGGGTTATTCAATTTGAAAAATAAATAGGATTTTATTTATGTATGTTGATACATTCTTTAATAAATCTTCTCACATAATCTCAATTTGTATTTCTAGGATAATCACTCGATCATGTCTTCTCTAAACTTGCGTTCCATTTTGGACACAAATAAACTGACTGGGCCGAACTACATGGACTGGCTTCGAAACCTGAGGATAGTCCTCAAGGCAGAGAAAGCTTGCTTATGTCCTTGAAGAACAACTTCCCACCCATCCTCCAGAAAATGCAACTCCAGACCAATTGTTGGCCTATCAGAAACATGTGACCGATTCTGAACTTGCGAGTTGCATCATGCTAGCCTCTATGGTACCTGAGTTGCAAAAGCAACATGAGCATATGGATGCTAATACCATCATCTTCCATCTTCATGAGTTGTTTGAAGAGCAGGCGAGATCCGAAAGGTTCGAGGTCTCCAGACTCCTCTTCACCACTAAGATGCAGGAAGGCACTTCTGCCTCGCAGTTTGTGTTAAAGATGTTGGGGTACATTGAGCGACTGAGCGCACTCGGTTTTGCAATGGATCATGAACTAAGTATTGACTTAATTCTGAGTTGTTTGTCCAAGAGTTGTTCACAATTTGTGATGAACTATCGGATGAACAAACTGGAGACTACAATTCCTGAGTTGATCAACATGCTGAAGATTGTGGAGCCTTCTGTAAAGCCAGATCAAAAAGCGGTACTGTTAGTTGGTTCCTCGAAGAAAGGTTCTAAGAGGAAAGCCAAAGAACAGAACAAAGGGAAGAAGAAAAAGGCCAAGAAAACTGAAAAGAAACCAAAAGGAACTTGCCATCACTGTGGCAAGGAAGGTCACTGGCGAAGAAACTGCAAGATTTATCTTGAGTCCGTGAAGAAGAAGGCATCTGATGCCCCATCCTCTTCAGGTATCTTCGTTATTGAATGTCACTCTATTTCCTCAGATACCTGGGTACTTGATACTGGGTGTAGCTCACATATATGTAATGACATACAGGGGCTAAGGAATAGAAGAAGGCTCGTCAAGGGAGAAGCGAATTTGCGGGTTGGAAATGGAGCAAGGATTGCTGCTATTGCCATCGGAACATATTTGCTAAAGCTCCCAACTGGACGTGTCTTAGAATTGGATAATTGTTATTTCGTTCCTTCGTTAATAAAGAACATTGTATCTATTTCATGTTTGAATGAAAAGGGTTATCATTTAACTTTCAGTAACAATTGTTGTTACATAACTTTAAATGGCGTTCTTTATGGGAATGGAACTTTGTGCAATGGCATCTACACGTTAGATTTATCCAGTGACGTTTTCAATATCGAAGTAAGCAACAAACGTGCTCGAATAGATAATCAAATAGACTCCTACACGTGGCACTGTCGTCTTGGCCATATAAGTAAGAAACGCATGACCGAATTACACCGATGTGGAATTTTGGAATCATTTGAACCCGGTTCATTTGATACATGCGAATCATGCTTAAAAGGCAAGATGACCAAATTACCCTTTCCCGGAAAAGGTAATCCAGTGGGAGAATTGCTTGGTCTAATACATACCGATGTATGTGGACCAATGTCAACTCTTTCACAAGGAGGCTATAGCTACTTCATCACCTTCATCGATGATCACTCACGATTCGGGTATGTGTTCTTGATGAAACACAAATCTGAAGCCTTTGAGAAATTCAAAGAGTTCAGAAATGAAGTAGAAAACAGCTTGGCAAAAGTATTAAAATACTTCGATCCGATCGAGGTGGTGAATACTTAAGTCAAGAGTTTCAAGATTATCTAAGGGACAATGGGATATTGTCCCAATGGACTCCGCCGTATACACCACAGCATAATGGTGTATCTGAGAGGCGCAACCGAACCTTGATGGACATGGTTAGGTCTATGATGAATCATGCAACTCTTCCAAAATCCTTTTGGGGCTATGCACTTAAGACAGCTGTTTACTTGCTAAACAGAGTCCCGACCAAGGTAGTCTCTACTACTCCATATGAGATTTGGAATAGTAAGAAACCTCACTTAACTCACCTTAAGATATGGGGTTGTCCTGCTTATGTGAAGCGGGTTGTATCAGACAAATTGGATGCTAAGTCTGATAAATGTCTATTTATTGGATACCCTAAGGAAACGAAGGGTTACCAATTCTATCATTCCTTGGAACAAAAGGTGTTTGTTTCAAGGCATGTTGTATTTCTAGAGAAAGAGTTTCTTTTGCAAGAAAACAGTGGGAGTGGGATTGAACTTGATGAAGTTCAAGAAACTCCAATAGACATCACAGAGACACCTAGTCTAGGCCCACAACCGATAATTCATAGTGATGAGCTATCAGTTGAACCTAAAACTACACCTCCTCTTCGTAGGTCTGATAGGACACGCAACATTCCAGAGAGATACGGATTTCTCGTAAGTGAATCGAACGACGTGTTGCTCATTGGCGATGACGAACCTATCAGTTATGAAGATGTTCTGAAAAATTCAGAAAGGGACAAATGGCTTGAGGCCATGAAGTCGGAAATGGATTCCATGTATGAAAATCAAGTATGGGACTTGGTTAACCCACCTGAAGGGATTAAACCCATAGGGTGCAAGTGGGTTTTCAAG
>JAGFNQ010006901.1:0-36894 GCA_024364735.1 Boesenbergia rotunda
GATCGTCGAAGCTTGCATACTTTGGTTTTATTAACCGATGTGAAACCTTCAGGTTGTATCATGTATACATCCTCAAGCAGGTTTCCATTAAGGAAAGCTGTTTTCACATCCATTTGCCATATCTCATAATCATAATGAGCTTTTATGGCCAGGAGCATCCGAATGGATTTAAGCATAGCTACTTGCGAATAGGTTTCGTCATAATCAATTCCTTGTTTCTAACAATATCCTTTTGCCACTAATCTAGCCTTAAAGGTAACAACATTACCTTCCATGTCGGTTTTCTTCTTGAAAACCCACTTGCACCCTATGGGCTTAATCCCTTCAGGTGGGTTAACTAAGTCCCATACTTGATTTTTGTACATGGAATCCATTTCCGACTTCATGGCTTCAAGCCATTTATCCCTTTCTGAATTTTTCAGAACATCTTCATAACTGATAGGTTCATCATCGTTAATGAGTAACACGTCGTTCGATTCACTTATGAGAAATCCGTATCTCTCTGGAATATTGCGTGTCCTATCAGACCTACGAAGAAGTGGTGTTGTTTTAGGTACAACTGATAGCTCATCATTATGAGTTATTGGTTGTGGGTCTAGACTAGGTGTCTCTGTAATGTCTATTGGAGTTTCTTGTACTTCTTCAAGTTCAATGCTACTCCCACTGTTTTCTTGTAAAAGAAATTCTTTTTCTAGAAATACAGCATGCCTTGAAATAAACACCTTTTGTTCCAAGGGATGATAGAATTGGTAACCTTTTGTTTCCTTAGGGTATCAAATAAATAGACATTTATCAGACTTAGCATCCAATTTTTCTGATACAGTCTGCTTTACATAAGCAAGACAACCCCATATCTTCAGGTGAGATAAATGAGGTTTCTTACTATTCCACGTCTCATATGGAGTATTAGAGACTACCTTGGTCGGGACTCTGTTTAGTAAGTAAATAGCTGTCTAAAGCGCATAGCCCCAAAAGGATTTTGGAAGAGTTGCATGATTCATCATAGATCTAACCATGTCCATCAAGGTTCGGTTATGCCTCTCAGATACACCATTATGATGTGGTGTATATGGCGGAGTCCATTGAGACAATATCCCATTATCCCTAAGATAATCTTGAAACTCTTGACTTATGTATTCACCACCCTGATCGGATCGAAGTATCTTAATACTTTTGCCAAGCTGTTTCTCTACTTCACTTCTGAACTCTTTGAATTTCTCAAAAACTTCATATTTGTGTTTCATTAAGAACACATACCCGAATCGTGAGTGATCATCAATAAAGGTAATGAAGTAGCTTTTGCCTCATTGTGCAAGAGTTGACATTGGTCCATATACATCAGTATGTATTAGACCAAGCAATTCTTCCACTGGTTTACCTTTTTCGGAAAAGGGTAATTTGGTCATCTTGCCTTTTAAGCATGATTCGCATGTATCAAATGAACCAGGTTCAAATGATTCCAGAATTCCACATAGGTGTAATTTGGTCATGCGTTTCTTGGTTACATGGCCAAGATGACAATGTCACGTATAGGAGTCTATTTGATTATCTATTCGAGCACATTTGTTGCTAACTTCGATATTGAAAATATCACTTGATAAATCTAACGTGTAGATACCATTGCATAAAGTTCCAGTCCCATAAAGAACACCATTTAAAGTTATGTAACAGCAATTGTTACTAAAAGTTAAATGATAACCCTTTTCATTCAAGCATGAAATAGATATAATATTCTTTATTAATGATGGAACAAAATAACAATTATCCAATTCTAAGACAAGTCCAGTAGGGAGCTTTAGCAAATATGTTCCGATGGCAACAGCAGCAATCTTTGCTCCATTTTCAACTCGCAAATTCGCTTCTCCCTTGACGAGTCTTCTTCTATTCCTTAGCCCCTGTATGTCATTACATATACGTGAGCTACACCCAGTATCAAGTACCCAGGTGTACGAGGAAATAGAGTGACATTCAATAACGAAGATGCCTGAAGAGGATGGGGCATCGGATGCCTTCTTCTTCAAGGACTCAAGACAAACCTTGCAGTTTCTTCGCCAGTGGCCCTCCTTGCCGCAGTGATGGCAAGTGCCTTTTGGTGCCTTTTCAATCCTTTTGGCCTTAGTTAACTTATTGGTGTCCAAAATGGAACGCAAATTCAGAGAAGACATGATCAGGTGATTATCCTAGAAATACAAATTGAGGTTATGTGATGAGAATGATAAAGAATGCATCAATATACATTAATTAAATCCTATTTATTTTTTCAATTGAATAACCCTTTTTATCAATTCGGGAGATCGTAGAAACATCTCCAAATAGGTTGATCTCCAACCATAGATAAGAACAACCATGGCTAGAGTCTATCAAGTTATTCTTAGCTATGAAGGTAGGTAATTATACCGATTACATATTATACATATGTAACTATCACATTATGCTATCAACTAATTGAATGTTTGCATAAATCATTGGGTTGATAACTCATTAACAAGTATGCAACAATACACATAGCACCCAACTGCACCTCTCTTTACATCGACCTTGGCTGTGGCACAACAAATCGATGCTCCAAGCTTAAGGATGACCCATTAATCAAGAAATAGTTTTAATATGGTTGGAGCTCATTCAACCGTTTAGTCAGGCTTGGATGTGTGCAACAACCAAAACTAAGGATTGACCTCTGACTCCAACTATATTAATCATAAACTAATTCCATGATTTGAACATGTTGAGGTTCAAGCCGGGCATGGATGTGTCCATCAACCCAAACGAGAAACAAAACTCCGGTTCTAACCATATTAATGGAAGGTGTTGGCCTTAATATTTTGTAAGGGGTTTTAGGTCTCATCCTTTTCTTTTATGCACATTCATGACATATAATTATGTCATGTTCTAACGATTTCCTTAATAAAGTATGTATGTGACTTAATTTATCAAGTCTCATTAATTGAATTAGGAACCGGATTTCCTAATTGAATTTCATACTTTATTCAAGAAATTGTTTTTGGGAAACAATTTCCTAAATTATCATAATCAATTTCGAAATTAATATGTTTAAGACTATGATTTCTCTAAATCAAATCTTATTAAATTAAGAGGCAGATTCCCTTAATTCAACCACATATTATTTTCATGAAAATCTTATTTAAGGAAATATACTCTATAGGAAATAATTTTCCTAATTAATTTTGGAGACAATAATATGTAAGAGCATCACCTCATAAATCAAATAAGGAAATTATCGTTTGAGAAACACCTCAAAAATTTCCAAGATTTGATCATATATTTTATTTATGGAAAATTAATAATTTAATTTGGACGGCTCCCCGAGGCTCAATCCAAATTAAAATTTTGACAGTTTAAATTCAATTTAGGAAATTCAATTATAACTAACTTTAAATTGGACGGCTCCCCGAGGCTCAATCCAAAATAAAGAATTTTATAAATAATTTAATTTCCAATTATGAATTTAAATACCAATTAATATTCCCATAATTTTGTCTAGACATTCCTGAAAGAAAGTGACCAAATTGCGAGCTTTCCATAAATGGAAAGTTTCCAAAAATAAAAGGTTTTCAGAATAATTGTAAGTTTCTGGTATAAAGAAAACTTACGTTTTTCTAAAATTGGAAAATTTCCAAAATGGAAAGTTTCCAAAACTGAAAATTTCCAAAAATGGAAAGTTTTCACAATTATCATAAAATTTCAGAAACAGGAATATTTCAAACGTTTGTGAAATTTCATGAGAATTTCCAAACCTTGAAATTCCTAAATCAGAAATTTACCATAATTGGAAAGTTTCCATAATTGGAAAATTTTCCAAAATTTTCCGCAAAACAATTATAAGATTATGTCGGATACTAACCGGCTTTGATACCACTATTGGGACCGGGTGCATGTTGACATGGATGCGGGTTCGTAATTTTAAAATTAATTACGTGCAGCGGAAGGTTTAGCATAAATAATTTCTCAAATTATTTAACCACACATCTAAGCATGCAACTTTATCTTGTGTAGACATGATCATATATTTAAAATTTTGCAGAAACGTAAACTAATTTACTTATTACCTCGCCTACCTCGAAGGAAGGGATGAGATCCAACCGTAAGCGTCCCTCGGAAGCTCCGCCTCTATTCGCGTCCACGCCGAGTATCTTCGGGATGACTTCGCAAAGCCACGAGTTTCGTGTTCTCGAGAACTACTAGATTCTCCGAGAACGCGACAAGAAAAACCAAGAGAGAAATAATCACATTAGAAAAACTCACTACCAATGTCGGCCGGAATCACAATTCCGGTGAGAAGGAGGAAGATGACTTGCGCTCAATCCCAAGGTGATGATGGCTGGAGAGAAAGATCATCCCAACGGAAGAACTTAGTCGCCTCGGTGCTTCTCCTTGTGCTCATGGCAAGAAGAAGGGAGAAGAACCTTGTGGCCGGCCAAGAGGAAGAAGGGACGAGAGGGAGAGATCCCAGGCAAGAATACTTCGATTTTTTTTTCAAGCCTTGCCTTGGGTCCTTTATATAGTGGCCTCTCAACCGCCAAATCTCTTTTTTCTTATGGAATAAATTTTCTATGACTTATTCCATCATGCCAAGTTTTATCATTTTTTTAATTCATGATAAAAATCGACCAAGTCTCTTTTTTCTTATGGAATAAATTTTCTTATCATGGTAAATCAATCCATGATTGATTTTATAAAATAAAATAAACCAATCCATGGTTCATTTTAATTTCCATGAAAAATAAACCAAACCTTGGTTTATTATATAAAAATTTATATCATCCATAATTTTATAAAACAAACCACACTTGGTTCATTTTATAAATTGAGCCAAAAACTTGGTTCTCTCCCTTTGTTGTGGTAGGCCAAGCAAAGAGGATGGAGACCCTCTTTGCTCGGCCCAACCAAGCCACGCCCCAATGAATTAAACTTATTTAATTCATCTATTAAGTCTTCAAAAGACTTAGCCATTTTACGCTTCTGATGCATCCCTAAAAAATTCAGATTTGACTTATCGTTTGGCTCAATCAAACCTAATCTCACTTGATTGGAAAATCTAATTTTCAACTCGTTTTAAATCCCTCGGATTACTCGTAGTGCATGTGACTAAATAGACCTTCGATTTATGTTGGCCGTTTATAATTAACCAATTATAGAACGATCATGAGTGGCACCTAGTAGTACATCATGATCCCCAATTAATCGAAATATCAACGGTTGACCTCAGAAACAATTCTGAAACCCTTCAGCAGCTATAATGAATCGTGCCCCATTCCCTTCACCATCTTATACCCACTTGGTTCTGGACATGGTCTATGTGTGTCAGTCCCCACTTGGCTGACTACGTCACACCTAGCCCAAGTAACGTTTTCTCATCCTATGGATTCTAATTACTCTCATGTATTTAAGAGATTCATACTCTGAACATGTCATGATTTGGCCAGAGGCTTCGAGTAACAATCCGACGATAGGCCATGGGTATACATCTCCTCGCAAGGAGTGGTGAATCCTTTGTAGGCTGTTCAAACATCTTCGGGCACTTCGACTTATACCCAATCATCCTGGGTCCACACCTCCTTGGAGATGCTTGCTTAAGATGTCAAAGTATAAATCTCCATGACCAAGATGACTTGAACACCGCAAGTCAAAGGAACATCACACTTAAGCTGCAGTAAGAACTTCATTGACATATCTATATGTAGACTACCATATGAAGTTTTACAGCCAGTCACTCCAATGAACTAGTTCCCTTAACTAACATTCATGTTTATCTCCGGACATCCCAATGCCACCAGCCAGTGAGAATCAGCTGATTAGAGAATAACTCATGCTAGTCTCAACAGAGTTGATAGTGTCTGTATTTATCAATTCATCGACTAGGGACAATTTCAATACTTCATAATTGCACATGTAGAGATAATCACTAGTTGTGAATTCATCACAAATTCTCCCTTGCTGTGAATTGTATTGTGGACATTCAGTAAATGAGTTTATGATCTCAATCAAATACATAAACATGTATACTCAAATAGTAAATATTCATTTATTAAAATAAATGATTATAATCATAAGGCGATTGCCTTAGGACACTTTTCTCATATCACTAACATGCAGCCCATTCATTAGCACCTAAATTCTGGCGTAGAGTTGTGCTGTTGATTCCCCTTCGTTCATCTTGATCGTGTAGAGTCTGTTCAGCAACAGATCTCTTTTGCTGATCCTGGTGTCGGAAGTGCCTTCATGCAGTTCAATGAGCTTGCTCTAATGTTCTTTGGCGCTGTTGAAGGGACCCACCCGGTTCAGCTCTTCCTTGGTCAATCCGCATTGCAACGTCTGGGTTGCCTTTGCATCAACCTGGATCTTCTTCTTCAATGAGGCGCCCCATTCTGAGTAGTGTTGTGCCACTCCTTCTGTGTTCTTGGGGATCTCCAGGCCAGATTGGATAATAATCCACATGTCCACGTGAGTTTTCAGGTGAACTTCCATCCTTCTTTTCCAGTAGGAGAAATCTTCTCCACTAAAAAGTGGTGGTCTGGCTATCCTAAATCCTTCTTGCATGGCCATTAATATTTTCTGAAAAATTAAAAATAGAGAAAACTTGTTCCAAAACTTAATCTTGGATTAGTAGTGCTGAAGAAATTTAAAACAATGAGAGACGATCGAGTGGTGTTGCACCAACCTCGATTAACGAGAAAAAATCGAAAGAAAATTTAAGAATTTCGTAAATCCAAAAAAAAACTCTCAAATTGGTGGTTGAACCAAATTTGAGCCACCCTCTCTGATACCACTTGTTGGATCGGAGAAAATCGATAGGGGGGTGAATATTGATCTAGAATTTTTCGGAAAACTAGAGAAAATACGCAGCAGAAAATAACAAAACAATCGAACACAAGTTGGTTTTACTTGTTTCGGAGTCGCGGTCGGCTCCTACTCCAAGGCCCACGGTCCTTGACCGTTTACTTTGGGCAATTTTATATTCGGAATGATCTCTTACAATATTAAGTACAGATATAGAACTAGAATTGAAAATTCAACACTTTTCGTAAATTAAGTTTACCGACACCTGAGGTGGATCGAATTTCGAAGAAGAGGGTCATCGTCGGCGCTGGAATCTCGAAGTCGGAGCTTGTCGGAGCATAGCGCATGAACGAAAAGTCTTGGAGCGTTGCGAGTGAAGATATATGAAGCCTTGGGGGTGAACCCCCTTTTATAGCACTCATGGGGGCGCCTACACTTGGCCTCTCCAGTGTGATCTCTTATCCGCAAGCTCGGTCAGGGCTTATCCATCTCACAGGGGTGACTGAGCTGATGGGGGCGCCCGTATGGTCCCGGGCGCCTGAGCTGCCTTGGTCCGAAAGGCTTTGTGGCAGTTTGCTCGGTTTGCTTCGGTTTAGCCTTCCACTGGGGCGCTCGTATCCATCTGGACGCCTAGCCCTAGTGAGGCGCCTCAATCCATTGAGGCGCCTCAGCTGCAGAAACCATTCCTTCGATCCCTGCAACCAAGGTTAGTTCCACAACAAAAAGAAGCAAACAAGTTAACAATTATTTACAGCCTAAGCTGTCTTGGTTCTGACTTTGGGTCTCCCAAATGGAACTCTAGGTCGAAAAGACGCCTACTGTTCCCTCACACAGGGAACGCGCCCTCACCTATACTCCTCTCAGGAGAGTTTACCTTTTGCCAACCGGCTCCTCTGGTTGGAATTTTGGTCAATCCACCTGATCAGGTCTTCGTGCCTAGTCCGCGACCAGGACTTCTTGCCCAACTTCCGGTCAAATCTTCGGTGCCCAGCCCTTTGCCAGGACTTCTTGCCCAGTCCTCGACCAGGACTTCTTTGCCCAACTTTCGGTCAGGTCTTCTTGCCCAGTCCTTGACCAGGACTTCTTGCCCAACCCTTTGCCAGGACTTCTTGCCTAGTGTTCCTAGGACTTCCTTGCACACTTAGTAGGCTTGTTAGATCACAATAACATCTTAACTTCTGAACCCTTTGCCATTATCAAAACACAGGTTTGACTTAGATGCTTCCTGCACCAATAACACCTACACAAGGTCAATTAGTGGAAGAGCCCGAGAAGGTGAGCTCAAGAGCCCAAGAGGATGAACAATCAAATGAGAAATCCTCTACGTCATCAAGAGAAGAGGAAAAGGAGCAATCGGATGGGGAGGAAAGTTCAACATCCGAATAAGAAGGAAAAGGAAAAGAAGTGTCACGTTCATCAAGTGAAGAGGCAAAATTGAGTGAACAATCTTCCACCTCATCAAGAGAAGAAGAGGAGATGCCAAGCTCAAGGATTGAGGAGGAGGAGAGACCCTCATCCATACCGAAGCAAGAAGAAGCCTCAACCTCCACCAAAGCAAAGAAAAAGGAATATATCACATACTTTGGATGCAATAAAAAGGGGCACTACAAGGATAAGTGTCCAAATGGTAAGAAAAAGGAGGTACACTCTAAATCCATCTTAATTCAATTAAATGTTAACATGAGTTGTAGGAATGAAAAAGTCTAAGAGAAAAGAAAAAAGATTCGATGCATTACGTGTGGTGAGCTAGGACACTACCACACGAAGTGCCCAAATAGTGGAGAGCTCAAGAAAATGGAGCATTTGAGAAGATGGGAGAAGGAGGAAAAGAAGAAGCAAAGATCACATCAAGGGGGAACTTCAAGGGTAAGGGAGGTAATTCCTAACCCTAAGTTAAAAAGTAATTCATATTTAAGTTCCTCCATGAATGTTAACAATAGTGTAAATCATTCATCCATGCATGCTAAAATTAATGAAAATTGCTTACTTGTGCACAATTTTGGATTTAGATATAATGATAGGACTAGGGATAACAAGGTAGATCAAAACCCTAGGAAAAGCATGCATCATGAAAAATCTAGGACCTTTGTGCCTAAGGATTATGGCATTAAGCCCAAGAAGGGAAGGAATGTGCCTAGAAAGGAGGGTAAGTCTAGGAATGTCCAAAGTGGACATATGGACTCCAAGGTTAAAGGTCTAGAAAGGGAAAATCAAGCCATAAGGGCAAGGCTTGATAAATTAGAAAAGACCCTAGAAAGATTCAAGGTTGGATCTAAGGGTTTGGATATGGTGTTGAGTAGTTTAAAATCCAACTATGATAGATCGGGTTTGGGTTACCAGTCTAGAGTCTCCAATGCTAACAAAAAGAAATATGCTGGGAAGGCATATGATCATGGAAAGAAGGAGAAGTCCAAGGATGGCAAGAGGGTGTCATTCAAAGGGAAAGAAAATGACTTAACTAAAGACAGGTCTCTAAGGTTAAGAGGGTTCACTTTGTAGGCCAAGAATCACCGGGGGCTCACCGGTGTGGCCTAGTGTAGATTGAGTCACTTAGGGAGGTGGCTAGGGCTAAGAGCTCAAGGGGGGAGCTCTTGGAGCCTTTGGGATCCATGGTAAATGGATCTCAAGAGGTTTTCTCCTAGGAAATTAAATGAGATGTGCCAAAAAGGGTTGGAAGACTTGGGTAAGTCTTAATCCTAGAAAATTGGCACATTAAAAGGAATTTTGGGAGAAAAAGGTGAAAATAGGATTATATTTGATAAAATTAAGGTTTAATTGGTAAATACAGTATAATGTAGTGCAAAAACGTATCATGGTCAGGTATTAGAGGATATATCAATGAAAGACCACAATTAGGACTTTTGGGAGAAGTTTAAATGATATATTTTAGGAGAAGTTGAGTTTCATGCCAATCTTGGACTTGAAGTACATTTATTTGGAAATATATTTTTTCCAAGTAGGCATAGGCTCCACAAATCTTCCCACGAAATTTTAAATTTTTTGGAGATTTGTGAAATTATTTAGGCATTTCTGAAATTAGACTGAAAAACCTGTAATTCAGGTATAAGTCGACTGCGCTGGGGGTAATCGACTGATCTCAGCCCAAAAATATTCTGTGAGTTTTTGCAGTCGACTGCCCTGGGGGCAGTCGACAAATCCCTAGGCTGAAGTGAAAAAGGAAGATTGGCTAGTAGGAGATTGTAAAATTGGAAGCCTAGGAAAGTTTCACATTACTGTATGAGATTGTATGTCATAGATTGATACTATATGATTTAGAGTTCATAGGTTGAATGATGGGATATGGTTTTGAATCAAAATCCTTGGTTATGATTTCATATTCTTTGAATCAAGGTTTGCCTCATGGTTAATGGTGATTATATGAAATGAGGCTATATGGATATCATAGAATTTAAGGAAATTGATGAGTGCTTTAAATTCAATGGATGATATTAAATGATAAATGCTTGATGAATGAGAATATTGATAAGTTTTCCATATGTATCTAGGATTAAGTGATAAAAAAGATGGAGGCTTTCATCACATTAAGGATACATAAAAAGGAAAAGTTAAGGACAATTCCTTGTGTAAATTAAAATGGTTGGAGTTGACAAACATAAGGAATCATGGATAAAGTTCAAGTTGATACAAATGCCAAACCTTTTAGGAAAATAAAGGATGTACCAAAAGTCAAGCACATTTGTGATTTTCATGAAATCATATTTTTCTAGGATAGGGTATATCCTAGCAAATGTACTTGTAAACTCTTAGATTGGTTAAGGTTTTGTTGAGTTCTTTTTGGCACTAGAGATAAGGTTGCTTGGGGGCAATCCTTAATGGTGTCCAAGGGGGAAAGAACTTGGAAGTTGAGTTGGGTAGAACTTGACTTGGTGCTTTGATGTTAAGTTGGGTAGAACTTAACCTAGGTAAATTGAAAATTGGGAGAAGGCATAGGTTAAAGGGGAGGTTGTCTCCTTGCTTGCCTTAATTTTCATAATAAATTTTTGAGTTTTGTGTCAAACTTGGGAATGGTGATAGATACATTGTTGAATGTATTTTTCCCAAGTAGGTATGGGTACCACAAACTTCTCCACAAAATTTGGGAATTTTTGGAGGTTTGTGGAATTTCTGGCGCATTTCTGAATTGGGCCAGAAAAGCTGATTTTCAGAGTATCAGTCGACTGCCTTGGGGGCAGTCGACTGGTCAAGGCTGTATTGGGTATCCAGCAGCTGATTGGTGTCCAAATGATGTAAAACATGTGTATGGGGGGCTAGTACACTGTGTTTAGGATCATTAGGGATAAAAGATCCAATAATTGGGATATTGTTGGAGTCATTTTGATGTATGGCAAAAGGGGAGAAGTGTTGGGTTTAATTTGGAAAACCAAACACGCCTTTGCAAGAAACCCTAGGTTTAGCGGGAGTTGAGATTAAGGGGGAGCATGGTTGCTCCGTTATTGGCGTAAGGGAAACCTTGAAGAGGTTCTTAAAAAGCCTTTGTAAGTCCAATGCAGGGAAGCTTTGGAGAAGCCTTAAAAAGCCCGTTTTGATAAAAAATCCTAACTTGGAGGGTTAGGTGTGGGGAACCTTGGGATAGGTTTTAAAAAGCCCGGTTCGGAAAATTCCTAACTTGGAGGGTTAGGTGTGGGATGCCTTGGGATAGAATCTATACATTGTTTGCATTGAATATGCATTGGCTGTGTAAGTCCAAGATGGAGTCTTGGCAGTGTAAGTCCAAATGTTTATTTAGCATTGTTATTGCTATTGACTACTATTTGGTTTCCATAACTTAAACGTATTGCCAAACATCAAAAAGGGGGAGATTGTTGGGGCAATCTATGGTCCGGATTGACCATGTGTCTTGATGATTGGGCAAAGGGTTTAAGTTAGGTTTTCCCTTGTGATCTAATATGTGTATTTGAGTGTGCAGGATGTACAGGTTACACATATTGGCATAGCTGGAAGACCTCGGTACGGTGAAGGGTGGCATGGAGACAAGCCGCGGGCTTGTATGCGCACCTGAGGGACTATGGAGAGCAGGGACGATGAGTTGAGGGGTGCCGACTTCGAGGCATGCATGAAGGATGACATGGAGGCAAGTTGGAAGCTTACGTGCATGTGAGGGACGGAAGCCGAAGATGAAGAGGGCGCGAAGGCAATAGTCGAGGCTGCTGATGAGGAGTCAGTTGAGTCGTGAGGGTACGAGTGTTGTGTGATTGCACTCGGGAAATCCTAGGGTTCGAGTGCTGAGAGAAGTGTACTCGGGAAGGGAAACCCTAGGTGTGTGAGTGGACCAGTCGACTGCCCCAGAAAGGGAGTCGACCCTGGACCAATCGACTGCTCCAGGGGCAGTCGAATGGTGGCACTCAGAATTCGAACATTGGGTGTCAACGATCGAATTTGAGTGGGGGTATTCGACTGGTGGAGACCAAATAGAAGGTAAGTCCAATTTAAGAGGGCATCATTTTGGCCGGGATCCCTGACGAATTTGGACTTGGTTAAATGTCAAATAGTAGTCTTGGTGCTCAGGTATTATCGAGGTGTTGTGGAGAGATTTCTCCACCCACAAGGAGCGACAAGGGCTAGCCGGAGGTTATCCGGGGAGTGATCCACCGAAGGATTCTTGGATTAGTCACCCTTAGGGGTGGATACCAAGTAAAATCGGTATTGTTAGCTTTGTTTACGTTGTTAGTTTTGTTTTATTGTATTTCCGATTGCGCAACTAACAACATAGGAATAAGAAAGCCGAGATTTGCTATTCACCCCCCCTCTAGCAACCGTCATCGATCTAACATACAACACACCCACGCAATTAAATTGGCCTCAGGCATCAAATCATAATAGAACACCGAATATATGACAACCTAATCATAAATCCAAAGCACGAACTTACCTGAGCTGCCGGGGGGGCATGAACGCAGCAAAACCACACACATAGTCAATCATAGGACTCAAAGGTACAATCCCATAAAGAAAAATCACATACTACAAGTCCACGATAATCCAATGCAGCGAAATGAAACGTAACATGATCAAAATATGAAAGTAAAATATAAAACCAGATTGGGCGTCATCACGAGCATGGGACTGGCAACTCGGGCCCTCCTGGCAGATATCAACATGAAATTAAAAACATGGCAACAGTGTGAGTCCAAATGAACTCAGTGGATACCTAACAGATATGCATAGTAAGCTATACTAGCAGCAAGAGTCACGCTGATACAGTATTATATGCACAATAGGAAAATGCATACACTGAAGATACTGAATATAGGTACATACTAGAATCCATCTATCCTGCAGGGTGGTGGAAACAACCCCTATAGAACAACTACAACACATAATCCAAGGTAAACACGTGTCATGTATATGCATGTCAGTCAAATGCAGCAGTCAAATGATGCAAAATATTCACATGGTGCAATGATATGTGTCACTCCTGACCCCAGTCAGACACCGTCCACCTATCATAAATGTACGTCCTCATGGGTAGGGCTATGACAGTTGTACGCACCTTGCTATCACTGCTCCTAAGTGACCGAGTGGGCAGGATGCTGGCAGAGGGCACTCCTACCCCAAGCAATGGGGGAGTCTCGCTCTCATCTCCTTGAGTCTATGGACGAGAAGGGATCCCTGGCTGCTACCACGCTCTGAAACCACCACCAAATAGTGGCCAAGCGGAGCAATATAGGGCAAATGGACACACCCTATGGTAACCACTACCCCTAAGTGGATGTGTGTGCATATCCTCATGTAACTAGCGATGGACTCAGACTACATAGGAGTCGATGATCGTCAGTATGCAATGATGCAAGGATGGTGCATGACAGTAACACATACAACATCCACCAAGTCCTCACCTATCATCTCAGTGCGCTAGGTATAGGTCTGAATCTTATGTCATGCGATACAAGTAACCTACTAGGTATGCTGAAAAAGGTACTAGTGATCCATCAATGTGAAATGCAAGAGGACATATCACTACATCTATGCACGTATATACACATGACAACCATCAAGGCTGTATGGAACTATATGGAGATCATCTCAAGAAATAAGCAACAGATGTCAAGTAGAGGTATTCTAAGGCAAATATAATGTATAAACTTACTACTATCTATAACAAATCATGCATAGTAATATGACAATATCAAAAGAGATAAGTCAGAGGTACCCGCCTCAAAAGAGAGATGCTCGTGTCAGAAAGAACCTTCCATCCAATAATCAGCAATGATAACCCAATCAATGCCTTGTATCAAAGGCATAATATTTAGCTACAATAATACATAATTTATAGCTAAACGAATTATCTCAATTTATTAGGATCATCCTAATTGTTCTATTTCATTTAAATAATCACAATTTAATTGAGTAGCCCTTAATTTGTAACGCCCGCCCTTATATCTACTCTCGAGGCGGGGTTACGTACCATTAATCGTAAAATTTTAACATAACATAAAAACAAAAGTGCAAGAGTGCGAGAACTAAGTACTGAGCATGCTTGTCTAAAACCATCAAGTGATATTTACAAGTACTAAGCATACTAGTCAGTACATGCCAATCAAATATCATGCTTGGATCATTAGAACATGGTAGGTGCATAGTAAGTTTTGTAGCACATAAATCATGATAGTGAGGTTATACATTCCATTGCATAATATTAGTTTATCAAATTGAGTCTAAAGGAAGTCTAGAACATTATGTGAAATATCTTAATTAAGAGTTATCCTACAATATGATAGGTTCACGAGTAGTTCAACTCACAACATAATCAAACCTAATCAAGTATAAGAGTAATCACTAACATTCATTATCAAGGAGACATTAACAAAAAGCATAATAAAGTAGATATAGAAATCTTTCTTTCCCGAGCCACCACCCCACACATCTTCATCCCTCCTGCCTCTTCCTTTAGTTTAAGTGTTCCTTACCCTCATCTGCAGCATAAGACAACACATAAACTAGTAAGCACAAATGCTTAGTAAGGATCCTGTCCTACTCGCAAAATCCATACGAAAGAATACAACATGCACACATAATAAATCATGAGCATCAGTTCATCACAGCATACTAAACATCAAAGTTTCTAAGCATGCAGTATGTAGTATCTTAAGCATACCCATCACATATAATAAATATTTTCAAAATAATGCCATAAAGGTATTACTTAAAAATATTTCAACATCATATAGGGCCCAGTTGTATACCACATAATGCGCGTTCCCTAATGAATTGGGGTAGCGAGCCACCAATCCCATTAGAGCAGAACCCTTCCGTCCTACCGGAGCCATGACCTTCAGTTAACATGCACCCCGAATTTGTTTAACGACCCCCTTCCGAGTCGGGTACACAACTTACAAAGTAAAATACTTATCATGTCTTTACATATATGCTAAGGAGTACTCCAAATTCACTTATCAAGGGACACACCACTCTTCAAGGGTGCTCATGATCCCATAGGGACACACCACACAACATAAGAGGTGTTTGATAACCGTTTTTGTCGCGTTACGGTTTCAAATACAATTTAAGTACTGAATTCCTCTAAACTAATGTAGCATAGAGTAACTCGAGTCGTCTCCCAACGAATGTAGTTGGTACAAGATAAATCTCAAGATCGTATATTATTGCTTTTGAGTTTTTTGATATCGAACTGCGGTTTGAATTGGAGCATTAAGACTACGAAAAGACATAACAAAGCAAGTAGGAAAATCTAGTTCTAATTGATGGAAGAAAGCCAATATGACAGAGGCATTCAAGAAGTTAAGCATCAATAAAACCTAAACATGAAGCAAACTATAGCATTGAAGAAATCTAGACTGATCTAACTTAATTGCATTTAAATAAAGACAAGAACATTAAAACTAATGAAAGAGCAATACAGAACAAAGATTAAACAACTAAGAAACATCACAATTGAAAGTTTTGTTCTAAGAAACATTTAATCAAACACAATTTAGGCATGCTTCAAATGGCATTCAAGTAAGTTCAAATTGAAATGGAAAGATCCATCTATTACAAACATTCAACAAACTATCACCAACATTCACCAATTACGATCAATCAACATTTGAATCAAATTGAAACATGCCAATAATCCTACAATTCTGTGCTGTGAAGAGTTGCTAAGGTAAAGAAAAATTGCGGCTGAGTAATGGAAGGAAGCTTGATATGCTGTGAAGAAAAATCCATCTATTACAAACATTGCGGTGAAGAAAAATTCTGTGCTGTGAAGAGGAATGTGCCGACTGCTTGATACGCTGTGAAGAAAGCTGCTGAGAAGGAATTGAAATTGCTGAAAGGAGATCTGCAATGGAAAAGCTGTGAAGAAATACAATTAATGAAGAAAAATTGCTGAAGAAATACTGAATTGGTTCGGACGAAGGCTCGTCACTTCCTTCAACCCGAAAGAATGCTGCAAAGGAAATCTACTGGAAATGGAAAACAATTGCTGATAAGAACAACTGGAAATTCGGAGAAGAAATTGTGAAATCTAAGAAAAGAGAAACTGCTGTAATGCTGATAAGGAACTGCGGCAGTGGAGTGAATGATAGCCTCGATCGAGTCGGGAACCCCTCAAACCCGAGAGAAAGCTGCGATGGAATCAGCTAGGGTTCGGAACCCCTGAACCCTAGCTGTGGTCGGCGGCGTTGGTGATGGAGAGGAAGTCCGGCCGGCGGTGGTTGAGTCGACTAGGGCACGGACCCGCTACCCTAGCTTGCGGCGGCGATGAAATGGTGGAGACGCCGGCGGAGGTGGATGAATGAGTCGGGAACCCCTCAACTCAGTTGATCGAAGCTCCGGCGACTAGGGCACGAACCCGCTACCCTAGCTGCGGCGACGATGAAGATGGAGGAGAAGAAGATCGCCGCTGGCCTGCGTGTGGAGTCGATGAAGACCTAGGTCGCGCGATTCTTCCCTTTTTGATCCCCGGCTGCGCGTGGATTCGGTCAGCCAAGCCAAGCAGTTGATTCAATCAGTCAAGCAGTGTGGTTCAGCCAAACCAAGCAGTTGATTCAATCAGTCAAGCCAGCTTCAGTTGGTCCTGGGTTCAATCCAGCTTGGGTTCAATCAGCACTTGGTTCAGTCAAACAACTCAGCCAAGCCAGCTTCAGTTGGTTCAGCTCTGGTTCAGTCTAGTTCGAGTTCAGTCAAGCCAACTCTTGGGTTCAGTCCTAGCTTGGGTTCAGTCCAGAACTCAAAGTTCATTAGTAACGGACGGCTGAGATCGATTCGGCTTCATCCAACGGTCAGATCTCTTCCGATCTGAACCAAACTTCACAGATTCCAATCAATGGTCCTGATCTACCTGTCCCCGCTCGGATTAACCAGATCAGTGGCGGATGGTCCAGATCTTCCCTTTTCTTGAACGGATGGTCTAGAACATCTTAAGCTCGATCCAACGGTCAGATCACTTCCGATTTGGCTGAAATTTTCAGATCTTGGTCTCTGGTCATGATTGATTCTATCTTGGACTCGGATCGACCAGAAGTTGACCGATGGCTCAGATCTAACCGTTTTCTGGAATGGACGGCTCCTATTAATCCGATGGTTGATCCTTTTGATCTGGATCCAATCCTGACTCAAGTCTGACCCAATTTGATCTAGTTCCATGATCAATTGAAGCCTACAAAATAATATCCAAATTTAGTGCCAAAAATATCCCAAATATACAAAGATTAGAATTAAAAGCCAAAATGAAGGGAATACATGAAACCTAATAAAATTGCAAACTTAAGCATATAAAATATGGATCAAACATGAATTTAAGAGCCTAAAATAATCAACAAAAATGGTGGTTATCAGTGTTCTTGATCCCATACTTAGTGGAGTATCCTTTCAAGCATTTTAACATACACATCACATGCAATCTCATAAGGGTGCCCCATGGGCTATAAAACATGCTCATACATACATCATGCTTCAACCACTTAAACATACTTTATATATGACAAGATTGGTCACATAGATCATACTCATATCATATGAAGTGGTAGCATGCTTCATGGCTTAAATTCATTCTTCCTAACCCTAAACTAGGGTTTGGCCGAAATTCATAAGGTAAGGATAGGTTAGGTTTTTGACATCAAACATCCCATACAAGCATCACATATGTATACATCATGTATCATACTAAGCATAGCATACATCATGGGGTAATCAACCTTCATAACCCTAATGTTCCTTGCCTTGGCCGAAAGTCATGCTAGGGAAAAATTAAGTTTTCCAATCAAACATTCCATTTAAACATCACATGCATATACATATCATCATCCCAAACATAAGCATATCTCATAGGGTACATCCCATACAAGCATCACATATATATACATCATGTATCATACTAAGCATAGCATACATCATGGGGTAATCAACCTTCACAACCCTAATGTTCCTTGCCTTGGCCGAAAGTCATGCTAGGGAAAAATTAAGTTTTCCAATCAAACATTCCATTTAAACATCACATGCATATACATATCATCATCCCCAAACATAAGCATATCTCATAGGGTAGTTTAACCTTCACAACCCCTAATCTATTCATGTTGGCCGAATGGTGTAGGGTAGGGGGATTAGGGTTTTTGAAATCAAACCTTCACACAACCATTTACACAAACACCTCACATACATATCATGTAACATATTAAGCCTAGAATACATCCTAGGATAATCATGCACCCTAAACCCTAATTCTTCTAGGGTTGGCCGAAGGTCAAGGGTAGGGGAAACTAGGGTTCTTGAAATCAAACATTCACACAAACATTTACACAAACACTTTGTCTACACTACTAAGCATGGATACATCATAGGAAATCATACAATCCTAAACCCTAGTTTTTCCATCCATGGCCGAAACCTTGTAGGGTGTTCAACCCTAATTTTTGTCATCACAACATGTAAGGAAAACAACATATAAGTATACCCTAAGTTCCAAGGGGTTTCCTTATGCATCAAGGAGTAACCAAGGCTTTCCCCTAAGGGGTGGCCGAAACCTACATAAGGGCAAAACCTTAGGGTTTTGTTCATAACATTTTGAAGGGAAACAACATATACATATACCCTAAGTTCCAAGGGGTCTTCTCATGCATCAAAGAGTAGCCAAGGCCTCCTCCTTGGGGTTGGCCGAAACTCTCACAAGGGATACACCCATTTTCGAAAAACAAGAGAACAAAGAATCATGTAACAACAATTACACTGCAGGCGAGGGGATACTTACATTCTTTCGCTTGAATTTCACCTTCTCTAAATCTTTAGGGTACCCTTGGTTGAAGGAAGGGTGAGAGTTTCCTTTACTAAAACTTCTCTAGAGCTCTTGGCCCTAGTAGAGGGCAAGATCCTTGGATGGGTCTTCTTCCTTCCAATTCCCTAGGGTTAGAACCCTAGGGTGTATTTCGAAAATTGAAAAGGGAGAAGAGGGGCTCTAGGTTTCGGAAATTGGAGTGGGGAAGAAGAAGAAGAAATGAAACTTCTTTCCCCCTCTCTTATTTATACTCTTCTCATGAAGGGACATGTCTCTTCACCTCCCTAGCTTTAACTAGCACGTTTCTTATTCTCTCAACATGAAATACTCCTTGGTGCAATGGTTAAGACATGGTTAGTGCAACTAGGAGGTTCAAGGTTCGATCCTTGCTTCCTCCTTTCTACACTTTCTTTTTATCACATTTTGCACTAATCCATATCAAAGCCCATTAAGCCAAGCCCATCATGACATTTCATAATAATGTTTCATGAATTCTTCATATTTCATATGGGAAAATTTTGGGGTGTTACATAATTATCCCAAGCTACCTAGATTAGATTCATGTTAGGTTTTCGAAACCCAAATTATCAAGTTTAGGTTATTAGGTTTAATCTCAAATTAATCCTAAGAATACAACATGGATGCAAATCCCATATAACCCAATGCTTGAATTACCATACCCTAGGGATAATTACAACAACAATTATGACATAATTCAAGGTTACATCTAAGCCAACCTAAGTTGGGTTAACCATTCTATGACTCAACTTAATTACACTTCATGGTGCAAGAATCCAATTAAAACCATCAACCATCTAATCCATCCACATTCTTCCTTTTGCTCATGCAAAGCATCTCCAAGGCAATCACAAGACCTTCCCATCCAACCAAGCATTACACCTCTTAAACTCAACACAAATATTAGAACCAATTCCTCCTAATCCTCATGGCACAATAGAGAATGGATATTTACACCACACACATAAACCCAACAGCTTCCTCACAAGAAGCTCAACTTAAAACTCTCAGTAAGAAGACCCAAAACCAATTAAAATACCAACATCCCAGATTGAAACTATCTTCCATAAGAACACAAAATGCAAAATTTGACTAATAAGGAATGATCCATTTCCGAAAGTAATCCAACATGTACCTACGGTATGGAAACCAAAATCCATGAACCAAGGTCCATCCATACACTAAACAAAAATTCAAATCTGAATAGAACATCTAAAAATCAAATCTCATTCCAACAGTGAGTTCCAAAATTGAATGAAGCCTCATCTGAACATATCAATTACATTCTCGAATAGCATTAGCTCATAGGTAATACTCCAACCAAAAAAATCCTTACCTAACAGCGTCAACAACCCTCTTACATAGCTTCGATGATCAGTGGTTTTCAAAATCCATCTCCAATAGATAACACGGGTCAAAAGGGAATGAAGAATAGCTCACATTGCCAATTCCTTCTGCTTGCAATCCAAGCCAAAAGGAGGTTTTGGAAGTGAAAGTAGCCAATGGTCAAGTATAGCTGATCTAAAGAACTTTTGCTGGCCTCCTGTCGAGATGCGAAGGGGATTGGAGTGGATATGGGGTGGTTGATCCACCAAGGTGGCTTCGTCCTTCTTCGTTCCCGCGATGGAGGGGTCAACGTTTGATCCACATGAAGAGGAAAAAGAGAGGGCGTTGGCTTGGCTGCGGTTAGGGCAAATAAGGAAGGAGCTAGGGTTCTAAATGTCACAAACCCACCATGGACTGAAGCTTGGTGTCGCAGCTCGTTCGCTCGTGAAGAAGGTGGAAGAAGGAGTGGCGTCAGATAGGGTTTTGCCTACGAGCTAGGGAACGCGAGGGGAGGAACAAGGAAGTGTTAGAGCAATCAGCCCTAAGATAGTCCGGAGTGAACATAGGTTTTGATGTTTGGACAAAGGGTTTAAGTTAGGTTTACCCTTGTTATCTCATGTGTGTATGTTGAGTGTGCAGGTTGTACAGGTTACACATATGGACTTGACTGGACGGCCTCAGTACAGTGAAGGGTGGCATGGAGACAAGCTGGAGGCTTGTGTGCGCACCTAAGGGACTTTGGTGAGCAGGGACAATGAGCTGATGGGCGTGGACTTCGAGGGATGCATGAAGGATGGCATGGAGGCAAGCTGGAGGCTTGCGCGCATCTGAGGGACGGGAGCCGAAGATGAAGAGGGCGCGAAGGCAACAGTCAAGGCTGCGGAGGAGCAGTCAGTCGAGTCGTGAGGGTACGAGTGCTGTGGGAATGTACTCGGGGAGTGTAACCCTAGGATCAGCAGGGTACCAGTCGACTGCCCTGGGGGCAGTCGACTGGTAGGTGGCTGGTGAGCTGGAAAATTCGAACGTTTGGAGTGTCAACGGTCGAATTTGGCTGGCACCAGTCGACTGCCCTGGGGGCAGTCGACTGGTAGCGAGAAATCAACCTCGAGTCCTATTTAAAGAGGACTTCACGGTGGCTGAGTTTCTTGACGAAACTCTCTTGAGTAAAGTGAGTTAGTAGTCTTTTGTGCCCAGATAGTGTCCGAGATATTGTGCTAGGTTTCTCCACCCACAAGGAGCGACGAGGGCTAACCGGAGGTTATCCGGGGAGTGATCCACCGACGGATTCTTGGATTAGTCACCCGGCCGGGGTGGATACCAAGTAAATACAGTTTGTTAGCGTTTGTTTATTGTTGTTAGTTTTATTTTGTTTGTATTTCTGCTGCGTAACTAACAACATAGATGAAAAGAATCAAAGAAACGCTATTCACCCCCCTCAAGCGTACCACATACGATCCTTCAGTTGTTATCAGAGCAAGGACCGCTCTTGATCGGACTAATCGCCAAGGGAGCAAGAACGCTAGAGGAATAATGATGGAAGATAAATTTGGGGACGACATCTATATCCCACCGCCCTACGATCATGAAGACTTCAAATATTGGCGGGCAAGGATGGAGACTTGGCTTAGCATGGATTGGCCATGTAGGATAGCCATAGAAGAGCCCTTCGAAGTTCCAAAGGACAAGCATGGGAAGAAGCTTCATCCTAGATATTGGGACAAGGAGCAACAAGAACAATTTCGGGCAAATAAGAAGGTAATTGATATCTTGTTAAATATTTTGCCTAACGATATTTTGAATGATGTAGGTAAATATGAGAATGTTCATGAATTGTGGGATGAGTTGGAAAAGTGTCACAAGAACCCTACACAAATTCAAGAGCCCGAAGAAATCAACTCATTGGTTCAAGAAGTGGAAGAAGAAAGTGAGAGGTCATCCATCTCATATAGAGAAGAGGAGGAGGTCACCACCTCAAGGATTGAGGGGGAGGAGAGACCCTCGTCTACACAAGAACAAGAGGAAGCATCTTCTTCATCCAAGGTTGAAGAGGAAGTCAACCTAGTCTCCACCTCCACCAAAGCCAAGAGAAAGGAGCATATTATATGCTTTGGTTGCAACCAAAAGGGGCACTACAAGGATAATTGCCCACAAGGTAAAAAGGAGATAAAATCTACACTCATTTCAAATTCCTTTAATTCTAACATGAAGTGTAGGAATGGAGAATCCCAAGAGAAGAAGAGGAGAATTCGATGCTTCACGTGTGGTGAACTGGGGCACTACCACACCAAGTGTCCAAAGAAGGAAGAGCTCAAGAAAATGAGACACTTGAGGAGATGGGAAAAAAAAGAAAGAAGGAAGCAAAGACTATAACGAGGAGGGACTACAAGGGTAAGGGAGGTAATTCCTAACCTTAGGGTAAAATGCAATTCAATTTCAAATTCCTCCTTGCATATTAAAAATAATGTTAAGAATCCATTCATGCATGCTAGAGTTCATGAAAAATGTTTAATGGTACACAACTTTGGATTTAGATATAACGATAGGACTAGGGTTAACAAGGTAGATCAAAACCCTAGGAGAAGCATGCATAATGATAGATCCAAGACCTCTAGACCTAAGGATCATGGCACTAATCCCAAGAAGGGAAGGAATGTGTCTAGAAAGGAGATTAGGCCTAGGAATGCCCATGGTGAACACATGGATCCAAAGGTTAGAAATTTGGAAAGGGAAAATCAAGCCTTGAGGGCAAGGCGTGATACATTAGAAAAGGCCCTAGAAAGATTCACGATTGGATCTAAGGGCTTAGACATGGTGTTGGGTAGCTTAAAACCCAACTATGATAGATCGGGCTTGGGATAGTGGTCTAAGACCTCCAAGGTAGATGGAATGAAATATGCTGGGAAGACATATAATCATGGAATAGAGGGTAAGTCCAAGGATGGCAAGTGGGTGCCATCCAAAGGTAGAAATGGTGACTTAACCAAGGACAAGGTGTCCATGGTTAAGAAGGTCCAATTTATAGGCAAAGAATCACCGGTGGCACACCGGTGTGGTCTAGTATGGATTGAGTCACCTAGGGAGGTGGCTAAGGCTCAGAGCTCAAGGGGGAGCTCTAGGAGCCTTTGGGGTCTATGGTAAATGGATCTCAAAAGTTTCTCTCCTAGGAAATTAGGTGAATTATGCCAAAAAGGGTTGGAAGACTTGGGTAAGTCTTAATCTTAGGTTTTAGCACATTAAAAGGGAATTTAAGGAGAAAAGAATGAAAATACAAGTATATTGGGTTAAATTGAGGTTTAATGTGTAAATATCATATAATTCAATGGTAGAAATGACTTATCATCAAGGATAAGAGGATACATTAAGGAGAAGTCGAATTTAGAACTTTTGGGATGAGTTTAAATGACACATTTTAGAAAAAGTTGAGTTTCGTGTCAATCTTGGGATTCGGAGTACATTTGTTTGGACACGTATTTTCCCCAAGTAGACATTTACCCCACAAATCTCCCCACGAAATTTCATAATTTTTGGAGATTTGTAGAATTATTTAGGCATTACTGAAATTGGGCTGAAAACCTGAAAATCAAGTATCAGTCGACTGTCCTGGGGGCAGTCGACTGATCCGAGTGAATTTCAGCCCCGAGACCATTCTGTAAGGTTGGCCAGTCGACTGGTCAGTAGGTTTAAGGATAAAAGCCATTTCGGATGTTGAGAATTCAAATGTAGATTATAAGACATGACTTTGGGTTAAATGTCTCGATTATCATTTAAGATTCCTTGACTAGAGTGTTACCCCATGACTTAATAAGGTATTTCAAAAATCAAGGAAGTTTGATAAGTGATGAGAAGATGGAAAATCTCATCATATTAAAAATACCTATGGAAGAGGAAAGTATTGAGGATAAGTTCGTGTGTAAAATGACATTGAATGGAATTGGTAAACACATGACATTTTGGTTAAATTTCAAAGTTGATACTACATGGCCATGTCTAAGGAAATTGGAGATTGTACCAAAGTCAAACACATTTGATACATTTCACAAAACTATATTTTTCTAGGATAGGGTATATCCTAGCAAGTATGCTTGCAAACCTTTTAGATTTTTTTGTATTGGTGAGTTCTTATTGGCACTAGGGAAAAGGTTGCTTGGGAGTAATCCTTAAAGGTGGCCAAGGGAGAAGAACTTGGTTATTAGGTTGGATAGAACCTAATTTGAGTCTATGGTGTTAAGTTGGGTAGAACTTGACCTTGGTAAAATAAAAATTAGGAGAAGGCATTGGTTAAGGGGGAGGTTGCCTCCTAATTGCCTAAATTTTCATAAGAGAATTTTTGAGTTTTGGGTCAAACTTGGGAATGGTGATAGATACATGGTGAAATGTATCTTTCCCAAGTAAGTATGGGTACCACAAAGATCTCCACAAAATTTGGGAATTTTAGAGAATTGTGGAATTTCTGGCACAATTCTGAAATTGGCCAGAAAACTGATAAATCAGAGTATCAGTCGACTGCCCTATGGGAAGTCGACTGCCCAAGGCTGATGTTTGTATCAGCAGCTGGTTTGGGGTCCAAATGATAAGAAACAAGTGTATGAGGATGTAGTACACTATGTTTAGGGCCATTAGGGATTGAAAGAACCAATAATTGGGATATTATTTGGGTCTTTTTGATGTTAGGCAAAGGGGGAGAAGTTTGGGTTTAAGTTGGAAAACCAAACATACCTTTGCAAGAAACCCTAGGTTTAGAGGGAGTCGAGATTAAGGGGGAGCATGGTTGCTCCATTCTTGGCATAAGGGGAACCTTGGAGAGGTTCTTAAAAAGCTTTTGTCAGTCCAGTGTAGGGGGAGCTTAGGAAAAGCTTTAAAAAACCTATCTTGGTGAAAAGTCATAACTTGGAGAGTTAGGTGGGTAAAAGTCCTACCTTGGAGGGATAGGTGTAGAAAATTCCTAACTTGGAGGGTTCGGTGTGGGATGCCTTGGGACAGGATACATTTTTGCATTGCATATGTATTTTTTTTAGCATGGTTTTTGCTATTGACTACTATCTTGTTTTCCCTAACTTAAACGTATTGCCAAACATCAAAAAGGGGGAGATTGTTGGAGCAATCGACCCTAAGATAGTTCGGAGTGACCAAAGGTTTTGATGTTTAGGCAAAGGGTTTAAGTTAGGTTTACCCTTGTTATCTCATATGTGTATGTTGAGTGTGCAGGTTGTACAGGTTACATATATGAACTTGACTGGATGACCTCAGTACAGTGAAGGGTGAAATGAAGACAAGCTGGAGGCTTGTGTGCGCACCTAAGGGACTTTGGTGAGCAGGGACGATGAGCTGATGGGCGCGGGCTTCGAGGCATGTGTGAAGGATGGCATGGAGGCAAGCTAGAGGCTTGCGTGCATCCGAGGGACGGGAGCCGAAGATGAAGAGGGCGCGAAGGAAATAGTCGAGGCTGCGGAGGAGGAGTCAGTCGAGTCATGAGGGTACGAGTGCTGTGGGAATGTACTGGGGGAGTGTAACCCTAGGATCAGCAGGGTACCAGTCGACAGCACTGGGGGCAGTCGACTGGTAGGTGGCTGGTGAGCTGGCAAATTCGAACGTTGGGAGTGTCAATGGTCGAATTTGGCTGGCACCGGTCGACTACCCTGGGGGCAGTCGACTGGTAGCGAGAAATCAAGCCCGAGTCCTATTCAAAGAAGACTTCGCGGTGGTTGAGTTTCTTAACGAAACTCGCTTGGGTAAAGTGAGTTAGTAGTCTTTTGTGCTCAGATAGTGTCCGAGATATTGTGGCGAGGTTTCTCCACCCACAAGGAGCGACGAGGGCTAGCCGGAGGATATGCGGGGAGTGATTGATAACCATCATTTTGTTGATTATTTTCGGCTCTAAAATCCATATTTGATCCACATTTTATATGCTTAAGTTTGCAAATTATTAGGTTTCATGTATTCCCTTCATTTTGGCATTTAATTCAAATTTGTGTATATTTGGGATATTTTTGGCACTAAATTTGAATATCATTTTGTAGGTTTCAACTGATCATGGACCTAGATCAAATTGGGTCAGACTTGAGTCAGCATTGGATCCAGATCAAAGGGATCAAGCATCGGATTATTAGGAGCCGTCCATTCTAGAGAACGGCTGGATCTGAGCTATCGGTCAACTTCTGGCCAATCCGAGTTCAAGATATAATCACTCATGAGTATAGATCAAGATCTAAAAATTTCAGCCAAATCAGAAGTAATCTGACCGTTGGATCAAACTCAAGATGTTCTAGACCATCCATTCAAGAAAAGGGAAGATCTGGACCATCCCCCACTGATCTGGTCAATCCGAGCTGGGGACAGGTAGATCATGACCATTGATTGGGATCTGTGGAGTTTGGTTCAGATCTGAAGAGATCTGACCGTTGGATGAAGCCAAATCGATCTCAGCCGTCCATTGATAATTATCTTTTGAGCTGTGAATTCTGGCTTGGTTGACTGGACTCAATCTGCTGGACCAGAACTGGACTGAACCGGAACTACTTGGCTTGACTGAACCAAAGACTGGACTGAACTCAAGCTGAGCTATGGCTTGATTGGACTGAACTCAAGTTGAGCTGTGGTTTGACTGGATCGAACCGCTGAAGCTGGTTGACTGAACCCAACTGCTGTGAGCTCTGGCATAGCTGGCTGGCTGATCTCAAGTTTGGCTGAACCCAAGGACTGGCTGGGCTGAACTGAACTGATTAACCGAGCCCACGCGCAGCAGCAACAAAAGGGAGCCGATCGCGAGAATTAGGGCATCGATCGGCAAAGGGGCACACACACACGCGACTCACCTTCTCCACATCACCGCCGGCGGTCTTCTCCATTCCATCCACCGCCGGCCGGTAGTCCATCTCCACCTCTTCTCTGTCGGGGTTCGAATAGAAGAGAAGAAGGGTTCTCTTTCGGGGTTCGGAGAGAAGCCATCCATCTCCACCGCAGCTTTCTCTTTCGGGGTTCGGAGAGAAAACGATCAACCACTTCTTCCGCAGCCAGCGATCAATTTATTACTGCAATTCTTCACCTGTTGCCCTTTACAGCAATTCATTCAATTTTCTTTGCAGAAATTTCTTCACAGCCTTGTTTTTCTTCTTTATCAGCATCATGTTTACAGCAAGTTTTTCGTTTCTAGCGATGGTTTCTTTACAGTTTATTCCGTAGCAGTTTCTTCGTCTCAGCTTTGTTTTTCTTCACACTTCATCAGAATTACAGATCCAGCAATTCATAGAAGTTCCTTTTGATCCTTCACAGTTTCTTTTGATACTTCACAGCACTTCCAGAATTTCCTTCATAGCCGATTACTTTCCAGCAGCTTTTGATCAGCATCCAGCCGCAGCCATTGCTTCACAGCTGCATTTGGAGTTTCTGTTCCAATTCCGACAGTAGCTCAATTATCAGAATTGGAGTTTAATTGCATTGTCAGTTGATGATTGATCCATATTTGATGAATGTTATGTAGGATGATGAATTTTTGTAGTTGATGGAGTTTTTCCATATCAATCGACACATTCTTTAAGTAATTTAGATCATGCTCCATTTGTGTTTGGTTAAATGCTCCTGAGAACAATTATTTCAGATTCTATTGTTATGTGATAGTTTGAATTGCTATGTGTTTGATTGAGTGAATGTTTGTATTGGATGATCCTTTTCCATTTCAATTTGTATTTACTTGAAAAAAAATCTCAATCTTGTCTATCATGTGTTTGATTAAATGTTTTCTAGAATAGTTAATTTCAATTTGGATGTTTCTTAGTTGATTAAATCTTGTTTTGTATTGCTCTTTCATTGCTTTAAGTTTCATGTCTTCATTTACATGCAATTAATTTAGGTTAGATTAGATTTCTTTAATGCTGTAGGTTATTTTCTGTGTTCAGTTTTGTTGATGTTTAATTTCAAGTTGTCTTTTACCTTGCTGAAATTGTAGTCAGTTAAACTAGATTTCATTACTTGCATTGTCTTTCTTTAATTAGAACTAGATTTCATATTTGCTTTGTCATTTCTTTCCGTAGTATAATCGTTCAAACCCAAAACCCAATTTCATATTCAAAACCCAAAAGCAATAAGATTCAATCATGAGAATTATCATGCATCAACTATATTCGTTGGGAGACGACTCGAGTTACTCTATGCTACATTAGTTTAGAAGAATTTGATATCTTAATTGTATTTGAAACCGTAACACGACAAAAATCGGCTATCAAATTTGGCGCCGTTGCCGTGGAATGTAGTAGTGCTTGATAATTATATCCTTTGATTCTATTCTGATTGCTTTATCTTTGGTATACGGTTGCTGCCATTTTTTTTGTTTGTTGTGTGACAGGGCTGTAAGACCAAAATGTTTTCAACTGCACAATCCGAACAATCAGAGCTCAAAGATGCACTGGAGGAGTTAAAAAATGCGATTAAGCACTTGAAATCCCAACAGAGACCCAACAGTGATTCATCTACTTACTCACAGCAATTTCAACAATTTCAGCAGCCACCACAGCAACAATTTCAGCAGCCCTATTCAGATTTGCAGCAGTATCAAACTTTCAATCAGCCACCACAACAATTTCAACCCCAATTTCAGAATTTTCAGCAAGAGTAAAATCCAAATTTTTAACAAAATTTTCAGCAAGGTCAGCTACCCTTTCAACCAAGTCAGAATTTTCAGCAGGGGTTCCAACCATTTCAGACTTTCCAGAATCAAAATCAGAGTGGATTTCAACCTTCACAGCAATATTTTCCACCAAACCATCAGAATTTTCAGCAGCCAATCCAATCTTTCAACCATCAATTTCAGCCATATGATCAGAGTTTTCAGAATCATAATTTTCAGCAATCTCCACCAAGTTATGAATCAAGTTTTCAGCAGTTTAATCAGCCCATTCAACCATTTGAGCAGCCCCAACAGCTCCAATTTTAGAATGCACCATCTACTCTTGATATTCAGCAACCTTATCTCACATTTCAAGAACAACAAGTTGCTGAATCTGCTCTTAAAAATATTCAGAGACGCCTTGGAAAATTGCAAGATCAATGGAATCAAATAAAAGCTCAAAGATCAGGACAACTATCTTATCAAGCTACTTTTAATTCTGAGGTGCATGATTGTGATTCTATAGGTGTAGGGGATTGCACTGAGCCCCAGGGACCACCATCATTGGTTGATGTATCAGAAAATCCAGAGGATAGGATTGAGAGTGTAGGGGATTGCACTGAGCCCCAAGAATCACCCATTCCTACTGGTTTAGAGGCATTAGAGGAGATTGATTCCAGAACTTGTGATAGTTTTGAAGTCAATTCTAAAACTTTACAGGATCATTCTGTACTTTTATTTGGTGATGATTTAGTTGGTGATGATTCTAACTTTTCTAATATGGGTGTTGCAGATATGGTTGATGAAGCATGCGTTGCAGATGAATCTATAGGTGTAGGGGATTGCACTGAGCCCCAGGGACCACCATTGATTGATACAGTAGACGATTCAGAGGAACAATATGAAAGTGTAGGGACTTGCATGGTGGAAGCAAGAACCCAAGAATCACTTGCTTTAGTTGAATGCCCACCAGAACTTGAGTCTGAGATGGAACCTGTACTTAACCAGGAGGAAGCTATGGATACATCTATTCTTGTAGAACCTCCAGGTATTCTTCAGCATGATCAGGTAAGTATACTTCCTATTTCTTTGGAAAAATCAATAGAGGTACCTCAAACTGATTGTATTGTGTGTGATGAAGTATTTGACACATCTTTTGTAGAAATTGTTTGTGAAAAACCTATAGAGGCACCAAAAATTGATTTTGTTGAATGTGGTGAATTACTTGGTACATCTCATGTAAATGCTGATTTTAAAAAAAAATTAGAAATGCCTGAGATTGATGTGGTTTATTATGATGAATCTCTTGCTATATCTTATGCTGAAGTTGAATGTGAAAAACTTATGGAGGTACCCGAGATTGATTTTATTGGCTATGATACATTTCATGATATATCTTATGCTGAAATTGATTGTGAAAGACTGATAGAGGTACCTAAAGTTGATTTTATTGGTTGTGATGCATGTCTTGCTACATCTTATTTAGAAATTGATTGTGAAAATTCCATTGAGGTACCTAGTGTTGATGTTATTTGTTCTGATGAATTACTTGACACATCCTATGCAGATATTGACGGTGAAAAATTGATAGAGGTACCCAAGATAGATTTCATTGGATGTGACGCATATCTTGAGTCATTTTATGTAGAGGTTGTTCACATTTCACTCTGTTCTTACCCTGCATGTGTGCAGGAGGTATTTTTTATACATGGTTTTGCAGGATCCCGTAGGCTTCTCGAATGGGTACTGAAACTTAATAGCCTACAACCTCCCGGAAGGACATCTAGGGGGCATGCAGTGGGAGGGGTCGAGTTCACTTTAATTTTCAATTATCTACCCCAAGAATGGATCCTGAACCTGAATCGTCTCCGACCACCGGAAGATGCTAGTGCAAAATTAATAAGGGAGAAATCCGTGCACTACGAGATTGACTACTTGAGGATAGTTCTCCCAAGATGGATGCTACGTGCCCTTTATCCTATTTGAAGGGGAGTTATTCTTTTCTTACCATCCTATTTCATTGTGAATATCATTTTCATGTTTTCAAGTAATAATTTTCTCTTTTCAATGAGTCTTGCTAATAAATGCTAGAATAGAGTAGGATGCATCAGAGCTATTGTAGATATCATTTTATCCCTTTTAGCATTTTACTTCTTGCATGATTAGGAATAAAGGTATCCATCTAGATTTTCTTATATCGTTTTAGAGCCCTTTGAAAGTAAATTAAATTTGGTTGTCAAAACTTAGGATTTAAGCCATTGGATGAAATTCTTGGTTGCTTGAGTACCTCTTAGTATTGGATTCTAAATTGATGAATTGAGATGATTTCTTTTTACCTAGTGAGGAATTAGCCAAATTTTTGTGATACACACATGTGATTGTACTCTAGAACTTGCTTAGGTTCTTTCAAAGCTATATTTCTATGATTGGACCACATCTATAGAAGTAAATCACTTTGTTTCTTTTCTTATATCGTTTTTGCAAATTCCTTGTTGATACACTCTTATTCCATATTTCCTTTCCCTCTTGTTCATATTCATAATAATATTTTGCATGGACTTGGATACCTTAATGTGTCTTAATGTTAGTTTGCCCGAGAAGGACAAAAGTTTAAGTGTGGGGGAGGATGCAAGCATACTATCATTAGAAGCTCCAAGTGGTGAAGTTATGAAATCGAATTGTACTAAAAAAAAAGTGAAAAAAAAAGAAAAAAAAAGTGAAAAAAAAGTGAGCTGTTAAAAATAAAAAAAACAAAACAAAACAAAACAACTGGAAAATAATTGGCACATTGAATCTTCGCAGTTCTTCAATTCCTACTCCACCACAACCATGATACATGCAAGATAACTCAAAAGAAATGGGCAAAATGTATTGGGATACATTTTTGAGTGTCTAAGTCTTCCATTTTCCCTTACTTTTTCCATATTTTCTTATCATGCTATATTTCTTCTCCATGTTTCCTTCTCATATTATTTTCATTGCTTTGCCATATCTTTTTGCCATATCATATTCTTTATTGTCTTTATCGTGAGTCTTAAGTATCAAGCCTCTCAATTTCCTATTTCATCTCTATCATTGCATATATTTTCTTTAACTTGTTTGAATAAGCTTTTGTAGGTATGGATCCAATTCATGAATAATGGTGGAGAGTAGATAATAAGCAAGCCTATGGTAGTACAAGAACCATGGTTGTGTTGGAGTGAGCTCCACTTTCATCATGAACTTAGAACTTAAGAAGAGAGCCACCAAAACTTCCCTTGAAAGGCTTAGTGAGTTAAATTCATCTCAATGAATCATGAAGGTTGAAAATGCTAAGTTGTTGACTTAAGGACAAGTCTCTAGTCCATTGAGCTTAGATTTTTGAGAATTGACAACGTTAGGTAATTTTCTTTCAATTGCTTCTAACTATGATTGAGAATAATCTAGGGGGATACGTCCTTAGTTTACTAGTTTACTTGTGCGAGACGCCCAAAAATAAGTGTGGGGGAGTTTGATAACCATGATTTTGTTGATTATTTTCGACTCTAAAATCCATATTTGATCCATATTTTATTAGCTTAAGTTTGCAAATTATTAGGTTTCATGTATTCCCTTCATTTTGGCATTTAATTCAAATTTGTGTATATTTGGGATATTTTTGGCTCTAAATTTGAATATCATTTTGTAGGTTTCAATTGATCATGGACCTAGATCAAATTGGGTCAGACTTGAGTCAGCATTGGATCCAGATCAAAGGGATCAAGAATCGGATTATTAGGAGCCGTCCATTCTAGAGAACGGCTGGATCTGAGCTATCGGTCAACTTCTGGTCAATCCGAGTTCAAGATATAATCACTCATGAGTATAGATCAAGATCTGAAAATTTCAGCCAAATCAGAAGTAATCTAACCGTTGGATCAAACTCAAGATGTTCTAGACCATCCATTCAAGAAAAGGGAAGATCTGGACCATCCGCCACTGATCTGGTCAATCCGAGCTGGGGACAGGTAGATCAAGACCATTGATTGGGATCTGTGGAGATTGGTTCAGATCTGAAGAGATCCGACCGTTGGATTAAGCCAAATCGATCTCAGCCGTCCATTGATAATTATCATTTGAGCTGTGAATTTTGGCTTGGTTGACTGGACTCAATCTGCTGGACCAGAACTGGATTGAACCGGAACTACTTGGCTTGACTGAACCAAAGACTGGACTGAACTCAAGCTGAGCTATGGCTTGATTGGACTGAACTCAAGTTGAGCTGTGGTTTGACTGGACCGAACCGCTGAAGCTGGTTGACTGAACCCAACTGCTGTGAGCTCTGGCTTAGCTGGCTGGCTGAACTCAAGTTTGGCTGAACCCAAGGACTGGCTGGGCTAAACTGAACTGATTAACCGAGCCCACGCGTAGCAGCAACAAAAGGGAGCCGATCGCGAGAATTAGGGCATCGATCGGCAAAAGGGCACACACACACGCGACTCACCTTCTCCACATCATCGCCGGCGGTCTTCTCCATTCCATCCACCACCGGCCGGTAGTCCATCTCCACCTCTTCTCTGTCGGGGTTCGAAGAGAAGAGAAGAAGGGTTCTCTTTCGGGGTTCGGAGAGAAGCCATCCATCTCCACCGCAGCTTTCCCTTTCGGGGTTCGGAGAGAAAACGATCAACCACTTCTTCCGCAGCCAGCGATCAATTTATTACTGCAATTCTTCACCTGTTGCCCTTTACAGCAATTCATTCAATTTTCTTTGCAGAAATTTCTTCACAGCCTTGTTTTTCTTCTTTATCAGCATCATGTTTACAGCAAGTTTTTCGTTTCTAGCAATGGTTTCTTTACAGTTTATTCCATAGCAGTTCCTTCTTCTCAGCTTTGTTTTTCTTCACACTTCATCAGAATTACAGATCCAGCAATTCATAGAAGTTCCTTTTGATCCTTCACAGTTTCTTTTGATACTTCACAACACTTCCAGAATTTCCTTCATAGCCGATTACTTTCCAGCAGCTTTTGATCAGCATCCAGCCGCAGCCATTGCTTCACAACTGCATTTGGAGTTTCTGTTCCAATTCCAGCAGTAGCTCAATTATCAGAATTGGAGTTTAATTGCATTGTCATTGAAGATTGATCCATATTTGATGAATGTTATGTAGGATGATGAATTTTTGTAGTTGATGGAGTTTTTCCATATCAATCAACACATTCTTTATGTCATTTAGATCATGCTCCATTTGTGTTTGGTTAAATGCTCCTGAGAACAATTATTTCAGATTCTATTGTTATGTGATAGTTTGAATTGCTATGTGTTTGATTGAGTGAATGTTTGTATTGGATGATCCTTTTCCATTTCAATTTGTATTTACTTGAAAAAAATCTCAATCTTGTCTATCATGTGTTTGATTAAATGTTTTCTAGAATAGTTAATTTCAATTTGGATGTTTCTTAGTTGATTAAATCTTGTTTTGTATTGCTCTTTCATTGCTTTAAGTTTCATGTCTTCATTTACATGCAATTAAGTTAGGTTAGATTAGATTTCTTTAATGCTGTAGGTTATTTTCTGTGTTCAGTTTTGTTGATGTTTAATTTCAAGTTGTCTTGTACCTTGGTGAAATTGTAGTCAGTTAAACTAGATTTCATTACTTGCATTGTCTTTCTTTAATTAGAACTAGATTTCATATTTGCTTTGTCATTTCTTTCCGTAGTATAATCGTTCAAACCCAAAACCCAATTTCACATTCAAAACCCAAAAGCAATAAGATTCAATCATGAGAATTATCATGTATCAACTACATTAATTGGGAGACGACTCGAGTTACTCTATGCTACATTAGTTTAGAGGAATTCGATATCTTAATTGTATTTAAAACCGTAACACGACAAAAATCGGCTATCAGTGATCTACCGAGGGATTCTTGGATTAGTCACCCGGTCGGGGTGGATACCAAGTAAATACGGTTTGTTAGCGTTTGTTTATTGTTGTTAGTTTTATTTTGTTTGTATTTCCACTGCGTAACTAACAACGTAGGTGAAAAGTGTTAGTAATATGAGAGAAGTGTCCTAAGGCAATCGCCTTATGATTGTAATCATTTACTTTAATAAATGAATATTCACTATTTGAGTGTATATGTTTGTGTATTTGATTGAGATCTTAAACTCATTCACTGAATGTCCGCAATACAATTCACAGCATGAGAGAATTTTTGATGAATTCACAGCTAGTGATTATCTCTACATGTGCAATTGTAAAGTATTGAAATTGTCCCTAGTCGATGAATTGATAAATACGGACACTATCAATTCTGTTGAGACTAGCATGAGTTATTCTCTAATCAGCTGATTCTCACTGGCTGGTGACATTGGGATGTCCGGAGATAAACATGAATGCTAGTTAAGGGAACTAGTTCATTGGAGTGACTGGCTGTAAAACTTCATATGGTAATCTACATATAGATATGTCAATAAAGTTCTTACTGCAGCTTAAGTGCGATGTTCCTTTGACTTGCGGTGTTCAAGTCATCTTGGTCATGAAGACTTATACTTTGACATCTTAAGCAAGCATCTCCAAGGAGGTGTGGACCCAGGATGATTGGGTATAAGCCGAAGTGCCCGAAGATGTTTGAACAACCTACAAAGGATTCACCACTCCTTGCGAGGAGATGTATACCCAAGGCCTATTGTCGGATTATTACTCGAAGCCTCTGGCCAGAGCATCACATGATCATTGTATGAATATCTCAGATACATGAGAGTAATTAGAATCCGTTGGACGAGAAAGGCATTGCTTGGGCTAGGTGTGACGTAGTCAGCCTAGTGGGGACTGATACACATAGACCATGTCCTGAACCAAGTGGGTATAAGATGGTAAAGGGAATGAGGCACGATTCATTAGAGCTGCTGAAGGGTTTCAGAATAATTTCTGAGGTCAACCGTTGATCTTTCGATTAATTGGGGATCATGATGTACTAGTAGGTGCCACTCATGATCGTTCTATAATTGGTTAATTATAGACGACTAACATAAATCAAAAGCATATTTAGTCACACGCACTACGAGTAATCTGAGGGATTTAAAACGAGTTGAAAATTGGATTTTTCGATCAAGAGAGATAAGTCGAATCTGAATTTTTCAGAGATGCATCGGAAGCATAAAATGGCTAAGTCTTTTGAAGACTTATTGGACAAATTAAATGAGTTTAATTCGTATAGTTTTAGCTTGGATTTGGCCGGCCAAAGAGGGTTCCCTCCCTCTTTGTTTTGTTGGCCACAATAAAAGGGGAAAACCGAATTTTTGGTTCAAATTATAAAATAAACCGAGCGTGGTTTGTGTTGGATCGATAGAGTCGATAGAGGGGGGGTGAATATCGACAAACTTTTCGAATTTATGGAGAGAGTAATTTGCACAGCGGAAATAAACAAAATACGCGAACACAGTATTTTTTACTTGGTTCGGAGCCTAGGTCGACTCCTACTCCAAGGCCCACGATCGTTGATCGTTTACTTTAGGCAATTCTATATGAACGCAAAATCAGTTTACAGAAAGAGATTTACAAGTATAGCACTATAAACTTTTTAAAAGAAATTTCTTCTGTTACCGACGTCCGGTTGTAGGTTGACTTTCCGGAGCAGCAGGACGTCGTCGCTCGAGTTGGGCAGTTTCTGGAACAAGGCGTGAGCACAGAAGAGTATGGAAGCTTTGGTATGAAGTTTTTTATAAAGCTTGGGGTCGAGGGGTGCTATTTATAGCACCTAGGGCACCCTGGACGTCGGGGGCGCCCTGCCACATGTCAGCCGATCCGCGCTTCGCTCGGTCAAGCGTTATCCCACCGGAATAGGGATGAGGTTTGACCTTTGGGGCGACCTGGTCGCAGAGGGCGCCTTGGCTGACTTCTTCCGCGCAGATATCTCGGCTGTGGATAAAGCTGGCTTCGCAGTCTTGGGCTTGG
>JAGFNQ010006902.1:0-89756 GCA_024364735.1 Boesenbergia rotunda
TCGTCATAGTGGTAGCACCTAACTTGTCTTTTTCTGGGTGACCGTTTCTTACCCTACGACTTAATAAATTTGTTAGATTTAAAGTATTTATCTAGTTTTCTTATCATATACATCGTTTCCTCTTCATCGGCTGAAGACTCTGAATCTAGATTAGTTTTTCTCGCGTTCAGGGCAATGTTATCCATCTTTTCCTTGCTCGATCCTGCACATCGAAATTTATGTAATTCGAAAATGAAAAATATCTCGTCAAGGGTGGTTACCTCCAAGTCCTTTGAGATATAGTAGGCATCTTCTATTGAACTTCACTTCTAGGTTCTCAGGAAGACATTTAGGGTATGCTGGATTGAATCATGATTTGATATCAATTCGTCGAGGTGGGTGAGTCGAGAGACCAATTCTTTGATCTTCACTTGAAGCTCGGTCACCGTCTCTCCTTCCTTCATTTGGAGATTAGTCAGTTGGTTCAGGAGAATATCTTTCCTTGCTGACTTGGCTTTTGACGTGTCCTCATGAAGTTCTAGGAACTTCTCCTAGAGCTCTTTTGCAGAGTGGTAGCTGCCGATCTGGTTGACTTCTTAAGGAGCTAGAACCAATAGTAGGTGGAACTCTGTCTTGGTGTTGGCTACCGAATCTGACTGTTGCTTTCTTGCTCCAGAGATGTGCTTCTTTCACCTTGTCGTCCTCACCTATGGGTACTTCAAAATCATATTTTATTGTTAGTTAAATCTTAAAATCAGTCGTAAAAAATGCCTCCATCTTTTTTTTCCATATGGCAAAGTCTCCTTCGAATTTGGGTGATTGAACGCTGGATCTAACCATCGTCTTCATGCTTTACCAGGTGGTTAGTCCTTCAAAAGCGAACCTTACTCTGATACCACTTGTAAAACCATTGGCAAGCCGACAAGAGGGGGTGAAGTGTCTTGTAAGTCAGAACCTTGATCTTTTACAAATTCTTACAAAGATAGAACCTTGTAAGTCAGAACCTTGTGATAGGTTCTTAAAAACCCTTTATAAGTCCAATGTAGGGGGAGCCTTGAAGAGATTCTTAAAAAGTACGTCTGGTAAAAACCCTAACTCATGGGGAGTTTAGGTGTGGGGGATGTCTTGTAATAGGATCCATTCATGTTTGTATATGCATTGGTGGTATAAGTCTAATGTATAGTGTTGGCAACGTAAGTCTAAATATTGTTAGCATTTGTAGTTGCTATTTATTTTCCCTAACTTAAACGTATTGTCAAACATCAAAAAGGAGAAGATTGTTGAGGCAATCTATAGTTCGTAGGATCATGTGTTTTGATGTTTGGGCAAAGGGTTTAAGTTAGGTTCACCCTTATGTTTGATATGTGTATTTGAATGTGTAGGTTCTGCAGGATACACATAGACTCAGCTTGATGGCTTCGAGTCTGGTGAAGGATGATGCATCTGAGGGACCGTGGACAAGGCAGGAACGATAAGCCGAGGAAGCGTACTTCGAGGCATACGGGAAGGATGACATGTGGAGATGAGCCGTGCGGGCTTGTAGGCAACAGGTTGAGATTGTAAGAAGAGTCAAGTGAATTGTGAGGGTCCGCGTGCTGAATGAACTGTACTCAGGAAGGAAAACCCTAGATTTAGGATTTGGACAGTCGACTGCTGATAGGAGCAATCAACTGGTAGAGCTCATAGAAAGATCAATCGACTGATCCTCTATGCAATTGATTGGTGTCGGCTGGAATTCGAACGTTAGGCTGTAACATTTGAATTCGGTTGGAGCAGTCGATTGGTGTTGGCACCAGTCGACTAGTAATGGCTAGTTCAGCCACGAGCTCTATTTAAGGGAGCTTGGTTTGGCTGACTAGAGTTGACGAAATTGGCTTTAGTTAAAGGTCAATTAGTAGTCTTTGTGCTTAGAAGTTTTGTGCGGGTTGTGGCGAGGTTTCTCCACCCACAAGGAGTGATACGAGCTAGCCGGATATTTTTCGAGGAGTCATCCACCGACGGATTGGGATCGCCCACCTTACGAACTATCGTTAAGTAGGAGCGTCATCTCTTAATCATGTTAAAGGTTTTGTGTTAGCGCTTGTTTCTTTAGTTTAATTATATTTTCACTACGCTACTAATCTTGTAGGAAGAACGAGCGCGGTGAGGGTGATCAGCTATTCACCCCCTCTAGCCATTCGATTGAGTCCCCAACACTGGTCTAGCTTCTGGACACACTCCAGTCTTCTAGCCTTCATCAAACTTCCTACAAAATAAACATGAAAATAACATGCAAAACCTAGTACTTAGTCTACCTAACCTACTAAGTTTACATATTTAGTGTTTACTTTTCTAAAACTTCACCTTTTACAAAGTGTTTAACTCTAGCTAACTCACTGGGACTTCCACTTCTAAGTGTTTATCTTTCAAACTAACCTCTTAGACTTCTATTAGTTAGTTCCCAACTATGTTTTTCCACTTCTTAATACCCAACTAGGTCTTTATTCATGCATGCAACACCGATAATCGAATTTGTATGTTAATATTTGGCAAAAGTTTAAAATTAGACATTATGTATTTGATATGAGAGTTAAGTATGTATGTCACTTAACGTAAAATGTCATAATGGGTCAGGAAGATCGAACATTAAGTATCAGAAGACCTAGTGGGTCAGGAGAATCAGACACTAGGCAGGAAAATCTTATGAATCAAAAAGACTAGGCGCCGGCTATAACACTTGATGGGGCAGTTGAACTAGACATTAAGTAAACAAAGTCCTGGTGGGTTGATCAAACAATAAGTAGAAAATCAAGTCCAAATAGGTTACGATGATCAGATGTTTGACGGATAAGTAAGGTAAGTCCTAGAAAGACCTTTTAATCTTGGAAGGCAGTAAGGATGTGTCTTATTTAGGATAAACTCTATGATCTGACTGATGAACCAACGATGATTTCTTAATCGAGATCAGATAGGTTTAACTATTAAAATAATTCATGCATAATTATTTGTTTCTAACTTTATTTTGTAGGATTTTATTATTGTATTTCTATTATGTTAACTTTGTTTTTGTAGAAAAATAAAGTTTCTTGTGATCGAAGGATTCGATCAATCGAACAATGTTTTTCATTCGATTGACGAGTTGGATTAGTACTCGACTAATCAAACGGATCATGTGAGTTTGATCGAATCAGTGCATGCAAAAAAAGATCGAGTTCAATCGATCGATTTGGAGGTTCAGTTGACCAGAAAGCCGAGAAATCAAGCATGGACACGACGGAATTTGTTTGAGTTCAGTTTACCGAATATACTATTCAATCAACTAGAAAAGGTGTATAATTTCTCACAATCTATCTCTTTTATCTGTTGCTCTGTTCATGCTAGTATTACTGCTGACACGCCGAAAGCCTCTCTCACATCTTTACATTGAGTTATGTATAGATGTCAATGCATGCTTATTTTCAAAGATCATAACTTTTGATTCGAGCATCAGAATGAAACGTTGTTTGATTTGAATTGAAGCTTGTTCAAATATTCATATTTTTACTGGGTGAACCCCGTAACAACCTAATTCAAGTCTAAAAAATATCATTTAAAGTTTTTTCGGGTCCATCAATGGGTTTTGATCAAAATTCATTGATGGACCTAGAGAACTCCGATCGGATCCATTCATGCTATAGGTTTTTGAAGCACCAGAGTCTATATGTGCCCATAGAAATCAACTTGAAGTCATTAACAACAATGATTAGACGGTTTTCAAGATTTATGACGTTAAGATAATTGACACATACACATAATTTATTATGAGTAAGAACCAGCCATGGACATTAATCTTCTTTTATTATATGTCAGCTTTTCAAAAACTCATTGATAGACCTAGATAGCTCCGATAAAACTCATTTCAAGTCCTGTAAAATTTTAGAGTGCTTTGGAATCCAAATATATATATTTCTTTACTATTTTTTTAAAAAATCAACACTATAGTTTAACATACCAATATCGCTATGGTGTTATTTTTAGAAATCAACATCATCATCGATTTTTAAACGTAATATCAAAGTAGTGTTAGTGTAATTAAGTTGTGAGGTTGATTTTTAAAAAATAATATCATAAGGATTGTTTAATATACTTAAAACGAGAAAAAAATATAATGTAATTTAAGAGAAAAAAATATTATTGTAAATAACGGAGAGATGAAAAAAAAAATCAATTTTGATTGTGAGGGAAAATAAAAGAAATACGCGACCTTCTCAAATTTGAATGCGCCGTTGAACCATGTCAAAGTTTAGATGTCTGTCACCTTCAAAAAAGTACCGTTGTAAATAAAAATATTTCTTTAATCAATCAATAAAAACAAAGAATTGTTATAATTTTTGTCCCATAAGAGGCAAAATGAAACTCCTCGGTGTGCTAGAGAGTATATCCTCTGTCCCAAAAAAAGTTTAATTTTCGTCTGTCTCATTTTTTAATGACGGTCGGTGAGTCGTTAGATCATCGATCGGACACCACTGACGGTTTCCAGCCGCTGTCTTGAACAAAACTATATCCTGGAGATATGGTGAACCCATCGGGATCGCCGCAATTGCGATTTTATCGAATTCACCGTCGAATCTGACGAGATTGTAATTGTAACGATTCCGACCGATTTATCATTCTTCTAGGATATCATTTAATTTGGTACGACGATCAAAATTTATCGATAATGTCCAATCGATAATTGGACGATTCGTCGATCGTTATCGGAGGAATAAAATAGGTAGGACAGATATTTTTCGAAACAGAAGATCCAATCGAGTGTGCTGCTGTGTCACGCTAAGACTGCTAGGCGCTAGCGCGTCAGATTCGCGGAAGTGTCCTGATGGTTCTTCCATCGATTCATTAATGCTCCCACTAAATTTACAGGCTGCTCTGCCATGCAGACCGGGGGCAGATGTAGAGGAGACGTCCTTCGTAATTCGTGTTTAAATGATAAATTTTCACAAATAAATATAAAATTATTTAATATGAAAATAAATATAAAAAATATAATTTAATATGAAATAAATAAAAAATATATAATTAAGTTTAAATATTTTTAATAATGATATTAAAAACTATAAAAAAAATTATAATGGATTTATATATTTTTATAATTAAAAAAATTAATTTAATATGAAAATAAATAAGAAAGAATATAATTTAATATAAAAATAAATTAAAAAAAATATAATTTAATATGAAAATAATAAAAAAGAATAAAATAAAAAAAGATATTCAATTAAATTTTTTATTATTTTTATTTTCATATTTAGCCGGATTATTTAGCAGTAATTTTATAAGATAAATTATAAGATAGATCATGAAAAATTCGGGATGAATAGGATGTTTTTATTTATTATAATAAATTTATTATTTTATAATTAATTGAACATATATGTAGATTTCATTCACTGGACATTAATGATGTCGTCAGATACTGTCGGTTTGTGTGACGTGATATTTCGGTCAGCTGCTGTACAGCATCCAATTAAATCCTCCTCTCCGCCCTCTGATACGTAGAGTGGGCTCCTTTCTCGTATACTGATGCACAATCACCTTTGGGACGTAACAAAATCATGCCTCAAGGACGATCTCCAATTTAAAATATCATATTTAATATCAATTCTATATTAAAATGATACAATTTTAACATCATATACTATCTCAATTTCAACCCACTAACATTAAATCACACCAAAAAAAAATATTCTTTAAAATATTCTATTTCGTCTTATTCAAAATTTAATTATCCACGTAAATTTTAATTTAGTAATGTTTACATGATCATTATTATATTTAAAATTAATATTTCATTTATTATAATAAGTTAATTTTTAAAAATTTTACATCCAACTAATCTATATAAAATAATTTTAAAATCACACGCAATTGACACAATTACTAATTTTTATTTAAAACAAACAATAACACTTAATTGAACAAACACAATTACTAATTTTTATTTAAAACAAACAATAACACTTAATTGAACAAACAAGATTATGAAAAAATAATTTGTGTTGTTCCTAGAATTTTTTGTAGACCTCTTTTTGATAAAAAAAGTATTTTTTTGCAATTCCAAATGTGAAGTAAATCTTTGTATCTTATTTGTGAAACTTAATACTTGAAATTCAACAAAATCTCTGTTTTCTTCTTTTTCTTCTTGTGAAATAAGTGAAATGAATGAATTTTTTTATCATAAAAAACTTTTTTTCTCTTTTTTTTATGTATTTAAGTGATTATTAGTAATATTTTAATTTTGTGTCATTACTATTTTTATTTTATATGTCAACATAATAGATGATGTATTTTACATTTATATATATAAAAATTTTAATTATTTTATTATATTTTTTTTGAAATTAGCGATGTAATTTATAAATATAATTCTAATTAAAATATGCTTAATAAATAAATTTTTATTAAATTAAATCTTTATAATTATGTTTAATAAAATTAAAATAAGTTATTATATTTTATAATTTATATTTATAATAAATAATTATTATTTTTAAATAATTATGGAAAAAATAATAATTATAAATTAATTTTTATTAATGATATTTAATAATATATATTATATTTGATTTTATTGATTATTTAATATAATAAGAATTTTTAAATATTAAAAAATTAAAAAATTCCAATATCAAATATGGTGTCATGAATAGTGCATCACTAGATATGGTGATGCACTATTCATCATACCAAATTTGAGATAGGTTTTGGTATATTGGTTGGAATGATTTGGTGTGGGTTTGACACCAAATTTGATGTTTTATTGTATGACTTGAAATGCTCTTACAAATATATGTTTTGATATGTTGAAAAAAAATTTTAATGAAAATCTTAGTAATATTTTATAGGTACATGTTTGATTATCATTTTGGACAACAGCGATGACTTTCGGTCATCGTCCGGAATCAAATTATATTCTAAAGGATACGATGAATCTGTTAAAAATTGTTACATGTAAAACATCATGTCATTTATTAAATTTTTCTTAAAAGTTTTTACTGAACATGTCATTTTCATGCAAATATAAGTATGGACAAAAATTAACAAGTTTTTTTAATTATTATAAATCTCTTATTTAATTTTTAAATAGATGGAACATATTAAAATAATTATAAAATCATAATTATTATAATAAAAATGTTAAATAACGGACGAAATTTACATTATAATAATTACCAATAAAATAATATGATTTCATGTTTTATTGTAGCAAAAAAATATAATAAAATATGAAATCATGTTTTAACTGTATCATTTTGTAACTGTTACAATTGCGATAATAAAAATTTATATTATAATAATTACGAAATTGATACCGATAGAAAAGTAATTTGAGAAATTAATTTTATTTTTTTAATTTTTTATCGAATTTGATATTTAAGATATTTTTATAATTTTTTTCTTTTATATTTTTAGATTTTGAGTTAATTTAAAATATTTTATATTTTTAGTAGGTTTAGAATCAAAAAAAAAATCTTTTATTTGTGTCTTAAGGTTTAGAATCTATATAAATAATTATCTGAGTTAATGCAAGGTGAGATTTTGTTCAATAAGAATTTACGATCATATTATTTTTGTCAAATGTCGAGTTTGATTGCCTATCTAGCATTATGTAAAATCAATAGAGTTTATAAAATCTTTTTTGATATTTGTGTGTGAATCAACGGATTCGATAGTTATACGCTATATTAGTTTGTATCAAAGTAAGGTTAATCTTATAGAGTCAGTAGTTGTCTCCTTCTTAAGAATGATGAGTTTTGTTTTCTATTTTTTGATATTCATGCGCGAATCAATTGGGTTTAGAAAATTATTTTCGGTATTCGTACACAAATCAATAGATTGAATAATATTCCACTACGTCAGAATAAGAAGACTACAACTCAGGAGTCAATGATGATATGACTAATAATCAGCGTTCTGAAAACCGGACTGGACCGGGCGGTCGGACCGGTTGAACCGGGAACCGTCCAGATTTCCGGTCCGAGTTGACACTGAAAACCGGCTACTCAAGAACCGGATGCGAACCGTTCTGAACCGAGCAAGAACCGGTGAACCGAACAAACCGAAAAAACTGGTCAAACCGGATTGGTTTATTTTATTTTTCATTTTTTGATTTTTTTTCCCCTTTTGTAGTTTTGTTTTCTTACTGAAAAATGAAAATTGAAAAACAAAATGTCAAAAACCTAGTTTGCTTTCACCCAAAGTCCGAAACGAACAAACCTGCTGTTTGCTTGCGAGAGTCACCGTCGGTAGCCTCTCAACGTGTCGTGCTGCCTCTACCAGCCTCACCACGCCTCCTTGCCTCCGCTAACCTCGCCTCGCCTCGCCTCGCCGCCGCTAGCCTCGCCCCGTCTCCAGCTCATTGTGTCGTCGTGCTGGCATATGAAGGCATCAATATATGACATATTTGGAAGTGTAATTTTGTATGTGCTTTACTAGTGTCCCCTGTTTAAGTGTTTATTGGTGAACAAATGCTATCGTGATATACTTTTAACTTCTAATAAGATTCTTCAATTCGTATCCAGATTTTTTAAATCCAATGGTTTTAAACTTGAATTTTTCTTTGAAATTAATCTTTTTTTCAATAATACCGTACTAAGTTGCTGACAAAAATATATCACATGCTCGACCTAGTTGATCTAATCTTGAAGAAAGTAGTTGAATAAGTTGTTAGTTTCATATATATTTATATAAATACATACTTTATTATATACCGGTTATATCCCGGTTGGATCCCCGGTTAAACCGGTTGAACCTCTGAACCCTTGCTCTGACCGGTTCGATGTCCGGTCCGGTTCTCTTAACCTTGCTAATAATTCAAGAGTGAACTTTCTCCAACACAAGGAAAATGATGTGGATAGAAGAGTAATTTGAGAAAATAATTTTAATTTTTTTATTATGTTTATTGAGTTTGGTATTTAACGTATTTTGGTTAATTTTTATCTTTTATATTTTTTAATTTTAAGTCCATTTAGGATATTTTATATTTTTAATAGGTATAGAACCAAAGTTTTTTTCCTATATTAGGATTTAGAATCTATATAAATAATTATTTAGATTAATGTAAGAGATGTTTTTGATTAATGAGAATTTGCTGTGCACGTTATTTCTTCTCAAACGTCGAGCTTGTTTATATATATTTTGATATTCTGCGAAATCAACAGGGTTTAGAAAATTACTTTTGATATTTATGCGTAAATCTACAGAATCAATATTAAAAATTGTAACTGCTCTGATATGAATTTTTACCAGTATTAAATATATTAAGTATGTATTATAATAATTATAAAATCATAATTATGATAATATATATAATAGTTATCAAATCATAACTTATTATAATACACTCAACTAATGCAAAATTTAAGTGGGATGATAATAATATTGAATAATATTAGAGTACAGTTGAATAATTATACAAAATTGACGTATTTAAAAAAACAAAATAAGGTGTTCTGTTAATAATTTTAAAATATATATTTTTTTAAACTTTTGTCCACCAAATTTTATATTACCATATTTAAAAGCTCCGTGAACCACATTTACAAAATAGATGGTAACAACATAAGATCCTACCATCAAATCATTAAATCAATCTAGATAGAAAAGAGATTGAACTTTGTAGTGGAATCGAAAAGGAACATCATAATAGTACAATATTCACGATCTTATAGTACATACGATTCAACTCCGAACTCTGATAGATAGCTTCCTTGTCTACTGCTCCGGTGGTAATATCTTTCCACGTCGATGCGGCGATAGAAATCCTCCCGGTATAAAGAATGACGACGTCGAACATACCTCCTCTGTTTCTTTCCCATAGTCCGGTAATTTCCTACGGAGAATAACAAGCATCAAAAGGCTCGTCGGAAAATTCGGCGAGACCACTCTGATGCCTAAATCACCATAGAGAATGGAGATCAAGCATAAAAATATGAGAGTAAAATGTAGTAGAATAATGTTTATAGAGTCTCCCCCATCTGTTGCCTTTCCTCCCTTATAAGGAGAAAAAAAATCCTTATGCAGGGTCTTGTAATTTTCATGTTGACCAGGTCAAGCACCCACCACATGAACATATGTTGATCGAGTATTGTCACGTGAGCCTAGTTTATATCTCCCGTATCACAAGCATCTTCTCAAGTCTAGTTGAAGGAGACATGAGTCTAACTGACTAGACTGTTGTGTTGCTAATGAATTGAAGAAATCTAGTTGAGGGACTGACAATGGAAAAATTGAGATCGTAGAGACATAATTAAGACTAGGAGCTTGATCCCAACTGTGTCCTAATTGAGAGAGACTAGACTCTAAAAAATGACAATATGTTGGTCTGAGACTAGTGGAGAATATGCTGGTCCGAGATCAATGGAAATAGGTCGACCCCAACGAGGGAGGTTGAGCCCTGACAGGGCAATATACTGGTCCAAGACAAGTAGAGAATAGCTCGACCCCAAACGGGGAAAGTTGAGCCCCAAACGACAGAATATGTTGGTTCGAGAACAGTGGAGAATAGCTCGACCTTGAACGAGGAAGGTTTAGTCTCGATAAGGACACGTCATATTAAGAGCGCCTTCGCCAGTAGTTCCTGAGCGAAGGGAGGTTGAGCCACGATAAGGACACATTATGTTAAGAGCACTTTCGCGAATAACTCCCGATCAGGGAGGTTGAGCCACGATAAGGGCGCATCATGCTAAAGGCACCTTCGCTGGTAGTTCCTGATCAGGGAGGTTGAGCCACAATAAGAGCACGCCACATTAAGGGTGTTTTCGCTGGTAGCTCCTGATCAGGGAGGTTGAGTCACGCTAAGAGCATGCCACGTTAAGGGGCCTTCGCTGGTAGCTCCCGAGCTGGGAGGTTGAGCCACGCTAGGGCACGCCACGTTAAGGGCGCCTTCGTTGGTAGCTCCCAAGCGAGAGGAGATTGAGCAATGATAAGGGCACGCCACGTTAAGGGCGTCTTCGTTGGTAGCTCCCAAACTGGGAGATTGAGTAACGTGTTGAGGGCATGACTCGGTCCCTCGACTCTCAAATGCCCGTGGAGTCGGAGAGATAATATAATAGCAAAATTCTCCTGCCATCCGGTTGAGTCTCTGGCTCGATCCCTTGACTCTCGAATGCCTATAAAATTGAGAGGTGAACATACTAGTGAAGTTTAAATAATCGACAACCTTTACGAAGTCCTTACAAATTTTTAGAGAAACTCCGAGGAGACAAATATTAAGTTTATCATTTATGAATGAATAGCAATGGGTTAGCAAACCGATAATATGAAAGTGAATTCCGTCAAATAGGTTGGGTTAGTTACTGATAGCCGTACTGTGCGAGAAATAAATGCTCCACTAAATGTACTGCATTATTAAAGAAATCAAGGAATCATAATGGCGAGAAGAGCTTGTCTCATAATATTTTTCCATTTCCCCGCAAGCTCTGTGCTTTCTTCATAAATTTGATTTAATATATCTCCATACCTTGAATCCCTTTCTGCATCAAATGATATGTAGATTTCATTTGAAAGAAGACAATAACATGTAAGAGGAGGAACGTAACTGCGGGATAGGGGTGAGACATCCATAGAACGTGAGTAGAAGAGAGCTGACACATTGTATCAGTAGATTCCTCTTATATAGGATTCTTTGTGACTTACATAGCATAGAAATCCAGTTATATATTCTCCGATCATTGCATCTCGCCAAAGACAAAATGTGTGGTTCATGAATTTATATGCTCATGCCAATAACCAGGAGATAAATGTTGATTGCGAAAAGAAGAGCAACAACAAATCCAGTCAACACTTCTCTTGTGACCCCCATAATAGTAAGCAGTCTCCTTATTATTATGCAGATACTTGGGAATGGTTCCATCTGATATACTGCTCACGTCGGTTGCATTGTCCAAGTTGACAGATGTGGTGAAGAGCACAGCCCAACTAGCCTTAGAATCCCTAGGGATAAGATAACAACATGACTTTTGGGGGGCAAGGGTTTACTGATTCAGCAAGAATAGCTCGATCTAAAGTAGAGTTCCCAGCTCCGGCCGGCGAGGAGTCCGGATCCTCTGTGCCGGAGAGACCATTGTGCCCGTGTGCCAACTCGCCGGCGATCGCCCGAGTCGTCCGATCGACGATTGGACATCACCAATAATTTTTTATCGTCGTTCCGAATAAGATGATATCCTCGGAGCACAGTGAACCCGTCGAAATCGTCGCATCTGTGATGGTACCGTATTCACCGTCGAATCCGACGAGACGTCTGATGCGACGATTTCGACGGGTTCACCGTGCTCCGAGGATATCATCTTATTCGGAACAACGATCAAAAATTATTGGTAGTGTCCGATCGTCGATCGGACGACTCGCCGGCGATCGCCGGCGAGTTGGCACACGGGCACAGTGGTCTCTCCGGCACAGAGGATCCGGGCGAGGGGCTCACACTCAAAGTGAACAAACGAGAGTCATCGTCCCTTTGTTGGAGAGCACCAACATGTGTAGGTCAAACTAAAAGAAAAGTTATTGCATACCTGAGCCGAGATGAACTTTTCCTTAAAAGGCACAAAAGGGCTCTTGTATATTTGACATCTTCAATGCTTAGAGAGAAGTCTTAATCGATTTATTTTTCTTGCTCCAACCAGAAACGAAAGGCGGAAGACATCAGGAAGCTAGTCACGGTGGAGCTAGGAGACGAGAAAAATATTATGACATCATGAAACAGGAGCGAAGATCGGAGTGTCATACTCGGTTTTAGGAAGATCTAGGTCGGAGAACTCGCTCGCTGTTGTTCGTTCCTTCCCTTTTTATCTAGGGATCATGTCGGTCCTTGCAACCACAAAGTGTTATAAATCAAAAAGGAAAAATTTATCAAAGATCATCGTGGCGATTACTTCGATAAAAACACGGCGTAACGAATTAAAAATGAAGAGATTTCAACAGATAATATTTCGATTGATCAGTTTAAGAAAAAAAAAATAGAGGAGGAGATATCCTCTATTTTTTTTTTTTGTAGTCATACGATTTTCTTGGAAAATAATAAATATCAGAAAACTCATCGAAAAATTCGATAAGACATTCCAATGCCTAAATCAATATGGAGAATAGAGATCAAACATAAAAATATAAGAGCAAAATACAGAAGAATAATATTCATAGAGCCTCCTCATCTGTTGCCTTTCCTCCCTGACCGGGAGAAAAAAATTCACCATTAAACATGAAGCATTAAGAAATATTAAAAAATATTTAGAGGTACTTATGAAAGATTTTGTAATTACATATTGATTAAGTATCCGTCATATGGATATATGTTAATCGAGTCTTGGCATATAAACCGGATTCATATCTCCCGTATCATCTATAGAACCACGAATAACATCTTCATCGGTCCCCACGGGGATCCAGAGTGATTAGTACATAGGGGTGTTGTCTAAGACAATGTTCTGAAAACTGGACCGAATCGGCCGGTCGGACCGGGAACCGGTCAGATTTCCGGTCCGAGTTGACTCTAAAAATCGACTACTCAAGAACCTGATGCGAAGCGTTCTGAATCGGACGGGAACCGGTGAACCGGACAAACCGGAAAAAACCAGTCAAACTGGCTTGGTTTATTTTATTTTTCATTTTTTGATTTTTTTTTCCCTTTTGTAGTTTGCTTTCTTACTAAAAATGAAAATTGAAAAAATAAAATGTCAAAAACCTAATTTGCTTTCACGCAAAGTCCGAAACGAACAAACTTGTTATTTGCTTGCAAGAGAGTCACCGTTGCTAGCCTCTCGCCATGTCGCCCTGCCTGTACCAGGCTCATCACACCGCTAGCCTCGCCCCGTCTCCAGCCTCGTTTTGTTGTCATGCTAGCATATGAAGGCAGCAATATATAACATATTTGGAAGTCTAATTTTACATGTGCTTTACTAGTGTCCTCTGTTTACGTGTTTATGAGTGAACAAATGTTATTGTGATAAAGTTTTAACTTCTAATAAGATTCTTGAATTCAATCCAAATTTCTTAAATCTAATGGTTTTAAACTTGAATTTTTCTTTAAAACTAATCTTTTTTTTCAAAAATACCGTACTGAGTTACTGACAAAAACATATCACATGCTCGACCTAGTTGATCTAATCTTGAAGAAAGTAGTTGGATAAGTTGTTAGTTTCATATATTCATATAAATACATGCTTTATTATATACCGGTTGGACCCCCGGTTGAACCTCTGAACCTTTGAACCCTTGCTCCGACCGGTTCCATGTCCGGTCCGGTTCTCAGAACCTTGGTCTAATAGGTCCTGGGTTCGAGTCGCGCGAGACGCACTGAATTAAAACTCTAGACGTTTGGTGTATCAATTCTCGGCCCAACTGTACACTAATTACTCCGAGAATTGTGATTTACCTCCCTCGTGATGGTCTTGGGACGGGTGCGGTGAGGGCGTTGGGGCGAACGATTTCGCCTTTCTGTCGAATAACATCTTCGTCGGCGGACAGCAATAGCGGCCGGAGGAGGTAGTGCCGGCGGTTTGAGGGACTCGCGAACTTAGGTACGTGCTAAAAGAAAATCCTAATCGAACTTGGGCACGAGGCGGCAGCTTGCGGAAGAGGACGCTGAACTTCGACGGTTCACGACGAGAAGAGGAGAAATTGGAAGGTGTCGGTTGCAGGCGACGGTGACATGCGCGAGCCTACCGCCTAAAGATGTGCGGAGCGATAGGCGGTGAAATAGTAAACGCAGTGAATGTAACTTTAAGATTTTTAAGATTTTAATTAAACTTTAATAAATTGATACAACTCTCCCCTCATATCATATGAGATAGTTGAAATATAAATGGGTGCAAAGCAAAAATAATTAATTATAATTTTAGATATTCATGATTTAATTTTTAATTATATATTTTATTAAAAAAATCAAATGAAACAAGAATCTTAAGATGTTGGACTTCTAGACTGTCCACTGTGAACACTTCCCGATTTATCCTGATAGTCGATGGAAAATTTTCATGAAACCGGATCGATCGTTTCAAGTTGAAAAAAAGTCTCGTTAATCATTTTAGCTCCTGGAGCTATGATGTAACGGAAGAATAATTAGTTGTCATCTCAGATATTTACGATTCGATCTCTAATTATAATTTATTTTATAATTTTTTTTTCAAATCGAATATAAATATTGAAAAATTTCTAAGTTCGTCCGTTCCTGAACGTTTTCCATTTTATTTCGATGACTTCTCACCAAAATAATAATATTAAGCAAAGAAATCGTCCTTCCCACCGCCTTAGTTACCGCAGCTTCATTCGCTAGCTCTCCATTGAGGAAAAAAAAACACATGTACTCCCCACCGCCCTAGTTACAGCCAACAGGCAGCAACGGAGCAGCTTCACTCGCTCGACTGCTGTTCTGAATAAATAAGGCATAACCTCAACCTACAAATATCTTTGGTCATTTTTTATCAGAGCGTTCCGTTTTTTTTTCCTCACTCATGCTTCTGCTCCACCTTTCAGATCTCTCCATTATTCCATAAACAAGTTTCTTTGTCCTTCGAAATGAGCGAAGAAGCCAACAAGTTCTTAAAGATCCAGGCAAACAATCTTTTGTTCTTTTTCTGCTTCCTTCGTTTGCTCCGAACTCAAATCCGAGATAAATGCCTCTGTTTTTTTTTCTTTTTTACTTCTTGTTGAGTTTTCTTAGGTCTTTGTTTTCTTGTTCCACTTGCAGGCTTGTGTTCTGAAGGTGAACTTTTGCTGTGATGGGTGCCAGAAAAAAGTAAGAAGAGTCCTTCGCAATATTGAGGGTAAGTGCTCACATTCCGCACTATTATTCCATTTTTTTTACTTACATCGTATGGCAACCAAGAAACAAGACTAGACTTGGTGTTGGGCGTTCAGGGGTGTGCGCGGTGACAATAAATGACGAGGAGGGGAAGGTTACAGTGACAGGGGCAGTGGATCCGGCTGTCCTCGTCAAAAAGCTTAACGAGGCTGGCAAACATGCTGAGGTTATTCCGACAAAGGGTGGAAACCAGCAGAACCTCACCGACATGCTACAAAAGCTCAAGCTTGATTGTGTCAACGGACAACAGAAGGAGAATGGAAAGTCACAAAAGTATGGTGGTGGTGGTGGTGGAAAGTCGCAAAAGGGTGGCGCTGGTCACAAGGAGCAACAGCAGCAGAAGCAGACTCGGGAGCAGGGAAAAGGGTTCAAAGATCTGAAATTTCCCAATTATCTGAAGGACCTCAAGTTGCCTTTCATTAAGAAGGAGGACAACAAGAAGGCCAAGTTCAATCTGCCTTCCAAGGACAACAAGATGGATGATGGAAGCGACTACAGCGACGAAGACGACTTGGACGACTTTGACGACGAGGACTTGGACGATATGTACGATGAGTTTGGTGGCGATGGGATGCTTGGTGACCGTAAGAGGATGATGCAACCCAACATGAAGATCTTTAACCAGCCGAATGCGAAAGGGAATGGCGTAGCAAATCGTAAGAAACGTTGTGGTGGTAAGGGAGCAATTAATCTAGTTCAAGTGATCAACAAGGTTATGAGAGGCAAAAATGGTGGTGGCGGCGGCGGCGATGGAAAGCAAAACCAAGCAAAGTGTACTGGTAGAAGAGGCCATGGAACTCATGAGAGTAAGAATGGAGGAGGAAGCAGGAAGAAAAAGGGCGGGAATCATGGAAACGATGACGACCCGTCATCCCGTGGAGGTTTTCCGTTGGGCGGCATGCCACTGGGCTATTTCCAGCCGGGGTCAATGCCACCGGAGATGATGACGGCGAGTGGAAACCACCCCTACTACCAGCAGCAGTATTTGCAAGCTTTAATGCAACAGCAGCAGCAGCAGCAGAGGATGATGATGACTGCACTAGATCGGCCGACTTTCCCACCGGCGCAGCTGAGCCACGGATATGGATACAGTCGGCCAGCGTACATGCCGCCGCAACCTCACGGGGAGCCATTCTTGATGTTCAGCGATGAGAATCCTAATAGTTGCTCGGTGATGTGAAGGGAAGGAGCAAAAGCGTGCTGGGTGCGTGCGCTGCTTAAATCTGTTATCTTTTATCAGTCGTGTTGTTTTCTTTTTTCTGGAGTTTGGCTAGCTAGCTATAGGACTTAGATCTCCATCTGGTAATTGCTTGCTCTAGTTTGCAGTATATCGGAGGAGTCGGCGGTCCTTAATTTACCTTGTGGTTCTTAGACTGTTTAGATCAATTACATTGGAATTCGCAGCATTGTAAGCTAGCTCTTCCACTGTCAGATCATTGGCAGGGGGCTCTTGTGCAGAAATTAGAAGTTTCACAGGCATAGTTGAGTTGGTAAATGGTTTGGTGGGCTTAGTTGAGTTGGTAAGTGGTTTGGCGTTATTCTGTATTTAGTGGTAAAAATTTTATCCTTCGCCTACACTAGTGGGGCTTGGGGACGAGGTTATTCTCTTTTATGTAGAAATTAAAAGAAAATTAAGGGGGCGTTTGGTATATTCGACAATGAAAATGATAATAGATTTTGATTAAGGAGTTTATGAGTTTAGTGATAACCTGGTGGGATTGAGATAAAATTAAGGATATCATATTCATATTTTGATTCCGATTTTCGCATAGCAAGCATTATAAATGGGAATAAAATAGATTTCATTCTCATTCCTACTTTCTGAATCTACTTACCAAACGTTCCTTAAGTTGAGTGTGGATTGGACAGCTGAGATGGGGCCGAGAATTAGGTTGTGAGTCTTTATTTCGATACCACTAGGATCCAATGGCTAGGTAGGTTACGAGTTGGGTGGGGGGAAATTAAGTCTATTCACAATCCGACAATAGCACAAACTTGTAAATATTCACATTATGCTTTGGGACAAGGTTGGTTTCCTGTTGAGTTAGATTCACAATCCGACAATAGCACAAGCTTATAAATATTCACATTATGTTAATAAAGCTGTAGCCTAATGATTAGGGTGGAGGTCCTGTCACGTTTGATTTCCACAAAGTTTGCAGCCAAATTGATCATGGTTAGATCTTCAAAGGATATAACTTTTGAGATTATGATGTAAGAGAAGGATAATTAATTCTTAGATATTCGTGGTTCGATTTTTTAATTATGATATATTTTGTAAGATTTTTTTTTTTTAAATGGAATGTAAATTCTGCCATGCTGGACTTCTGGATCGTTCGTCATAAGTACTTTTCGATTTATCCTGACGGCTGATAAAAAATTTTGTGGGGTCGGATTGATCCTTCGAGATTAAAAATATCTCATTAATCGTAAGGATATAGAAAAAATTACCTTTTATTTTGGATGAAATGAGAGGAAAGAAAAATCAAACGTATATTATGTCTCTATATCTTGGGGTTCATGATCCTATTTATACAATAATGTATATCGTTAGTCCGTCATAAAATATATATGATTTATTGAGTTTCTACGCATAAGGTGACCTATACCATTTATTTAATATTTTGAAAATCCGATTTAATTGATCACTTTATTGGGTCCTTTATAAGATATATAGCAGATCCATATCGAATTTATTAGCTAACGTAAGCCCACAATTCTAACAATGTCCTGTTTAGGCTACAAAAGTTTTTCGGATATTGTACATGATAATAACTTGATTGAGCTCAAAATTGTCTTTCTAAACCAAAATATTTCTTAATAATCTAGTCTATCAATTACACCAATATAGGATAAACCAAAATATTTCTAAACCAAAATATTTCGGATATATAGTCAACACCTTTTGATAACCCTCTACCATCAAGACGTCATCTCAGCCGTAATATGATTGTCCTCTTAGAGATTTCTGTAAGAACTCTATAAAAATAGAAGGATCAATGAACTTCTGAGCATATCAATTTTAATTAGGTAGTAGGATAATGTTATTCTTGTATTATTAGGGATATGTCTAGATTTACGAGTTATTGGGTTTAGCTTATCTATTGATATTGGGGGCTCAATTTTAGAACAGCTCATGTGATTTAATCCAATAAAAACTCGGGGTCCCAGCCTAATAAAGGCCTACTATGAGCCCATCCAAATAGGTGTTTGGGTTGATTTTAGCTTCTAATGGATTATTTTACGAGAGTCCACCTAGCTGTGGTTAGCCTACATTTAATTCGGCTTACCCATCCGATCGACAGATTAGATGTGTTAGCCGGTCAATCGATCGGCAGTTTAGTGTGTTAGCCGATCGACTATGTTATCTTCCTCACAATTGGCTAGTACATACTTTAAATGAGTTAGTTGACCAGACATAAATTTCATTATCCGGTCAATTGCCTTTTTGGTTGGGTCATTAAGTAGGCCCAAGTATCCGATCGAATGTACTATTCGAGTGATGCGAACAGACCGGGTAGTCGGAGCGGATGCTTTGGTCGGGTCATTGATTTATTTGAATCTTTCTCTTTGTTTGCCACGTGTCCTATCAATTAATCACGTCAACCATTTCACTTTGATTTTTTGTACGTGGACGGGAGCCTCAATTTTCCTAAATAAGTTCCTTTTCATTTTTCTACTAGTGTCATCATCATGACAATTAGATGTGCACTTTCAATTCCATCTTTTTTTTTTCTTTTGCACATATTAAGTAATTATAATATTCAAAGTATTTTTCTGTCTATTTTTTTAATATTATAATCTTAAATGAATTGAATTGTATAGGCAAAGATATTTAGAAAATGTACAAAATTGTTTTCCAGCCAATCTAACCTGAATGTCTTTAGTCGTGTCACGAGATCGGGCATTTCATCATGGCTTATTCAGGATAATGCTATTCTAGACCTCTTCCTTTGCTGTGAAACAATATACTATTTGGTCAAAGAAATTCTTGGCATCGTTCTCCTTGGGAATTGCATCTCTTATGGTATCTGGAATGGAATGTTTCATGCTCTCAGGGCGGGCAAGAGGATGAAAATTTATCATTTGATAGTGGCAAAGGTGATTCCAACGTTTTTATTAATCCATCTTAAGATTAACACGGAGAAAATAAATTATGAGCATTATTAGTTCGGATGCTATAGCTAGTACGCTGGGAGGGTGAGCACAATAGCTTTGTCAGATTTTAACCTCCAAACTTCATGATAATAATATCCACGTATTAACCATTAGTCCATCCGTAGGGACTGAAAATTTACCATTTGAGGTTGTTAGTGGGATGTAAATATTTGCATCCCATATAATTCATCTTGATCCATTTACGTTCATACCCTGATGTTCCGGAAGGAATCAACGTCGACGGTCAGTCACCAGGGTTCAGCCCATGCGGATGCTGACGTTAAGGGAGGAACTCTGCGCCTTGCGAGATCAACACGAGCGTTAGGAGAACATGCCAGAGATTGTCCGACGGAGCCCACTCCGACGCTCAAGTGAGTGCCTCGATGCAGCGAAAATGTAGAAGGCAGAAAGATGTATAAGTAGTAGAGAATGTACGTATAACCCCCTTACCGGAGGGGTTGGATTACCTTTTATACCTGCAGTGGCTGCCTTGGTGCGTCCCATGATATATGTTACGTCCTCCCCTTTGTCGGTTATAGGATAATCTTTGAAACGGTTCACGCCGTCATCAAGTTTAGCCCGTTGCGACATTTATGGGTCATGATGACTCGACGATAACGGGTGATGGTTATCCGCAGATCCGAATAAAGGGGGGTCGTTACTTGAGGCCGAATGCTTCTTGGCCTCCGCTTCCTCGAGGTGATCTCGGGGTCTTCTGGCCCGGGCGGTCGCGGGCGTTTCGCTTCCCCTAGGTGGTCTCAGGACCCGACTTTTCGGGGTGATCACGGGAGGGGTTTTCTGATCTGATCTTCCAGGGCGTGTTTACTGCGGGGGGCCCTTGGAGGCTCCTCTTCTCGAGAGTGTCCCGGGAGCTCTGAGAGGGAGTCGCTCGGACTCGCCACATCTTGCCACCCAGCTTCTTCAGCCCACGTGTCCTGCCAAGGGTTACTCAACCCTATCACAAGTCCCTCCCTTCAAGTCTGATCGAAGGAAGTGTTGCTGACTGATCGGACTAGTGTGGCGATGAAGACGTTGTGTTCTAGTGGGTCCTTGCACCCGTTGCTGCTTCTTTGGTAGTTATACAGGGTCCTAGGATTGTAGAATTTGCCCTAGGTCCCAAGGAAATCCCTTTTTGGGTTTGTTCTTCCCAAAAGGTTTCTATGGCTTTCGAGGTACCGCAATGATACCTGTCTATTCGTTATAAAGGCACATGATACTCTTTGATGGCGACAAGGTCCTTTCGCGAATGCCCCCTCGCCACGTGCTTCAACGGTTCTCTTCACGACCTCTTACTGACGTGCGTCGCTGTAGCTGGCTCACGCCAGACGCCTGCTCTCTGGTGCTGCCCCGATGTGGCGGTTTCTTGCTTTCCACAGTCTTGCCCCTATTGCCTTCATGCAGGCGGCTTCCTCCGTTTAAGAAGTGGGGACGAAGATGTTCAACCGACATCTGGCTCCGTAGCTGGGTGCACCTCGTCTTCCTCTTCTTCTCTAAGGACTCCTTTTAATGTAAGTCATTCGCCTCCTTCTCATCTTTTCCCTTAGGGACCATGGAAGGTTATCAGGCGGAGTGGTACGAGTCTGCCTCTTCGAGTGTAAGGCCGGAGGCATTGCAGGCGGGCACTGAGGCCTATGACATCCCGGCTGAGATGGCGGTGGTTATCCCTAAGGCAGACCAGACGCCAGTGAAGCCTCCCGCAGACTTTTCTACCTTCTTCTTGGGGCAAGTAGAGTCAGGGCTCCATTTCCCTATTCCCCCTTTCTTCATGAATATAGCCTCCTATTTCGATACCCCCCTTCACCAAATGACTCCCAATGCCTTTGTTCAGATGGGAGGGGCGTATATCATCTTCAAGCTATTCCCCCATTCTTCATGAATATAGTCTCCTATTTCGATATCCCCCTTCACCAGATAACTCCCAATGCCTTTGCTCAGATGGGAAGGGCATATAATAACTTCAAGCTTTTCAACCTCCCCCTTGACTCCTCGTCTCTTTCATTTTTTCTTTGTTCCGATTGGCTCCCGAGGGGTCTTTAGCTTTTCGGCGTGTCGGGGCATAGGTTCTTAGAAGGATTCCCTTCCTCACACAAAGGGTGGAAAGAGAATTTTTTCTTCATCCAACTGCCTATGTTGCCCTTCAGTCTTCTTCGTTGGACAGAGGCTCTACCGACTCCTCTCTATCTAAGGGAGTTTCTCCAGAGTTCAGCATACCAACGCGCTAGGAACGTACTCTCCGAGATGGAGTTCAGTGGCCCTAGAATAGTGCAGAGTGAGGAGCTCATGTACCGGGCGGGCCATAGCCCCAAAGTGACCCAGATCAGCCCCAACCTCGGTACGTTCGTCTTTTTTATCAATGTCTGTTAGTTCTAACTGATGTTTCCTTGTCTAGCAATTGCAGAGGAAATCATGTTCTCCAGGGTGATGGGCCGACTTATCAAGTGGGAGGAGACTAACCAGGAGGCGCTAACTCCTCCCCTGGCCACTCCTGATGCACCCCCTGTTTGTCGAGTCCTCAGAGGGGACTATTGAATCGTCCCGTGGGCCTGCTTCGCCCGGGAGGGCAGAGGCTACTGTCGCGCCTCTGCCCGTTGCGAGCCAAGGGCCTTCCGGTCCATCGGTTGACCCTCAGGTGGATCTTCCTTCAGGGGGTGACCTTCCCCCTGCTGCTGTTCATCCGGAGGGGGTCAGTGAGTCAGTGAGGGGTCCCCCCCCCCCCCCCCCCCGACTACCCCCTCAACCGTACCATTCGCTGGTCGGCAGAAGAGGCGGATTTCGAAAGGCTCGAGCCCCAGATGGAAAAGGTTGCGCTCCGGTGGCCCCAGCCCCCTTCCCTCTGTCCTTGAGGAAGTTGTTTCTCCTTTCGAGGGGGGAGTCTGTTCCCCTATATTCCCCTGACCGCCAGCTGCTGTTCCGGAGGCAGGCGTTTCGACCCCCAACTCTCCTTTAATTGACCATGCCGAGGCTCCGAAGGGTAAGGAGGTATTGTGCACCCAATACAGGATGAAACTCGACTATCTTCAAAAGAGGCTGGATGTAGCATTGGAGACTTCCATGCACTCTTTCCTGTTGATGCAATCTGGCCAGATTGTTGTTTTGGTGTTGACACCGATTTAAGTTTGGTTGAGTGGAGTCCTGGTCGGGGACTGGGCACGGAGTGTTTGAAATCCTAGCGAGTGAAGCTAGGTTGTTTGAAATCCCGGTGAGTGAAGCGGGGTCCTGGTGAGTGAAGCCAGGTGACCGAAATCCCGGTGAGTGAAGCCGGGTCCTGGTGAGTGAAGCCAAGTGAATGAAATCCCGGTGAGTAAAGCCAGGTGACCGAAACCCTGGTGAGTGAAGCCAGGTCCTAGCGAGTGAAGCTAGGTTGATTGAGATCCCGGTGAGTGAAGCCGGGTCCTGGTGAGTGAAGCTGGGTGACTGAAACCCTGGTGAGTGAAGCCAGGTCCTAGTGAGTGAAGCTAGGTTGAATGAAGTCCCAGTGAGTGAAGCTGGGCACGGAGTCATGGTCCGGGGGACTGAGCACGAGTCAGAGAAGACTAGGGAGACTGTTCTTTGGACTTAGAGTCGAATTTGTGGGAGTTGGATCGGTTTGGTGGCCGATCAGGGAGTTGGCACGAACTCCCTGTTGTGGATCGGTCTGGTGACCGATCCAGGAAAGTCTGATCGGTCTGATGACCGATCAGGGAAAGAACAGAAGCATTTGGTTCGGCTGCTGTGTGGCTTCAGATCGTTTTGGTGAACGATCAGAGAACCTTGATCGGTCCTCATGACCGATCAAATTGTCGCGAGGTTTCTCACCTTGATCGATCAGGATGGTTCCTGATCGGTCAGGGAGTGTCCTGATCGGTCACCAGACCGATCAGGGCACAACCTGATCGGTCAGGTGACCGATCAGGGTTTTGGCCTGTGGAAGCTGGGGAAAGCCCAGCAAGTGTTGGATCGGTCCGGTGACCGATCCACATCTTTGATCAGAAGTTCGCGATCCCTGGGACCGATCAGGTTGGAGCCTAATCATTCAGGGCTTTCCCTGATCGGTCTGGTGACCGATCAGGGTTCTCTCTGATCGGTCGGGTGACCGATCAGTAGCTGAACATTAATTTGAAATCACTGTCTGACGCTCTGGACGCGTCTGTTTTCTCTGATACACTGCTGATTTCATTTGATATGCTGTGCTAATCTTCTGTTGGAGTGTGCAGACATTACAGGGATGATTCAAGCCAAGGAGAAGAGTCAACCGTGACTTTCACCATGCAGGTTTGTCCGTTTCCTATTTCCAGCTCTCAACGGCTTCTGGCGCGCGGCTGGCAACTGACGGAGGCTCAGCTGAAGAGGTCTTCAGGGACTGAGTGCTCAGGGAGTCAGGGGTCAAGCTGGGTTCAGTAGATGCTGATGGAGCTTGGCGATGGGAAGCTTAAGACGAAGCTGGAAGCAGAGGAGCGAAAAAAAGAGAATAGACAAAAAACTTGAGGAGTTTGGCTGGGTTGTTTGTGCTCTCTGTTGCTTCATGCTTGAGTGTTCTTGCTACATACCTGTGAGCGTTTTCCTTCTACTGTCTCGTGAGCTCATCTTGTATCATCTGGAGACTTATTGTGGAGAGGTTTCTCCACCGAGAAGGAGACGCTATCATATTCGGGGTCACCGGGGCTTGATCTGCCGATTAGAGCTGTCAATTTGAGTTGGGCCCGTCGGGTTGGCTCGCCCCGCCAATCAATTTAAGCGGGTTGGGTTAGAATTTAAGCAACCCAAGCCCGCCACGGGCCAACCCGCCTAGGCCCGTGACCCGCACGGGTCGGCCCGCGACGGGCTTGGGTTGGACCGCGGGTTGAGAATCACATGTTAGTTAAGTTTTATGACAATTTATTATCTTTTTTTATTATTATTTTAAAATAAAAAATAATATTTTTCATCACATGAGTACTCGTTTGTATCCATTTTTATTTAAAAAATATATTTCTTAATATATTTGATTGATGAAATCTAAATATATGAATTTTTTTTTAATTTTTTAAAAATATTTTGATGGGCCCGCGGGTTGGCCCGCCTAACCCACGACCCGTCTTGGATTGGGTTTGGTTGAGGATTTTCCAACCCGCCTAGATGACGGGTCGACCCGCCCCGCCCCGCCAAATGGCCGGCCCGCCATGGGCCGACCCGCCCCGTCACGGGTTGGCCCGTTTGACAGCTCTACTGCCGATGATCAAGGGATCGCCCACCTCACGGGCACGCCAAGGAGTAGGGGCAAGTTATCCCCGAACCTTGTACATCCTCGAGTTAGCGTCTGTTTGGTTTGTTTTTCATTTCTGCATTTCTGTTGGTGTTGTTTGTTTCCGCTGCTGCTAACCATTACGTGCAGAGAGTTGAAAAGAAGCTAAGTTTGGTGTCTGGCTACATTCACCCCCCCCCTCTATAGCCATCCAAGCACCAACAAGTAGTATCAGAGCTTGGGGCTCTGCTCAAACGGATTAACACCCGAGAGTCTACAAGATGGCAATGGGAAGAGAAGGGTTGAGCACAAACAGACCTCCATTCTTGGATGAGACTGATTTTCCATATTGGAGGTCAAGGATGGAGTTTTATCTTAAGACCAACATCAGCATGTGGTTTGCTGTGAAGGAGGGTTTCATCCCTCCAAAGGATGACGAAGGAAAAGAGCTCGAGTTCTCAAGGTGGTCGGCAGAACAAATCCGGAAGGGAGAAGCCGATGCTAAAGCCGTGGTCACCTTGCAATGCGGGATGACCAATGAGGAGTTGATCAAGGTTGACCCCTTCACCTCTGCCAAAGACCTATGGAACAAACTCATTGAGCTCCATGAAGGAACTCAAGACACCCGGACAGCCAAGAAGGACCTTCTTGTCAGCCAACTTCAAACTCTGTCCATGGAAGAAGGTGAAGCTGTAAGTATATTTCATGGTCGGTTCAAGGAAATCGTCAACGGTTTGCATTCCATCAATGAAAAGGTAGAAAGTCGAGATCTTGTAAGGTATGTCCTTAAATCATTTCCTAGGAATGCCTTGTGGTCATCCATGGTGGATGCCTACAAGGTATCCAAGGATCTTTCTTTTGTCAAATTAGAAGATTTGTTTTGTGAAATGGAATTACATGAGATCTTTAACCAAAGCCCCAAGGAGAAGGAGATTGCATTTGTGGCAGGCACCAGAAGAAAGAAGGAGGAGAAGAAGAAGGAAAAGGATGAGAACACCCATCACGTGGCCTTCATAGCACTAGAAGAGTCAAATAAGGAGAGTGGAATTACATGCAGAGAGTTGACCGGGGCTTGATCTGTCGATGATCAAGGGATCACCCACCTCATGGAATTGCATGAGATCATATCCGGGGTCACCGGGGCTTGATCTGCTGATGATCAAGGGATCGCCCACCTCACAGGCACGCCAAGGAGTAGGGGCAAGTTATCCCCGAACCTTGTACATCCTCGAGTTAGCGTCTGTTTGGTTTGTTTTTCATTTCTACATTTATGTTGGTGTTGTTTTTTTCCGCTGCTGCTAACCATTACGTGCAGAGAGTTGAAAAGAAGCTAAGTTTGGTGTCTGGCTACATTCACCCCCCTTTATAGCCATCCAAGCACCAACATTTCCCCCCAGTGTAGTTGAAGGAGGTTCCTGCCGAGGGGCCCTTGTCTGAGGGGACTTCCAGTTCTGTAGAGGGTGACTCTGGCCCCTCTACACTGTCCCCTGGAGCTCCTGTTGTCCAACTGCTTCCTCCGCGTAAGGGTTTGTCTCCTTCTAGGAGCCGGACTGACACTTCAAGGTCCCAAGGAGGAGCGGCCGTACGAGTCTCTGCGAGACCTCTAACCACTCTCCGCGAGACCCTTTTGAAGGTGCATGCTACTGTTACATAGGATGTTTTCTTGTATGTTCTATAATTCCTTGGTGCAATGACAGGCGGATGAAGACTGTCTGACAGCCGGTCGTGGCTTGTACGCCTAGCCCAGATTGAAACCTTGATCCGCCGAGCCCTGAGAGCAGAGGCCGCCGCTGACCGCGAGCACCAGGCGGGGCTTATGCAAGCGGGGGTTAGCCGAGCTCTACGGGCGAAGGCGGAGCGTCAGCTGAATGCCCTGATGGCTAAGGAGTCCACCCTACATAGTTCCCGGCACCGGGAATGGTTGGCCTCCTTGCGGGTGGTGACCCTTACCAAGGACCTGCTCCAGGCAACACAAGAGCGGGATCAACTTCAGATGAGAGAGAGAAAGTTGGTGGGCGATATCAGATTTATGGAGGCCTCGACCGAGAGGTCGAATGTGCGCGTTCAGAACGCTTGATGGCGACTGATCGCTTGTCTGTCTTCGAGGATGACTTAGCCCAAGCTCGATCGGAGGTATGGGTTGTTGGGAACGAGATGACTATAGAGGGGGGGGTGAATATAGACAATCGCTTGCCCCTTGAAAACTTATCACGATTTCTGCAACTCAAATATCAGTAGCACAGCGGAAAGAATGGAAAACAGAGTATGCAGAAAAACAAATGAGAGCAAAGCACACACAACTAGCAAGATCGCTAACAAGGAAGGTTTATAAGGTTCGGGGATAACTTGCCCCTACTCCTTGGCGTGCCCTTGAGGTGGGCGATCCCTTGATCGTCGGCAGATCAAGCCCCGGTTAACACCGGATATAAAGCAACCTCCTTCTCGGTGGAGAAACCTCTCCACAGTGTGTTTCAAACAATGATATATAATGAGCACAATGAAACAACAACAAGAAAGATCTTACTCAAACACTTAGCAAGGATTAAACACAGCAAGCTTCCCGAGCTCCACCCAGTGGCGATCTCACGCAGACCCCGTCTGCTTCGTGTCTTCCCACTGTCGGACTCCAAGCTTCTTGTTTTCTCCTTCAAGCGCTCAAGTATGATGTATGCTTCTCAATAGCTTGCTTAGAATGGATGAAGAACTCAAGAACAGCAAGCTTCCCTTAGCAGAACGCAAGAACACACAGGTTTTCAAAACTGAATCTGATACTGAAACCAACTCTCGCGTTTCTTTTTGTTTCTCCGCCAAGCGACGGGTGACAACATCTCTGTAGCTCCCAGCTACTCCTCTGCCAACGCCAGCCTCTACTGAGCTATCTCTGGACTCACTGAGCTCCTCAGTCGAGCTCCAGTCTTAGCTCCAGTCCGCAGCTCGCCGTTGCAACCTGAGATGGGAAAAGGGACAAACCTGCTCCAAGGAAAGCACTCTCTGACTTCTCCTTGAGTGTTTGAATCCTCCCCTGTCACCTGAAACTCAATCAGAGCATTAGAGCAGAAGATCACAAAGCATATCACATACATCAGCAAATCGGATACGATCAGACGCTCTGACGACGTCTGACAGTGAAATTTGAATTAAAGTGATCGGTCACCGGACCGATCCAGGGTGCGTGGATCGATCACCAGACCGATCCACTGCTTTGTTGGGATTCCCAGCTCTCGCAGCAATACACGCCTGATCGGTCACCAGACCGATCAGGGTTGATCCTGATCGGTCACCAGACCGATCAGATTGGATCCTGATCGGTCACTCAGACCGATCAAAGCAGATGAACAGTTACTTTTTAATCAAACCCAAGATTCCTGATCGGTCACCGGACCGATCCAAGGCTCTGATCAGCACGGGAACTCACTCACTGTTTGCTCCCTGATCGGTCGCCAGACCGATCAGGAGCAAGACAGCAAGGAAGCAGCCTGCTCCCTGATCGGTCTCCGGATCGATCAGGAGCCACACAGTAGATTCCCAATCTCACTGTGCGCTCCCTGATCGGTCACCAGTCCGATCAGACATAGCTGGATCGGTCACCAGACCGATCCACTAAGGAGCAGCGTGCCAACAGTCCCTGATCGGTCACCAGACCGATCCAGTGACTCTACCCAGCCCTCCAAGCTAGGGATTCATCCACCTTAGCCCTCTAAGCTAAGGATTTTTCCATCTAACTCTCCAAGTTGGGAATTTGCACCTAACCCTCCAAGTTAGGACTTTTCACCTAGCCCTCCAAGCTAGGACTTTTCACCTAGCCCTCCAAGCTATGACTTTTCACCCAACTCTTCCGAGTTAGAACATCATCCAACCTAGCCCTCCAAGCTAGGCACCTGACCCTCCAAGCCAAGACTTTTTCACCTAATTCTCCAGGATGGGAATTTGCACCTAACCCTCCAAGTTAGGACTTTTCACCTAGCCCTCCAAGCTAGGACTTTTCACCCAACCCTTCCGAATTAGGACTTTTCCAACACCTAACCTCCCAGGTTAGGATTTTCAACACCTAGCCCTCCAAGCTAGGATTTTCCACACCTAACCTCCCAGGTTAGGATTTTCCAACATCATGCCTAATCCTCGATTAGGACTTAATCATAATCCACCTAACCTCCCAGATTAGGATTTTCCATATCATAATCATTCTCTTAAACTAAAATCGTTGTCAACACCAAAACAGCAATCAAGGCCAGACTGCATCAACAATCTCCCCCTTTTTGTTGTTTGACAACCCGATTTTAAGTTTAGGGATTCTCAATCAATTTTCCAACACAATGAATCATAGGGGAATCCAGATCCTCCCCCTACAACATGGTCATTCTAAACTTAACCAATCACACTCTCTCCCCCTTTGTCGAACACCGAAAAGGGGTAACAGGGACTGTTAAGATAAACTCCCCCTCAAACCTAGAGGGTCCCAACTCAAAAATGTGATAATTTGTGGAATGATCATATGAACACATGTGAAAAGATTAAGGTAAGACATAGCAGTCACATGTATCATATGAATGTGAAATATAGACTCCCAAAGCATGCCATAATATTCATAAGGATCAACTAGACATGACAATGTAAGCATGAACATGGCAATCGAATAATCATACAGATAATAGATATACAATCAGCATGGCATCAACAATAGTAGAGTAAGCATGACAGATAAAATATATGGGTCAAAGCATGAAAGCATCCAAACACGTAGCAAAATATGTGTGACTCAAGGTCACAACAACAAAGTCAAAAAGGCATATAGCCCAAAAAGTCATACAACACAGATCATGATAAAACAACAACTATCCGAAGTCAAATGTCAGTAGGAGGGTCATCATCGCGCATAAGGTCGTCCATCGCAGCATCGGTAGGAGCATAAGACCCTGGTGCAGAACTCGCAAAAGGTGCACCTCCAGGAAATGTGTGGCTACGCCACTCATCATACCACGTCTGCTGGAGTGTGCGGGTCCCTGAGAGGTCTGTCTCGATCCTGGTCAGCCGGGAATCGAAAGAGCGAAAACCCGAACGAAACTCCTCACGATCTGCCGCCTCCAGCTGAATAAGCTCCTGAACAGTCTGATCTAGCTCTGAGATCTGCCATCGGAGATCCGGATCCGGCTCATCATAGTCATTGTCATCAGCAACAGCGGCTGGCGCCTGACCCTGTGGAACTCCCCGTGGTAACTCCCCAAGAACCCTACCATCTTTCCAGATCAACATCCGATCGGGCCCCCATATAATGATGCCAGACTTGGCGAAGGCACGCCGGCCAAGTCTGCAATCCTGTCGTACCATGGGCACCGTCCGACCCTTAGAAACATCAACACCTACTGACATGAGCCAGTCGGTGATGACGTGACCAAAAGGCATGTAGACAGTGCGGCGGGTGGACTCCTCTCGATAAGACAAAATGGACTGGAAGATGCTCTCCATAATATCGAAATCTGAACGGCTGTGCATGCCGTAAAGCATCAAGCAGTGATAGGGTCGGATCTCAGCTAAGGGTTTTGAGGTGATTGGAAGAATACAATTGGTAATGATCTTGAATAGTATATAACTAGAGGGAGACAGACGTAGTGCAGCAAATGTAGGAAAGTCAGGTCCAAGCTCATCAAGACCGTCTGGACGCGGATAACCAAAGAAATACTGATGGATGGAATCAGGGGTAACGTCTGCAAAGGGTGCTAGCAGAGGCTTAGGAAGGTCAGGATAAAGCGAATAAAGATTCGGTGATCGTCGACCACCCAAGTACTCAGCCAAAATCTCATATGAAAAGTCAAGGTTCATCTTCTCGACTCGAGTGGTGAACTCGAAACCCCCTTTAGAGCTTGGTTGTAGGTTGTTGTAAAATTCGGAGACGAGATCGTAATTTATGGTTCTTTCCAAAGAAAGAAGAAACCCCAGATTGTAATAAGTAACAATCTCCATAACAGAAGGGCAGTATTCCTTTAAGAAAGGAATGTCTATGGATCTGCAGGGTAAAAGTTTGAATGTCCTAGATTGAAAGGCCTGCTCACAGGCCGCATTTGGGAACCTGGAGCTAGAGGAAGGCTGTGGCCTTCTGGACGAGGAGGAAGGGGCCTTCCCCCTTTGATTTCCCTCCACGCTCTCTTTTCCTTTAGATGATTTTCTAAGGAGATTTAAGTTGATCATGACACATAGAGTGAATCACACAAGAGTTGATCATCAGATGAGACCCAATCAAAAGATGGACATAAAAGTTTGGTCGTAAGAAATGAGGAAGAGGGTCACGGTAAGAAATAGGTCACGGCACAGACACACGGAACGAGAGATCACAGCAAGAACAAAAACAAAAATACGATTAGCTTCACAAATATATATTTCATGATCTCTTGGAAACGGGAAATGAAGCCAAACACTTACTTTGGTGCCATTGATACTCGTTTGGAAGACTTCGACAGAGAGAATGCGCGTGAAGGAAGAGCCTTCAAGCTGGAGAAAATCGCCCGCAGAGGAGATCGCACGAGCGTGAAGGAGGACGCAGAGACTTCTCTCGCTCACTCAAGGTTGCACAGACGGGGTGGTTTCGGCGCTAGGGTTCGGGAAAACGACGATTTGGAGAGTTAATCGGTTGGTGGATCGGTCCACCAACCAAAATTTAATGCGGTTGATCGGATCACCGTTCGATCAGATCGCGTCCAAACCGATCAGATGCGATCCTGATCGGACTGGCGTGGTCCTGATCGGTCTGATGACCGATCAGATGCGCTCCTGATCGGTCGGGTGACCGATCAGGATTTGATCAGTAGGGTCCGAAGAGAAAATTCTGAACTCCCTGATCGGTCTGTGGACCGATCCCCACAGGGTGCCAGATCGGTCTGGAGACCGATCCAGGCTAGCTCAGACACTTAGTCAAATTTCGGGAGATCCGACACAGGAAGGAGTCCGGGGATGTGGAACCACATGTTTCGTACTGTTTGCCAGGGAGCATAGCGGAGATGATGTCCGGGGTCTCGCTGAAGATCCTGGCGGAGATGGGACCCCGGGCTTGCCCGAGGAGTCAAGAAGGAATATTATGTGTTCCACCAGGGAGCATGGCGGAGATGACATCTCGTGATGGTTCATCTTCTGCCCTTCCCTGGGAGTCTCATCCTCTGTCCGCCTCAAACGTCATCTTCTGCACTTTTGGTCCAAGCACAGACAGTCGAGTCAGAGTCTTTAACCGAATCCAAAGTCGAAATCGAACCAGAATCAGACGACGAATTGACTGAGATGGTAACCAATTTCAAATTCTTTTCAAAATTAGAATTAAATAATCAAACAGATACTGTAATGGTCGAGGAAGGTATAAATTCTATTGCAGGGAAAACTCCAAAAGAACCACCAAAGAAGGAGCTTCAACCAGTACCCGAGTCCGACTCAGACACGGAATCAGAAGATGAGTCTAGATCCGAGACGGCGAGAATTAAGAGGGCGATTCCCAATAAGGAATCAAAAGGTAAGTTTTTAATATTTGAAAATCCAATATTTATCTCAAATAACGTGATTAATTCATATAAATTAGTTAAGGTTAATATGTTAGAAAACTTAATTCACAACCTTGCTGATTTTAAAAAACCTGAGTTTTATTTCAATTATGATATAACTTAGATCATTTTTGACATGTTTAATTATTTATTTTTGCTTAGAATTAGGATTGATTAGTTTAAGGACTAAAGAGTTACTTAAAACTTGAAAACCTAGTATTAGGAGGAGGTGAGATGATAGTATGTTAGGGAAACCTTTCTAATAAGGTCAAGTATACTCTACTTGGTCTGTTTAGTCTGGTGAAACTAGCCGAAGCTACCGATCTAAGACCCAAACGAGTTAGACCAAAATCTTTCAAGGAGTAACTTGAAGATGAATTTTCTCTAAAAGGCTTTGTCAAGGAAAGGGTTGATGATCTAATAAGGCTACGGCCAAAGAAGGCCTAGTGCCTCACCAAGACCTGAAAGCCAATTATAGAAAATCAAATTCACTTTACTATTGTCAGATTTGAATCTAACACAAATTTTAAGTAAATCTTAGATTTAACACTAATTCGAAGATAAAACATCTCATAAAACAGATAAGGTAACCTGTTTTGTCATGTAGAACTGGGTAAGATGTTTAGGACCTAATAATGTAGTTCAATCCTTTTTCAAAATCAACTCAATTGTTTTCCGAAATTAATTCTAAATGTTTTCCACTTAACATTTTTCAAAAATTGAATTTCATCTGTTTTCAAAATTAACTCATCAAACTAAGTCTTGATTGAATTATACTAAGACCTAGGACTTGATTGGGTCAATTATTGATTGGTAAAACCAAGTCAACATAGTCAAACCTGATCAATACTGAAGACCCTTAAAGCACTTAGATAAAGTCAGACGAGTCGGACACAAGGGGAGTTTTTTTTATTTTAGATTTTTTCTAAAACTTAGTATCATCTCAAAATAAGATTTTCAAAAATTTGATTCAAAAACCTTTGTATATTACTATCTCTTTGAAAATTTATTATCATATCATTAAAAATTATTATCATTTCAAAATATTTTTCGAAAATTGAGCTATCATTCCAAATTGTGTTTTCAAAAATCTACCTCCTTGAAAATTATCATACTCAAAAGGTTGTTCAAAATTGTTCCTTTAATTTTGACAAACCCTAAGACTCAGAGAAGGATTAACTTGTGGTCAACAAGCCTCCTAGGACTATGTCAGGTTTAGGGGAAGTCTAAATCAAAAGAAGATTTTCTAATAAGTTTTTTTTTCAATTATTTGTTTTGAGTTATTAAATAATTCTTGTGATTTGGATCAACCCTAAAGACTCAGAGGAAGAGTACATGTGGTCAACAAGCTTCCTAGGACTGGGTCAAGTTTAGGGGAGGTCAAACTGAAGGATTTGCTAATTTCAAAATAATATGTTTTCATGTACTGCATTATTTAAATCTGTCTGAAAACATAAGGGAGTTTGTTTAAATACTTTCATTTTTTTTAAAATACTTACGGAAAAATTTACTTGAGTTTGAAGAATTTCCAGGACACTTAGGAAAATATCCTTATAGTCAACAAGATTTCTTAGAATTGTGCCAGACTGGAAAAGAAACCAAGTCAAGTAAAATATTATCTTTTAAAATAAGATTTTTCAAAAGTACTTATACCTCTCAAAAATTCTAATTTTTTTTTTCAAAAGTACTTACACCTCTCAAATTCATAAAATTTTCAAAGTACTTATGTTTTAAAGACAATTGTTCAAAAAGTACTTGTTTTTTTTGTATTTGCATTTTTCAAAATATTCAAAACAAGTAAACTTATTGATTAAATATTTTTTTTGATTATCATGCATGGACTCAATAAGAATATACACTTGAATCCAGTTCTGTTTTTAAGCATCAATTCTTCATTATTTCAAAATTGTGTTACTTAGAAATTATCAAAATTTTTGACATTATTCCCTCACTCAAATATTTATGTTTTCAAAACCCATAAGCTCTGATACACAAATTTAAAATGTCTTTCAAAATATATTTTTCAAGAGTTCTTTATTGATATATAGCCAAGGGGGAGAGTAGAAAAAGTGAAAATTAAAATTTTCCTTAAACTTGTTCTCCTTTTCAAAGAAAGTTTATCATAGAAATGGTCTAAAACATAAGGAGAAGAATTTCACATTTAAGGGGGAGAGAAAGGAAAGAGAGAAAGGAAATATTTTTAAATTTTTATCTCTTTTTCAAAAAGTGCTTCAAAAATTTCTAAAGTATTTCTAAGTGTTTCAAAAATTTTTAAGTGCATGCTTTTTCCCTAAGTAAAATTTTTTTAGTAAACAAAATTTGTCTGAGCAAATTTTTTTTGAAAATTTTGGTAAATGTTTCTAAGAATTTTTTTTAGTGAAAAACTTGTCGAAAAATTTCTTAAAGATTTTGTTTTTCAAAATGCACAAAGTATTTCCAAGCAAATTTTTCTAAGTGTGCAAATTTTTTTGGTAAATAAATTTTTTAATAAAAAGTGTGCCAATTCTCAAAGTTGAATTTTTTAAGGGAAATTTGGTTTCAAAATTTTGCCTAAGTAAACTTTTTAGTAAAATTCTTTTTGCAAAGCCGTCAAAACTTTTCTAAGTGTAAAAAGTTTTTTTTGGGTGCAAACGCTTTAACTCTATTTTTCGAAAAAAATACTTTGTCAAAAACATGAAACACTTAGAAGTTTTACAAAAACTGCATCCCTATTAGATATCTTGTTCACCTATGAATATTTTTGATATATGTCAAAGGGGGAGGAAAGGTTAAAGTTAAGTGTTTTATGTGTTTTATAACACAATTATTCAAGGGGAGTATGAGAAAAATTTTTATTTTTTTTCTGTTCAAAATTACATTGGTCTTAGACTTTATACTGTTCAAAATTGCTATATTTAATTGGTCTTAACCTCATTGCTTAATCTGTTATAATTTTTACTTAACTTTGAATTGTGTTGTCATAAATCAAAAAGGGGGAGATTGTTGGTGCAGGAAGCACCATATCGAACCTTGTTTTGGTATTGGCAAAGGATTCAAAGTTAAGTACTATTTGTGATCTAACGAAGTTACTCAAGTGTGCAGGAAAGTCCTAGTTAATCTAGGCACGAAGTCCTGGCGAAGGACTGCTAGGCTCCTAGCGAAGGGCTGCTAGGAGTTGAAGACCTGGCGAAGGACTGCTAGGCATCCAAACACAAAGACCTAGCGAAGGGCTGCTGGGCACCTGGCGAAGGACTGCTAGGCACCTGGCGAAGGACTGCTTGGTAACGAAGACCTGGCGAAGGATTGCTAGGCACCAGGTGAAGGACTGCCTGGTAACGAAGACCTGGCAAAGGACTGCTAGGCACCGGGCGAAGGACTGCTTGGTACCAAAGACCTAGCGAAGGGCTGCTAGGCACCTGGGGAAGCATTGCTGGGCAAAAGTCCAACCGGAGGAGCCGGTTAACAACAGGCAAATTCTCCTGAGAGGAGTAGGTGAGGACGAGTTCCCCGTCGAGGGAACAGTAGGCGTCGGTTCGACATAGGGTTCCATTTTGGAGACCCAAAGTCAGAACCAAGACAGCTACGGCTGTAAAAATCACTAACATTCTTGCTTTATTATGTTTGGTACTAACCTTGGATGCAGGACCGAAGGAATGAGTTTCTGCAGCCCAGAACGCCCTAAAGGAGAAGGGCAGCAGCTGGGTTAGGCGCCCGAGAGGTCCCGGCGCCCAAGGCCAAGGCCAAACGAGAAGTTGAGCAAGAGTTGCTTCGGAAGCTCACTGGGGCAGGCGCTCTCAAGCTCCCGGGTGCCCCCATGGTCCTAGGCGCCCCGGATGCCTCGGGCGCCCTGGGCCCATGCCAACGAAGCGATAGAATTTAAGTCAGCTGAGAAGCCAGCATACCAAGTCAACCCGGGCGCCCCTATGTCCCGGGTGCCCCCGTCAGCTCCGAGCCCGATTCTGGAGGGATAAGCCTTGACCGAGCTTCGGATGAGGGTTCTCGGATCCGAAGGCACGTGTCAGGCGCCCCCAGCGTCCCGGACGCCCCCAGCGTCCCGCACGCCCCCAGGAGTGCTATAAAAGGGGTTCGACCCCCAAGGCTTCGACATCAATTCTTTCAATGCCTCTACGCTCTTCGACTCAAGCGCTCTGCTCTGGAAACCTCCGATCTTGAGATTCAAGCGCCGACGACGACCCTCCGCACCGAAGAACGATCTACACCGGACGTCGGTAACAAAGAGCATAATTGTACTTTTTACTGCACTATTACTGTACAAATTTTTGTAATAACTTGTGCGATTATAGAATTGCCCGCAGTAAACGGTCAAGGACTGTGAGCCTTAGAAGTAGGAGCCGACCGCGACTCCGAACCAAGTAAAAAACCTTGTGTTCGCGTTGTTTTTTTTCCGCTGCGTAATTTCTCTCAATCTAATCCAAAACGGTTTTACGATATTCACCCCCTCTATCGTATTCTCTCGATCCAACAGTATTAAGGTTTGTATTCTTGGTTGGGAGTCCGTAATACCCAGACCAAGCCTAAGTACCTAGGGCATCCGCAGCACCGCGAGGTATTAGGTTTTTATTCTTGGTTGGGAGTCCGTTGCACCCAGACCAAGCCAAAGTACCCCCGGCATCCGCAGCACCGTGAGATATTAGGGTTTTTATTCTTGGTTGGGAGTCCGTAGCACCCAGACCATGCCTAAGTACCCCGGGCATCCGTAGCACCGCGAGGTATTAGGATTTTTATTCTTGGTTGGGAGTCCGTAGCACCCAGACCAAGCCTATGTACCCCCGGCATCTGCAGCATCGCGAGGTATTAGGGTTTTCATTCTTGGTTGGGAGTTCGTAACACCCAGACCAAGCCTAAGTACCCCGGGCATCCGCATCACTGCTAGTTATTAGGGTTTTTAGTCCTGGTTGGGTGTCCGTTGCACCCAGACCAAGCCTAAGTACCCCGGGCATCTGCAGCACCGCGAGGTATTAGGGTTTTTATTCTTGGTTGCGAGTCCGTAGCACCCAGACCAAGCCTAAGTACCCTGGGCATTAGTAGCACTGCGAGGTATTAGGGTTTTATTATTGGTTGGGAGTCCGTTGCACCCAGACCAAGCCTAAGTACCCTGGACATCCGCAGCACCGTGAGGTATTAGAGTTTTTGCTACTTCAGTGGTACATTGGTATTTTGGAGAGGCACCTTCCTTTATTACTTGAATTCGCTGCAAGGTAGCAAAAATACACAGACGGGTACACAATATGCAATGTAAATCTTACCGGGATCGAAAGAGTCAGAGATAGTTGGCCTGCCCGGGCCTCTCGAGCTTTTTGTCCCTCTTCCCCTGTGCATGACCGCCTCCTCCAGCTAGCCTTCTGGAGCCCTTAGGTTCTTCCGGGACTCTGACCTGACCTCTGTTGAGGCAATCGACCCTTTAAATGATTGGAAGATCATGGTTTTGATGTGTGGGCGAATAAGTTTAAAGTTAGAGTGTTATGTTGTATTTGATTTGTGTGATTGAGTTTGTAGGACTTGGAGAATCACACTTGGTGGACCTATCCAAGGGACGAGAGCCGAGGGAGGAGAGCTTCAAGGGCAAGCCGGGAAGTGGACTTCAAAGGGCACACGTGAAGGGTGGCATGGATGCAAGCCAAGGGAAGACTTGCGTGCGCATCCGAGGGACGATAGCCAGAGGAAGAGGACTTCAAGGGGCGAGCCAAGGGAGCAGACCTGAAGGCACACGCGAAGGAGAGGGTTCGGAGTGGCTGGAGCTGAGCTAGGAGGCAGGGCAGTCGACTGACCCTGAGGCAGTCGACTGCCAAAACCCACAGAGAGTTCGCAGCCTTGGACCAGTCGACTGGCCTTGGGGCAGTCGACTGGTATACCCCAAAAACTAGCCGTTGGCTAGCTGTTTGCTAGCCGTTGGCCGGCATTTAATGCCGGGCCAGTCGACTGCCCTTGGGGCAGTCGACTGGTGGGCGCCTGGACAGACTGTGAATCTGTCCTTTTCACCTATAAAAGGAGGCCTCGTTACACGTGTCTGTACCGTTCCGTACAGTAACGAAGTGCTGCCAAATTGTAAAGTGATTACTTGCTTCCTCCATCTCATTTCTACATCTGTAAAGAGGAAGCTCTTGCTGTGAAGGTTTCTCCACCTAAAGGAGACTTTTCGATAGTGAAAAGTGGTGCTCGCGGCGTGGATCCTTGGACTAGTCACCCATCTGGGTGGATACCAAGTAACTGAAAGTGTTAGCATTGTTCCTGTATTTTATTTTATATATTATTTCCGCTGCGCTAACAAGACTGCAGAGTTCAAGATCCAAAAAAGTGCATTCACCCCCCCTCTGCACGCCACATCGATCCTTCAACCTCCTCACTGTAGCATCGCCGAACACCAGCTTGTACCCCTTGACTTCAGCCACTCGGTCGCCCACGGGGAATTTTATCTTCTGGTGGTAGACAGAAACCACCGCCTGGAAGACACTCAACACCGGGCATCCTAAGATGGCGTTGTAAGATGAGGGAGCGTCCACAATCAAGAAAGGTGTCCTCCTGGTCCTCGCTAGCACGTCGCTGCCCAATGATAGCGATAGGGTGATTTGCCCTATCGGCTGTATTTAATACCCCGTAAAACCGAACAGTAAGGTCGAGACCTGGAGTAGCTCATCCTTGTCGATTTGCATCTGGTCCAGAGCCGCCTTGTATAGGATGTTCATGGAACTTCCTGTGTCCACAAAGATGTGCTTAACCTCGTAGTTGGCGATACGGGCAAGGATTACTAGGGCATCTTCATGGGGAGCTTCCTCATCTTCTAGGTCTGTTGGACCGAAAGAAATTATAGGGCCGTGCTCCTGGCTCCGACTCGTCCCGATTGAGTAGTTTTCCAGTCGCCGGGTATGAGACTTGTTTGCCCGGTGGAAATCTTCTCCAGTGGGTCCCCCGGAGATTACTCCAACATGTCCTGAGGGCGGGCTACGTACAGGGGCCTTGCCCTTCTAGGAATCTCTTTCCAAGGAGAGAGATCTTCGGGGTGCAGGCCCCCGACTTCTTCCTCGCGACCATTATCGAGACCGATGTCAGGTCCCACTTTCCCCTGCCTGCTGCCGCTGAGGAGAGAGGCTTCACCTTGGAGACCTTCGACGATACCCCACTTTATTCCACTTTCTACGAGGTTTAGTGTCTTCCTCCTCACTAAATTTCTTCTTTAAGGCGTGACACTCCTCGGTGGAGTGTGTTGTACTGCCGTGAAAACCGTAATACTTCGGCAATGGCTCTGGCTGCTCGATATCCACTATCTCGATCAGCCTTCGCCTACCAGCCCACTGGTCCTTCCCGAGGTGAAGGTCTTTTTCTCGGGTTAGGGCTGGGGGCTCCCTCCTTTCAGACCGGGGAACAGCTTGAGGGAGGACTCCGACTGGTTCCTTGCGACGAGCGTATTGTGTTGGACCAGTGCCGTCGATAGGGGGGGTGAATATCGACCATAAAAACCTACAGAAATTTCGTAAAACTTTTCGGTTCATTCTGGACACAAAGTTAGTAGCACAGCGGAAAACAAAAAGAACGAATAAACAACACAGCGCACGCGGGCCTTTTACTTGGTTCCCAACCCCCAGGGTCAGTACATCCAAGGCCTAAGCACGGGAACACCCGTCCACTAATGGTCTCCTTTCTGGACTTTTCGGAGGCGGAGAAACCCGTCTTACAGTGCAGAACTTACAATCAAAAGATATGAAAAATAAGTGCGGAATTGTAAAATTCAAACCAAACAAAAGTTGAAGACTCGGTCGATCTGGCACTCCGAAGTGTCGCGCACTTCCTCCCGAAGCTTCCTTGGTCGCAGAGCTTCGCCATTAGCGCTTTGTCGTCAGTCAGAAAGCCCAGAATGAATCTTGGAAGTTGTATTGAGTTGAGGGGTCGAAGCCCCTTTATATAGTACTCATGGGGGCGCCTGTGTTGAAGGGGGCGCCTCATAGGGCTTGGTCAAAGCTTATCTCAGCGCCGAACTCGCAACAGCCGATAAGTCTCTTGACCAGGGTGCCCTAGACCATCGAGGCGCCTCAATGAACACAGGCGCCTGCTTCAATGAGGCGCCTGGCTCCATTAGGGCGCCTCCTTCAATGGGGGCGCCTAGCCACCCTTTTCCAGCCTTGTTTGTTTAGTTGTTTGCCTGCTTTGTCTTCACTTTTAGGTACCTACAAGATACATAAATACAAGGCAACCATGCAGATAATCTTAACCTTAAGGAAATGATTCTGACTTCGGATTTTCGTGAAACCCTAGGTTGAATCGACGCAAGTTCCCACCCCCGGGAACGCGCCTTCAACCTACTCCTCTCAGGAGACGGTTGCCACCCAGTCCATTCGGGTGGACTTTTACTTGGCCTTCGATACTCTCGGATCTCAAGACGTCCGAACCTCGACCCGTCTCTACTTATGTCCTTAGTCATCGCTCAGCTAAGTTGCTCAATCCCTCGAACCAAGATTTCGTGCTCAAACCCTAGGTCCAAGGCTTAGGTGCCCATCCCTCGGCCAGGACTTAGTGCCCAATTCCTCGAACCAGGTCTTCGGTGCCCAACCCTCAGCCAGGACTTAGTGCCCAATTCCTCGAACCAAGTCTTCGTGCCCAACCCTTGGTCAGGACTTAGTGCCCAATCCATGATCAGGACTTAGTGCCTAGGTTAACTAGGACTTTGGTTCACTTTGGTACTCTTTTCTTCACTCACTCTTCCCTTGTTCAATGTATCACTGACTTAAGTATATTGTCAAACATTGAAACTCTTAGAGGAGGACATCACTGATGCATCTTGCACCAATATATTGCACCTCCTCCACGTTAACGTGCTTGACAGAATGCCCTAGCAGATCGTCAAAGCTGATAGGCGGCTTCTTGACCAGGGATAAAAAAAAATCGTCTTCCACGAGCCCTTGGGTGCAGGCACTGACGAGGATTTCCGACGTGGCACTGGGCATGTCTTGTGCCACCCTATTGAACCGCTGGATGTTCTCCTTAAGCAACTCTTTCGGTTTCTTCTTGAGGGTGAACAAATTAAGTGTCGTCTTTTGATAGCGACAGCTACTGGCGATGTGGTGGAGGAAGGCGGTTCTAAACTCCGTGAAGGAGTTGATAGAACCTTGTGGCAGCCTCTGGAACTATCGTTGGGCTGCTCCAGACAGGGTGTTCAGGAACACCCGACACTTCACACCGTCAGTATACTGGTGCAGGAGTGCCGCATTTTCAAATTTGTAGACATGATCCTGTTGGTGCAGTTTGCACTAACGGTCAAACTCGGGTTTTGATGTATGACAAAGTGGTTAAAGTTAGGGTTGTGTGTGTTTAACCTCTTTACCAAGTGTGCAGGGTTGAAAGACTTAGGACCAGACTCCAGGCTGAAGTCCAGGATGGTTGAGTCCTGGCGGGAAGTCCAGTTGGGTCCGCGGGACCTGACAACTGACTGAAGACCAAGTTGGTTGAGACTTGGCAAGAAGACCAAGGTGGTTGAGCCTTGGCAGGAAGTCCTGGTAGGGTTAAGAAGTCAAGTAGAGCTGCACAATGGGTAAGTAAGGTAAGTCACTGGAGGAGCGACCCAGTGAGGACGAGTCCAATCTTGGACTTTAGGCGCGGTCCAACTTAGACCCATTTAGGTGATCTAAGTTGAGTCCTGGTTAGATCCTGGTCTGGGAGACAGGATCTAATTAACTTAGAATTATATCATATTTTAGTCCATATAAAATTGTGCTAGCCTTGTTTTGGACTAACCCTGGATGCAGGACCGAAGGACTATGTTTCCGCAGCTCAGAGAGCCTCAAAGGAGTGAGGCCGTAGCTGAGCAGGGCGCCCCGGATGTGTAGGGCGCCCCAGAGTCAACCCAAGGTCAGCAGAGAGGTAAACGCCCCGACAGCAGCGCTATTCGGGGCGCCCCGCTTAAATCGGGCGCCCCCTGTGCCACCTCACTGCCAGCTGCCGAAGCTCGCCCTCGCGAAGCCAAGGAGATGAAGCCTTGACTGGTCAAGCTGGGCGCCCCGCGCGCGTCGGGCGCCCCAGTCAAAGCTGATCCCGAAGATGAAGAGATCAGCCTTGACCAGAGGGCTCGCCGGATCAAGAGCCACGTGGGGGGCGCCCCGAGCATGTCGGGCGCCCCCTGCCCTATATAAAGAGGGCCTCGACCCTCTTCAAAGAACAACACTTTTTTCAACGCTACAAGTTCTTCTACGCTCGCGCCCTGCTCTGGAAACGCTACACTTCGAGCCGACGACGTCCCGCTGCCCCGAAAGAGTCGACCTACTCCGGACGTCGGTAAAAAGAAGAATTTCTTTTAATACTTTATTGCACTTAATTACTTGAAAGTGTGGGGTTGTCACACTTTCATTTCATTTGTACTCGCCTACTCTATCGGGGTTGACCGATAGAGAGTATTAGTGGATTGCCCAACGGAAAGGTCCGAGGGACCTGGGCCTTCGAGTAGGAGTCGACGAAGGCTCCGAACGAAGTAAAAATCGTTCGTGTTTTTATGTTTATCTTTCGTTTCTTTCATTTCCGCTGTGCACGCTTTTTAAAGCGCTTTGATTTTTAAAAATCACGTGATTCACCCCCCCTCTCACGTGCATCGATCTTACAAGTGGTATCAGAGCGTGGTACGCTCTGTATCGGTGCAACCACCATAAGAGCCGGGGGAAATCCAGTTTTTTTTCGAGTTTTGGTTTTTCGCTACACTTGATCTAAATTAGGTATTGTTGCCTAGATTTGGATTACTTTTTCCGTTCGTTTGATTTCACTTGAATCTGGTGCAACACCGTTCAAGTTGCTTTTTAGTTAGTTTATCATTTCCCGCACTACTAATCCAAGACCCAGTCTTGGGATATTTTTTCTACTTTTATTTCGTGTGCACAGAAGTTAAATGGCCCAAGGTGAAGGCTATAGCACTGCTCGCCCTCCCCTCTTTAATGGGGAAGACTTTCCCTACTGGAAGAGAAGGATGGAGGTGTATCTGAAGACCGACATGGATCAGTGGTTTGCAGTCCAAACAGGCTACACACCGCCAATGGATGAGGGAAATAATGCTCCACTAAGGCCCGACAGATGGAACTCAGAAATGAAGAAAAAGGCTCAGACCGAGTTCAAAGCCCAGAACACCCTCCAGTGCGGACTTACCAAAGAGGAGCTAAACAGAATTGGACCAACCGACTCAGCAAAGGAGCTATGGGACAAATTAATTGAACTACATGAAGGCACCTCTGATGCCAAGGTAACAAAAAGGGATTTACTCTTAAATAAGTTATTTAATATAAAAATGCAGGAAGGAGAATCTGCTAGCCAACTCCACGCCCGGATCAAGGACATACTGAATGGACTCCACATGATCGGGCACAAACAGGAGAACCGGGACATAATAAGGTACGCTTTAAATGCATTCCCTAGAAATTCACTATGGGCATCTATTATAGATGCCTATAAAATTTCTAGGAACCTTTCTAAAATTAATTTAGATGAATTGTTTTGTGAATTAGAACTGCACGAACAGACTAACGCCAAGGCCGAGAAAGGGCTAGCTTTATTTGCAGGTTCACCAAAGGAAGCCAAATCAAAGAGAAAAGTCCAAGAAGAACCTGAAGATGAGTCAGGCTCTGATGAAGAAGAACAACTGGTGAACTTGGTAAGAAAAATGTTCACCAGAAGGAAGAACAAACTTTCAAAGAAGGATATTCAAAAGGTGATGAAGCCCTACAGCACTGAAGGTAAAAGCAAAATGATCTGCTTCGGCTGTAACAGAAAAGGGCACTTCAAACATGAATGCCCTTACAAGAAAGAGGACCAACCCACTAAGAACAAAAAGAAGAAGGCTCTTCAAGCCACGTGGGATGAAAGCTCGGACGATTCCGACGATGAACAACCGAAGAATGCAAGCTACCTCGCACTGATGGCAACCGGACCAGAATCGGACTCGGAGCAAGACGAGGATTCCGAATACGAGTCGAGTCAAGAGATCGGACTTTTTCGGACGACTCGACTAAGGTATATTTAGATTCAGTAAATGAAAAGTTCTTTAAAATTATTTCTGTTTTAAATAAAAAATTGCTTGAATCTGAATCTAGAAATGACCAGCTTCTTAAGGAAAATCAAGACCTTAAGGAGCAATTAATTAATACCAGAACATTAACTGAACAAACTCAAAATCAAAAATTAATTGAGCTTGAAACTGAAAACTTAACCCTAAAGGGTGAAGTCCTAAAACTTAAGGATCTACTAGCAACTTTCACAACCCGATCCAAGAACCTTGACCTTATTCTTGGATCACAAAAGGGCATGTACAACAAATCTGGGATAGGATATAAATCAAGATCGAACCAAAGATCTTTTATCTCCTTTATCCACCCCCGCAAAAATCAACGAAAAGCATGGGTTCCGAAAGCTTATCTAACAAAGCAAGTAGGTCAGAATCAATTTTATGTCCCAAAAAGGGACATCCATTACATTGACCCTAGATACCCAGTCTACAATTTAGGGGGAGGCTCCAAACTAGTTGGCACCTTAAAATCAGCCTCTGCCCAGGTGGGCACTTAGGATTAGCTTCAAAGTTAATTTGAATCTTGTATTATTTAGTACCAAGGTTTTCAATGAGTAAGTTAAAAGTTCAACTTCTTTAAGCGGCTTTGCCTAGAAAATGGTTGTTGCTCCAATAAGGCTTCGGCCAAAGAAGGCCACTGTGCCTCGCCATGGCCTGGAAGCCAATTATGGAAGTGTACTTTTAAATTACTACTTGTTAAACTTGGATCTAACACAAGGTCAAGTTAACTTTTCTAATCAAACTCAAAATCATCTCACAAAATCATAGGACTCCCTTGATTGATAACTTAGACCGAGTGAGATGAATAAGGATAACCAAATTTAAATTATTGATTGATAATTCAAAATAAAATTCAAATTCAAAAATTAAAATTCAAAATAAAATTCAAATTCAAAAATTAAAATTAAAATTCAAAATAAAATTCAAATTCAAAAATTAAAATTCAAATTCAAAATAAAATTCAAATTCAAAAATTAAAATTCAAAATAAAATTCAAATTCAAAAATTAAAATTCAAAATAAAATTCAAATTCAAAAATTAAAATTCAAAATAAAATTCAAATTCAAAAATTAAAATTCAAATTCAAAAATTAAAATTCAAATTCAAAATAAAATTCAAATTCAAAAATTAAAATTCAAATTAAAATTCAAATTAAAATTAAAATTCAAATTAAAATTAAAATTCAAATTAAAATTCAAATTAAAATTAAAATTCAAATTCAAAAATTAAAATTCAAATTAAAATTAAAATTAAAATTAAAATTAAAATTAAAATTAAAATTCAAATTAAAAGTCAAATTAAAATTCAAATTAAAATTCAAATTAAAAGTCAAATTAAAATCAAATTCAAAGTCAAACTTAACATAACTCAAATTTAAACTCAAGTGTTTAAATCTTTTTAGATTTTTTCAAAAAACTCAACCTAAGGTTTAAAACCTTTTACTTAACTGTAGGAAACCAAATGGATTATTGACAGTGGATGCTCCAGACACATGACTGGGGATCCCACCAAATTTACAGAACTCAAGTACAAAAGACTAGGGACCGTTGCTTTTGGAAACAACGGTAAACTTAAGGTAATTGGCCTAGGCAATATTGAACTTGAGTCTGATTTCATAATAACAAATGTATTACTTGTTGAGAATTTTAACTTCAATTTACTAAGCATTAGCCAATTGTGTGACACTGGTTATAAGGTTAGGTTCCTATCCAATGAATGTCTGATCAAACACAATGACAACCCAAACATCACACTTAGAGGACTTAGGCACAATAACATTTATGAAATTAAGTTAACCTGTCCCTTAGAAAATTGCCTCTTAACCCATAAGGATGAGACTTGGCTCTGGCATAGGAGACTTTCACATACTCACTTCAGAAAACTACCTAAACTAAATGGTGTAGTTAGAGGCCTACCAAAGTTATCTAACCTTGAGTCAACCTTATGTAATGCTTGTCAACAAGGAAAACAAGTTAGCTCAGCCCACCCAACTAATCAAATCTTAGGTGATCCAGAACTAAGGGTTCAGACTAGATCAGCTTTTAGGAACCTTAGTCAAATTGCCTTGATTTCAAAAATTGAACCCAAGTCTATAGAAGAGTCTTTACTTGACCCTGATTGGATCATAGCCATGCAGGAAGAGTTAGCCCAATTTGAACGTAGTCAAGTCTGGGACTTAGTACCCCTACCTAAAGGCAAGAAATTTATTGAAACTAAATGGGTCTTTAGGAATAAACTTAACGAACAAGGAGAAACAGTTAGGAATAAGGCTAGGCTAGTAGCTAAGGGGTTTAGCCAAGTAGAAGGTCTTGATTATGATGAAACCTATGCCCCTGTAGCCAGACTTGAATCCATTAGAATGCTCTTAAGTTATGCAGCCCATAAGGGATTTAAGCTTTTTCAAATGGATGTTAAGTCAGCCTTCCTAAATGGCCTAATTAAAGAAGAGGTTTATGTAGGTCAACCCCCTGGTTTTGAAAGCTTAGAACACCCTGACTATGTCTTTAAACTTAAGAAAGCCTTATATGGACTTAAGCAAGCCCCTAGGGCCTGGTATGAAAGACTGTCTAACTACTTAGTTTCTAAAGGCTTTAACCAAGGCAAAATTGACCCAACATTATTTGTTAAAACTCTAAAAACTGATATTTTTATAGCTCAAGTATATGTAGATGATATAGTATTTGGCTCAACTAACTCAAATTTTTTACAAGATTTTATAACGGTAATGGAAAATGAATTTGAAATGAGTTTAGTAGGTCAATTAACTTTCTTTTTGGGGTTACAGATAAAACAGACTAGTGAGGGTACTTTTGTCTATCAACAAAAATACACTAAAGAATTACTTAGAAAATTTGGAATGGATAGTGCTAAAGAAATTAAGACACCTATGGCTACCAATCAAACTATAGATAGTGACACAAATGGCAAACCTGTTGACCTTAAGTATTATAGAAGTGCTATAGGTAGCTTACTTTACTTAACTGCAAGTCGACCTGATATTCTCTTTGCAGTTAGTATGTGTGCTAGGTATCAAACATGTGCTAAAGAATCACATCTAACCCTAGTTAAAAGGATATTTAGGTATCTCAAAGGGACAGAAAGTTTAGGAATTTGGTACCCTAGAACAGCCCAGTTTGAACTTATTGGATATTCTGACTCAGATTATGCTGGCTGTAAATTAGACAGAAAAAGTACCAGTGGTGGATGCCAACTTCTAGGACCCTCACTAGTTAGTTGGTTTAGTAGAAAACAACACTGTGTTGCCCTATCCACCACTGAAGCTGAGTACATAGCAATGGGTGAATGTGTAGCCCAACTACTTTGGATGATGCATACCTTAAAAGATTTTAACTTAGATTTTAAGAAAGTCAAAATTTATATAGATAACCTAAGTTCAATCAATTTAACCAAAAATCCAATCCACCACTCTAGGACCAAACATATAGAAATCAAACACCATTTTGTCAGAGATCATGTAAATAAAGGAGAAATTGAACTTAACCATGTTGAATCTAAGTCTAACCTAGCTGATATATTTACCAAACCACTTCCTGAATCTGAATTTAGCAACTTAAGAAGATTAATAGGAATGTGTGTTATAGACTAGGAATGACCTGATAAACTTAAGTTGAATTTTGGTTTTAAAAAAAAAATGAATTTTCTTTAAACTGGTTTTTCAAAAGTTTATTGCTTTTCAAAATTAAACTTAAACACGGACTTTTCAAACTTGATTTTCAAGAACTTTATTGTATTGAAAAATTTGATTTTCAAAACTGGCAGACTTAGCCTAAGCTTGACCCCTAGAATTGCATGAACCTATAGATTTAGGTAGCCGCATCTCACAAAACACATTAAGATTAACTTGTTTGTGCTTGCAAAAACATAGAACGGTTGTGAGATGCATAGGACTCTGCCTGGACTTCCGAATGCTTAAGTCAGTGCATCACAGTAAGTCTGGGCGTAAAATACCTACGTTACAGTGATCAAGTCAAGTAGTCTTGCACTGAAACTTGAGCTAGACATTATTACTTGACTTGACTAACTCAGTGAACACTACTATCATCTAGATAGTTAGTCAGTAACTAGAGTTAGACATATGAAAAGGGACCACAATCATTACTTGGTCCAGGGGGAGCTGAGGTCAAAATACTTTTTCAACATGTCATTTTTAACAAAACACATTTGAAAATTTTGATAAATATTGATCCTTAAAATTTTTTTTAAAGCTAAGTTAATAAATTTAAGACTAGTTTTTTTCTAACACTTAGCCTATATTTCTACTCCTTTAAAAGTTATTATGCTCCTTGCAATTCCTATTTAGCATTGAAAAATCCGTATTTTTGGGTCTTGCAAATCTCCTTTTTCAAATTAACTTTAAAATAAAAACACTTATGTTTTTTGAAAATCCACTATTAGCTTGTTCTTATGCTAGAAAGTATCAAAATACTTTAATTGATTTAAAGCTCAGTAGCAAAGTTTCTTTTGGCTTTGAAAAATATGTATTATTTGGGAAATTTTTATATATTGTCAAGCTTAATTTTGAAAATATTTCGAATTAATGTTGTTGAAAACTATTTGTTAGTTTTGAAAGCTAAGTTAATAAAAGCTAAGTTCATTGATTTAGGGGGAGTTTTTTTTTTTTTGACTATTTATCTTACTTAATCTATTTTGCCTAAGTCTAGTTTTCCCTATCACTTAGCTTTGGATTCTACTCTCCGTAACTTAATATACGTATGTTTTTGATGAATGACAAAGGGGGAGAGTAGGGTTAAAGCTTAGAAAATTCTATTTGCTACTTAATTTTGCACCATGTACTTTCATTTTTTATTTATTTACTTGCATGTATCTGCTAGTTTTTCTCTAACTTTAACCTGAGTTGTCAATACATCAAAAAGGGGGAGATTGTTGGTGCAGTTTGCACTAACGGTCAAACTCGGGTTTTGATGTATGACAAAGTGGTTAAAGTTAGGGTTGTGTGTGTTTAACCTCTTTACCAAGTGTGCAGGGTTGAAAGACTTAGGACCAGACTCCAGGCTGAAGTCCAGGATGGTTGAGTCCTGGCGGGAAGTCCAGTTGGGTCCGCGGGACCTGACAACTGGCTGAAGACCAAGTTGGTTGAGACTTGGCAAGAAGACCAAGGTGGTTGAGCCTTGGCAGGAAGTCCTGGTAGGGTCAAGAAGTCAAGTAGAGCTGCACAATGGGTAAGTAATGTAAGTCACTGGAGGAGCGACCCAGTGAGGACGAGTCCAATCTTGGACTTTAGGCGCGGTCCAACTTAGACCCATTTAGGTGATCTAAGTTGAGTCCTGGTTAGATCCTGGTCTGGGAGACAGGATCTAATTAACTTAGAATTATATCATATTTTAGTCCATATAAAATTGTGCTAGCCTTGTTTTGGACTAACCCTGGATGCAGGACCGAAGGACTATGTTTCCGCAGCTCAGAGAGCCTCAAAGGAGTGAGGCCGTAGCTGAGCAGGGCGCCCCGGATGTGTAGGGCGCCCCAGAGTCAACCCAAGGTCAGCAGAGAGGTAAACGCCCCGACAGCAGCGCTATTCGGGGCGCCCCGCTTAAATCGGGCGCCCCCTGTGCCACCTCACTGCCAGCTGCCGAAGCTCGCCCTCGCGAAGCCAAGGAGATGAAGCCTTGACTGGTCAAGCTGGGCGCCCCGCGCGCGTCGGGCGCCCCAGTCAAAGCTGATCCCGAAGATGAAGAGATCAGCCTTGACCAGAGGGCTCGCCGGATCAAGAGCCACGTGGGGGGCGCCCCGAGCATGTCGGGCGCCCCCTGCCCTATATAAAGAGGGCCTCGACCCTCTTCAAAGAACAACACTTTTTTCAACGCTACAAGTTCTTCTACGCTCGCGCCCTGCTCTGGAAACGCTACACTTCGAGCCGACGACGTCCCGCTGCCCCGAAAGAGTCGACCTACTCCGGACGTCGGTAAAAAGAAGAATTTCTTTTAATACTTTATTGCACTTAATTACTTGAAAGTGTGGGGTTGTCACACTTTCATTTCATTTGTACTCGCCTACTCTATCGGGGTTGACCGATAGAGAGTATTAGTGGATTGCCCAACGGAAAGGTCCGAGGGACCTGGGCCTTCGAGTAGGAGTCGACGAAGGCTCCGAACGAAGTAAAAATCGTTCGTGTTTTTATGTTTATCTTTCGTTTCTTTCATTTCCGCTGTGCACGCTTTTTAAAGCGCTTTGATTTTTAAAAATCACGTGATTCACCCCCCCTCTCACGTGCATCGATCTTACAGATCCTTCGGATCTGTCTTCCCGTCATAATCAGCGATCCCCAGCCCACGAAACTGCTTCGGCATGGGGTCTTTCACAATCTCAGATGAGAAGGGAGTAGAGGGAACCTTATGGAAGGTCTTAGGTTCCTCCCTTTTCCCTTGTCCCTCTTCGTGCCTTTCCGCGCTGGAGGCTACCGAGTGAGCCTTCTCGATATCTCCGAGGGAGTCTCTTCGAGGGTCTGGGCCGCTCCATCCCGTCGTCCCAATGGTGTGACTGATCTTCGCGAGTGTGAGATGGAGACTCTAGGGATCTCCTCCCCTGCAGGAGCCTCTCGCTGCGAGATGGCTTGCTTGACTTGGTGCTGCTCAAGCGCTTCTTTGATGCCGTTGGCCACCAAGCGATCCAGTTCCTCCCTCGTCAGAACAATGGACTGTCCCTCCAGCCCTGCCATCGGTGCTCTATCGTGATCGTTCAAGAGGCCTTCCTGGACTTTCATAACAAACCTATATTGAGAAGGTGCTTATAAGGTATAACATGCAGAACTATACACCTGGTGACACACTTGTGTTAAGAGGTGACAAGTTTAGTTTGCAACAGTGTCCATGACTTGAACTTGAAATAAAAAAGATGTAACAATTCCCATATGCATCAGCAGTGGGAAGTCTCATGTATACAAAAATTTACACTCGACTAGATATAACATTTATAGTTGGGATGTTAGACAGATATGTTAATAACCCAGGGTTGTCGCACTGTAAAGTAATTAAATGAGTAATATGGTATTTGCAAATAACTAAAAGACACATGCTCATATATCGAAGGTCAGATCACCTGGAGGTGATTGGTTATTCAGACTCCGATTTTGCTGGATGCTTGGATAGTAGGAGGTCCACTTCAGGAAATATCTTCATGCTTGCTGGAGGGGCTATATCTTGTAAGAGCGTCAAGCAGACGCTAGTAGCCACTTCTACTATAGAGGCAAAATTGGTAGTATACTAAGAAACATTCAATCATGGGATTTGGTTGTGGAACTTCATCACAACATTACATATCATTGATAGCATTGACAGGCCACCGAAGATCTACTATAATACTAAAGTCGCAAAACTTTATGCCAAGAACAACCGCAGCTCATCGAAGTCCAACCACATCGACATCAAGTTTCTAGCGGTTAAAGAGTGAGTTCAGAGTCATCAGATCATGGTAGAGCACATCAGCACAGATTCCATGTTGGCCGATCCACTCACCAAAGACTTGGTGCCTAAGGTGTTTCATATGCATGTTGTGGATATAAGGGTTCTTCTAATGAGAGAATAACTGATCTAGTGAGGGTCTGTATTTATTTTATTGCTCTATGTTAATAAAGATAAATATTTTATTTTGATTCTTGTATGTATTTAAGGTTCAAAATATTGATGGGAATTCATATGTTTGTTTGACACTCTGAATATGATATCATGATTTATTGCTGTTGTTTAGCATTTAGTATTTGTAAATATAATATAGATCCTTTTTTGAATCCTAAAGTTTGGATCATGATTTGTTATTGTAGTTTAGCATAAGGTATTTGCAAATATGATCAGACTCTTTTGGGTCATTTTGGACTAGTTCGAAATTGATATGTACTGATCACATTTCATGTAATTTCCACTCTATACATCCGCATCTTGATTTATGTCGTTAATGACATTAGTATTGTGATTACTGTTGAAGTTTGTTAAGTTCGTATACAGTAACTATGACTTCTTTAGTCCTATACTAATAAAGTTAATAAACCAGATTATTTATAGGGGTATCTTGTACCCATAAAGTTTGATATCAACTAAAATTTTACTTGTATTTAACATACAACTCAGATATAACTTAAGTGGAAAATTGTTGGATATTATTATCCCTATTAGGCGGGCTTATTTGTAAGTTGCACATGTAAATCCAATCTGAGCCCTTAAAATGATCTAACTTATGTTTATTGGGTTTCAGATTATTAGATACCCTTTTAATGTATAGAATCCTTTAGGTCAATCTGTTATTATCTATGAGTTGATAATAGATTGGATTCCTATATAAAGGGGAGGTCCCCAAGGGTTTAGGACATCATTTTGATTTAGTTTCTTGTTCCCCATTGACAAGAAACTTTACGACGCCGTCAACCCTAAGTCCCATGGAAGATTCTTCTTCTTCATTCCGTTGTATCTTCTTCCACAGGGATCAAGCCGACGACACTACGACAAGAACGATGACTATTCAATCAGATTCCTTGTCTTTCGATTTATAATTTTATTCTTGTAATGCCAAGATTCGAAAAAATAATAGATTCATACTTATATGAGTTTTTTTTCTTTCGAATTCTTATTTTATTTCTAGATTTCATGCGATTAGGAGAAAACCCAAGTTTTATTTTGCCACTAAAAATGCTATAACATGCATTAATTTTGTTCAAAGTTAGAACACATTTTTAATCGAATTATTTATAATTGTAATAAAAAAATAGATCTGCTGCCTCAGTGGTTCTCCAAAGCCGATCGTACGGATACGAAAATAAATAAATTCAAGTATATAAGTGGAAGACGTAATAAAAATACTATATATTATAATAATTTTGATAAAACTATTCTAAGTTTTGACAAAACTACTATAATAATTAGAATAAGAATATTTTTAAAATGAAATATTTAATAACAATGAAGATATTTTTTTTTCAATTTTTATCAAAAAAATAACAAGGAACAAAATTTATCAAAAAATAATTATACAATATTTAAAAGGGAGAAAAATAAAAATAAATTTTATTTGTTGAAAATATTAAAAAAGTATTAATATAAAATTATGTTCAATTTGTTTTAGAAAATTGTTATTATACTCGAAATAATTTTTCATACAAATGCAGAGACACTCTTGGAAAAATTGCCAGTCCTGGTCGTCGGTTGCGTGGTATGGAGTCGCCGGAGTGCCCTGTTTGTCTGCAGCCGTACGACGAGCAGCAGGCCGTGCCGCGAGTCCTCGCTTGCGGCCACTCCATCTGCGAGCAGTGCCTCGTCGTCCTTCCTCCTCCGAGCCACGCCCTCCCTGACGCCCTCCGATGCCCTGCTTGCACCCAGATCGTCCCCTTTTCCCGATCCCTTGGCCCTGCCGCCCTACCTAAGAACATCGATCTCCTCCGCGTCCTTCCTGTCTCCTCGTCCGCCTCTTTATCCCCTTCCCCCGATTCCGGTGCTAAATCCAAGCCATCTGGCGCTCTGGAGTTCTTTCCTGTGTCGGAAATCTATCATCGCCTCTACGCCATCTGGAAAGACTCCATCTTGCCTCAGGAAGCAATATACCCTGTCCCCTCTGTGATCAGAACTGACGAGGTTTTGGTGGCTATTATGCCCTCTCCTCTCGGTCGCCCATGGTTCTCTCGCGCCAACCAGCTCGTAACTCTTCTTCCGGTCGCCTCTGTCTCGTCTTTGTCTAAAGAATCTGAGTGGTTTCGTCTCAGCTATACCGCGCGCGTGTTGGAGGCCCTGAGTGAATTGGATGACGGGACTAGAGCTTCACTGCGTTTTCTAATAGACGCATCCTGGAAAGAAAGACGCGGGGTTTGTAAGGTTTATGGGTTGTGGATGAAACCGGAGGAAGAAAGTTCAGATCTTTACTTGATTTCTGAAACCTTTGATCGAAGCCTTTCTGATGTATTGAAGGGTGAGAGTAAACTTAATATTTCTGGAGATACAACTGACAAGTTTCGTGCATTCGTTAATATAGGTTTGGACCTATCTGAAGCAGTGATGGGTTTACATTTTCAGGGCATTGTCTGTGGTTGCTTAACTATTTCCTGCGTCTCTTTGGATGAGTATGGGTATTGCCATATTGATTTTAACAAAGTTTTGCTAACAAGTTGGAGAACTCAGGAAGATAACAGGTCTTTTGTATCCAGAAAAGGAGGGGAGCATTGTGCCAAGGACAAGTACCAATTGTTTGTAAGTCCTGAAACACTGCTTGTGTATGATGAGGATTCCGGCAAGGATTGTGGATCTGATGGTCCAATTCAATATGCTTCAGATGTTTGGTCATTAGCCTGCATCTTGGCCATGCTTATTACTTGGGAGGAATTTATTTCTCCTGAGTTATTTGATAGTTGGTTTTCAATGCTTGAAAAAGGGAGATGTGAGAATTTTGTTGAACTGTATGATGCTTGGAAGGAAAAAGTCGTATCTAAATTGAAACTTTTGTTACTAGGAACCCAATTCGAGCAAATTCTTCATCTTCTTACATTGGGCTTGAGTTATGACCCGCATAATAGGCTTAAAGTCTCTGATATTTGGCATTGCATTGTCCTTACTTCATCAAAAAATTTCTTCATTATGTCCCTCTAGATGGATTTGCAGCAAAAGATACTTTACTGTGCTGCCTTGTTCTCGGGAATTCACTTTGCTCAGTTAAGAAATCATCACATGCTGGCAACTCAGGTGCTTGTAGTACCTCAGATTTGAACATTATAGGTAGCAATGTGTCCAATAACCGAAATCCACAACAGGAGAAAATTGATGAGGACCTTGTTAAAAGGATTCATGGACACTGCCCAAAAACCCTGACTCTTCAGGGCCACAGTGATTGTGTAACTGGACTGGCTATACATGGTAAACAATTATTCCACTAAATTTCCATATGTTGTTGGCTTACGTTTTCTACATTTGTCTTTTCTTTTGTATGTTTGTTGCTTGACAACTACAACATAAACATATTCATTCTTCTTGCATTGATAATAGTTTTATGCATGAGATTTACAAGTCATTTTCTAATCCTGTTTTTCAAATCCTATAAGTTGAAAGTTAGAAACTGACGGCCAATGTATCTTCTTTGAAGGTGATTTTGTGTTTAGCTCTTCATTTGACAAGACAATCCGTGTATGGTCCTTGCAGGTACGCTCTTTGCATGCTGCACTTTTTATTGGATGATAAACCATCGTATTTTATTGTTAAGTCAAAGGGATTGACTGGGAGTCATTGTCAAATGTCTAATAAAAGTATCTAGACTCTTGCACGATGAGAGGTAGCTGAAAACAAAACTAAACTATATGATTCTTCTTGACCGAAGTAAGAGACTAGGAATGTTATTCCAGGTGGTGCACAATTGTGGTAAATAGATCCATGTTTTAACATTGTATCTGATTATTCAACATAAGCTATTTTTTTTAGTGATGATCTACACTGTAATACATACACCTCCCAAAATTGCCCTGATAACACAAATGTGAATGCCTGACTATAAGCGAAAAGGATACTGTTCTAACTCCTCTAGAATTTTGATTTTCACATTTTGTTTCAAATTCTTCCTGAGGAACATCTTTAATGATCTTATCTTTTTGTCAAATTTGTCTGTGTTGCTTAGGATTTTTCTTATATTCAATCTTTGAAGGGCCATGAGCACAGAGTCATGGCTATCGTTGTTTTAGATGACACGAACATGCCAATTTGCATAAGTGGTGATAGTGGAAGTGGCATTTTTGTTTGGAACATTGGTGCATCTCTTGGTCAAGAGCCATGCAAGAAATGGTATGAACATAACGATTGGCGTTATAGCGGAATTCACTGTTTAGCCCTTTCCTCAACAGGATATCTCTATACCGGTGGAGGAGACAAATCCATTAAAGCCTGGTCCTTGCAGGTGTTATGCCTTTTTCTGCTCTAGTAATAAAAATGTTCTCCTTCATTTTGGATTAATTTCTTTTGACTAGTGTCCCTTCTCTTCTTGTTGTGTTTCCAGGATTACACCCTTTCTTGCACCATGACTGGTCATAAATCCATTGTATCTTCTTTGGCAGTTGCTAATGGGGTTCTTTATAGTGGAAGTTGGGATGGAACCATCAGATCATGGTGGCTCCATGACCACAGTCCATTGGCAGTTTTAGGACATGAGGAACCAGGAATTTCAGCCCCAATTTTATCCATTTCAATTGAAAACAATTTCCTTCTCTCAGCCCATGAAAATGGCATTCTTAAGGTTAGTGGTGTTAAGGCATTATATTTCTTATCCATTCTTGTAGAAATTTATGGTGTCCTTATAAATGCAAAAACACTTTCAAGATATAAACTTTACTAAAATCTAAACTTTTTTTTATTTTTTTATTCCCATTGCTTTTGGAATAAAGCCTATATATCGATATATACTTGACATTTTTAGATTACAATTTAGGAATTATAATACTTGTCCTCTAACTCTCACTAACACAAACTCTCGCTACCCGTCTTCTCTATTTATTCTTTTTTGTTTTATAACAATCATAAAAAGTAATATGGTGGGGGAGGATGGTGGAGGGGGTGGGCGATGGTGGTTAAGAGCCCTTAATATTTAAGAAGAGTCTTGGGCAAGTTATAGTTATAGATTTATTTTAATTTGACTCTATTATTAACTTTTTTTGAGTATCTACATGTGCGAGTCACATAGGTGATAGGCCACATATACGACTACATAAACCACTGTCTCTCCTATTAAAGCCAACTTTGTATAGGAACTTGTATAGGTTAATATGCAAGACAATCCTTTGATGTATGCAAAGGCGCATATGGTGCCATTTGAAATTGTTTTGTACTCCAAGTTGTATCAATACAACACAAACTTTTAGTGATGGACCATAAATTGAATTTTCTTATTACATTATGCCATTTGTAAGCAAAGAATTACCATTACCACAAAAGTGGTTTGTTGAGGCAATAGGTTCTTGTTAGGCGTGACATTAAGAACTCTTTCCTGATATGGCAAAGCTTGTGTTAGGTTGGACCGCAATAGGTTTGTTCTCAGTCCCATGTCAAAAATTCTAGGAGTCCTTGAGGCACTTGTATATGGTGTGATATCCATCCAAGTGACTAGAAATTTTCAATTAGGGTATCCAACTCCTGCATAAAACATCTTGAACTCATAGATTTACATTTTTGAAGGCTTCATCTTGTGAGAATTTCTAAAAAGGACAGCTCAGTGCACAAAACTCCTGTTAATGCGGTTCTAGGGTCGGACCACATTTGGATCTATTGTATGGAGCCTTATCATGTATTGCAAGAGGCTAATTTTATGACTCAAACTCGTGAAGACAAGGTCATACAACAATTTTACCATTGTACTAAGGCTCCTCTTTAGCACCCAATGCACATATTATACACACTTTAAATAATTTAAAACACTAATTTATGATGCCCTAGTGCTTGATGGATCTATGTTCCTTAGAAAGCATTTTATTATGTTTTTGCTGTTGATTTGAACGATGGCTGAATGATAATAATAAAAAAAAGGCAGCCTGGTGCATGAAGCTCCCGCCATGCGGGGTCCCAGGGAAGATGGCTAAATGATAATGATGAATCAAAATATAGTGACTTTTCTAAAGATATTTGTTACATTCACAAGCAAATATCCAATTGACTACCCTAGCAACCACTTAGTGAGAAAGAATGATCAGATAAATGTTCATGATTTAGACTTTATAAAAGTATGTATTTTTGTTTTATGTGTAAGGGTAGGATGAATCAATATCTGATTTTAGGATAATATATCAATTAGATTGGTTGTGAGAAGATGCATGTAAAGGAGCACAAGAAGAATTAGAGATCTATGACATCATTATTTCGGACTAGTGATCCTTGCACTCAAAATGCATTCTAGAGTTTACAAATAGATATATGTGCTAACGAACTGGGATCTAACAAACATTGGATTAAATTTTGTTAGAGAGGAGGGACCTAACACATCTGAGAGATAAGGTGGTATTTCTCACAGAGATGGATAGAAGAGGGATATGATGGATCGATATATGAGGTTAGAGAGGTAAATAACCGATAGTTTGATCTTTTACAATTGATTAGTACACAACAACAAAAAGACAACAAATACAAAATTTAAGAACACTAAAATAAGTAATGCTAATAAGATAGATTTTTATGTGTACCAAAAAGCCAAACTCCTACTCCCTACTCTGTGACTTGTTGGATACCTTTCGGAGGTGGACAAATCTCTAACAAAACTCCATAGATGGAGAATTTTTGGCACAAGAGTAGAATTACAAACAGAGAAAAAAATAATAATAAAGTAGCTGAGAGTCTATTATTTGCTCATCGGAATCTGAAGACGAGGACCATCCTCTTTTTGTCTTTTCCTTTTCCAATTAGGGCTATACTTCTATGTTCAATAGTTTGTTCCTTTTGGTTGTGAGGATCCTTGGAAGTATGTAATTTTAATTATGAAATAGTGAATTTAGACTATTTACATTTAGGTCTTGAATAATCAAATACTATTGACAATGGAACTCCAATATTGGGTTTTTGCTAGGGCATTCATTGTCATTCTGATGAGATCCCTGTTTGATAGATTTTCACCAACACTTGTTAGTTCAAAAATAAGTTGTTTATACCTTGAGTGTAATTCTACGATTTGCTCCCCCTTCAGTATTGTGAATGTGTTGTGCTTTCATCACAGCAGATCTCTCCGTGCAAGTTTTTCTTCATGCATCTCGATGATCCTTTCTCATAATTCTTTTGTTGTTAAATATTTTCCAATTTACTCATCGCCAAATTTGGTATAGTGTATTCTAATGCCAGCTTGGCTTTAGTATTGGCTACCACCTCCACCTTTAGCTTCTTTGTCAACTTGGAAAGAGAAATCAAATTATTATTTTCATCAATCATACCCTTCTTCATTTGTGATTGTTGTGTCTATATTAAGTTTGAAGTACAACGCTATCTTCCACTTTGTGAAGTTTTCCTCAAGCTTCTGAATCTTGAATTTATCTCCGACCATGTCCTTCGTCGGTTCTTAGACTTCAAAAGTGAACCCACTTTGATACCACTTATTGGATCAGGATGGTGGTGGAGAGGTGAACACCAAAACTCGCCTGCAATGTTAATGTTGTACAAAAAATTATGCATAACAGAAATAAAGAACATAACTAGAAAATCAAACCAGAATGACGCTTTTAATTTACATGTTTCACAGCCCTCAGGTTGCTACGTCCACGGCCTATGCACATGGAGTCCACTATTTTTCTCCTCTTTAGTTAAGCATTGGAGGTGGAGAAACCTCTTACAATAATCAACAATACAAGCAATGATATAGAAATGATGTAGAATAATGAAGATTTTGAGGAGAAAAAATATAATAGATGTGTTTTGTACTGGTTGGATTGCCCTTCTCGTATCCCTTTTATAGCCTTCATATCGAATCCTGCAACTTGTTGATTTGACGACCATCAATTGATTGAATGCCACCCATCAGTATACTGATATTGGGATCTTATCCGAATCATGTCGTAGGAATTTCATCTTCGACTCTGTTTGAATTGATCATTGTAGCATTAGTCAACTAATTTGAATCATATATCAATTCATCAGTGCCTGGTCCACTGTTCCAGTTGATTTCTACACATTCTGTTCTCTTCCCATAAAGTTTAGTTGACTAAAAAATATTTTGTTTTAATATCAGTCAACTCAGGCAGACTCTACAACATTCTGTTCATTGGTCAAGGTATCATGTTCATTCGTCAAGGTTTGATACAAACAATCTACTGATCCAACCATAATACCCTAAAAAGACCTAGCTAGCTTAGAGTATATGGATATTTGGATTACAAGTTGACGGGGTGTTATCAACAGATGCCTGAACTTCAATCAGTTCTATAGTCAAGTCTGCCTAAGTCTCTTGTCTACCCTTCCTCCCATATTCAGTTTACTCTACTGACATTTCGCGTGGAGTTCATCTAAACTTTGAGGTATTCTCACATCCCTAGGATGCAACGAGCCCTTGGCTCCTTCCTATGTCGTCCTTTACGTAATTCACCTCTTTAGTTTATTATGCTCTAATGCTCCTTGTCGATCCCTCGGATGTGCTATCCTTCTTCAATCTTATAAACCTCAAGCCATTGAGCCATCAAAACCTGTATATTTGGTAGACTCTGCACTACTGAGCATTTAAGTGAGATAAACATAAAGATAACTTAAACCCTTTGTCAATCTCATCAAAACCATCAAAACCTTTGTTGCGTAAATGCAAAGGGGGACAAGAGTCTTAACATGGGAGAGGGACCTCGATATTTAAGAAGATAGTTGACAAGTTATAATTATGATTTTATTTTCATTTGACCTAAACTCGATAAATTAAATTATAATTTTAATTACTATTGACATTTTTAAGCACAAGCAATTATTAACAATAACAACCAAACCTTATCCCACTAGGTGAGTCAGCTATATGGATCATTTTATGCTATTGGACTCTATCTCCTACTATATGATCATCTATATTTAAATAAATTTTATTTTATTGTTGCTAACCAAATCTTTTTTGGTCTTCCTCATCCTCGTTTAATGTGCATCCTTGCCATAGTTTCACATTGCTTAAGTAGAGCATTTATTGGTCGTCAAAGAATATGTCCGTACCATCTTAAACGTGTCTCTAAGAGTTTTCTCTCAATAAATTCAACCCCTACTTTCTTTCTAATGTTTTCATTTCTTATCCTATCTATTCTCATATGTCCACACATCCACCTTAACATCTTCATTCTCCAACTTTTATGTTTTGCTCATGTGCTTGAGTCATATAGTCCAATATTCAGCTCCATATAACATAGTAGGTCTAATTGTCGTTTTGTAGAACTTCCTTTTAAGTTTTAGAGGTACTTTACGATCACATAGAACACCTAATACTCTCCTCTATTTCGTCTATCCTATTTGTATTCTATCTAAGATATCTCTCTTAATCTTTCCATCTTTTTATAAAAATGATCTTAAACACTTAAAGTTCTCAGTTATAACAATTTATCATCTCCTATCTTAATAATGTCTAAAATTGCTAAACTTAAATTTCATATATTATATTTACTCAATAAAGTCCAAAACCATTCACCTTTAGCGTTTTCCACCAAGATTCGAGTTTAACATTTACTCTTTTACATGTCTCATCTATGCAAACAACAAGCACCACGATACCATATCTTGAATGTGTCCAATGAGTTCTTCCACGATTAATATGATTAATGTAAAAAGATAAAGACTCAAAGTTGATCCTTGGTGTAACTATACCTTTATAGGAAACACTTCGGTTAATCCGCTAGAAGTCTTCACTCTTGTCATTACATTCTCGTACATATCCTTAATTAGTTCAATATATATTATGCTAACACCACTCTTTTTTAGAATTCTCCAAATAATTTCTTTTGGGACTCTATCATAAATTTTTTCTAGGCCAATGAATATCATGTGTAATTTTACTTTTATTCCCGATACTTTTCAATTAGTTGCATGAGAATGAGATGTATAACTTTTATTATTAACCTTCTAGGCATGAATTCAAATTGATTTTTGGCCATTGTTGTCTCCTTCCTTAATTTTTTTCTACTCTTTCTCAAAATTCAATGGTATGACTCATTAGTTTAATACTCCTATAGTTTGTACAATTTTGTACATCTTCTTTGTTCTTATATAAGAGAATTGGAGTCCTCCGTTGATTAGATATTTTTTCATTTTCAATATCAACTTAAATAATTCTGTAAGTCATTCAATACCTTATTTGACACGTTCATACTTCTATTGGAATATATTTGTCCAACTATCTTTCCATTTTGCATCCCATTTAAAGTTTGTCCTACTTCTGAAATTTGAATTTATGATAAAAATTTAAATTTATTTGACTTAGAAGGTGTTTGGCTGAGCTTATAAGCTCTATAAAATAGCTTATAAGCTATTTTTGGAGTTTATAAGCTCTTCAAATCTGTTTGGTAAAATTTTTTACAAATAGTTTATAAGCTGCCAAAATAAGCTGTTTTAAAAAAAGTTGAGACCCTACATTTTTTTAAAAAAATCTTATTTTAACAATTTCTCTCTCTACAATATCCTTATATATTTTCATTAATCTCCATTTTATCCTCCATAAATTTTTACAAACCTAACAACTCTCTCTCTATGCTGATTCCTTTTCCCAGTGTACTTTGTCGTCATCTCTTCCCAGCGCATGAAGTCTTCCACACTTCCTTTCATTTCTTCTCTCCCCGACTCGATTAGAATTTGATTTTTTTTTGTCTAATTTTTTTCTATATCCTTATTTTCCAATAGTAGTTGCAAAAAAAGAAGAACCTGATTCTTGACATAGCGGTTGAATTCGTTTTTTTGTCAAGTTTCAGTATTGTTTTATACCTTTAATAAAAATTATATGTATTATACCTTTTTGGTAATTTTGTTAATAAAAAATCTTATAATACCAAACATATCAATATCTTTAAGTTATTTAAAATAAGTTCATCCAACACTTTAACAACTTATTTTTAAAATAAGACCTAACAACTTATAAGCTCTTAAAACAACTTATAAGTTGTTTTTAATAAGTTTAGCCAAACATCCTCTTACTTAAATTACCTAAGTTAAGTTGGTCATCTAAACCTTCATTAAAAAGTTGATGAAAATACTTTAATACATCTTATTTAGATAAGATCTCTTATCTTCCCCTTTCTCTCTTTAGCTATTCGGGAATGTCTCTTTTCCTTTATTTTCCAGCTAATTTTCGATATAAACGTTCAAAAGTTTTATTTTTATTTTTTCTTTATTCACCGCTTTCTTAATCTCTTTCTTAGCTATTGTATATATATTTTTTTAAGTTTTACTCGTTCTTACAAGTTTATAATGTCTTATAAGCTATTTGTTTTTTTTTTTATTTTCTCCTGTACTTTCCGATTCCACTACCAAGATTCTTTACTTGGTGGTGCACGCCCCTTTGACTCATCGAGTATACTTTTGGCTATTATTTTCAACTTTAATACCATCTTATCCCATGTCGAGTCATCATATATTTCTCATAAGGATTGTATTCCTACCCTCTCCTTAAATATGTTTTGTTTCCCATCCTTTAACTTCCACTACTTAATTCTAGGAGTTGTGTATATTTTACTTCTATTGATACTATACTTGAGGTATATATCCAATACTACTAATCTATGTTGGGTAGTTAAGTTTTCTTCGAGGATGATCTTGCATTCTTTACAAATCTTTCTATTGTTCTTCCTAACCATTAGAAAGTTAATTTTCGATTTATTATTTTCACTTTTGAACATGAGCAAATGTTTTCTTTTCTTAAAAAAATGTATTAGCTACTATAAGATCATATCTTATCGCAAAATCCAATATAATTTTTCTTTCTTATTTTCTGGTTTCAAATTCATAACTCCCATACACCCTATTATATTTATCATTTTTCACTCCGTCATGTCCATTTAGATATCCTCCTATTAAAATCATTTTCTCAGTCACCGTGATTTACCTCCTCCATGTTGGTCCTGGGGCGGGCTGGCGGGGGTGCTGAGGGAGAGCGTTTCGCCTTTTGACACTCTTTTATACACAAAATACTAATTTTTCTCTTAATCATTGTAGCCAACCTCACCTAATGAGATAAGGCTTGGTTGTTGTTGTAACCTATTGTATATATTACCTCAATTGTTTTACCAGTGAGCGTTCCTATGTTTCATGTTTTAAATCTTAGACCATGGATTAAAATATCGTACCAAGTTGGTCGAAACAGACAAAACATTTCGTTTGACGACCAGTACCTGACCCAACAGCAGCCGGAGGGGTCGTGCGACTCCTACGACCGCGCTGGAGGGTTCCGCCGGAGGGTTGGCATGGGCAGGGGAGGGTGGACTAGGTGGACTAGGTGGGTTTGTATTTAATTAAATGAAAATTTCAGTTGATTATTTCAATAACTCATAGTTATGATAGGGATAATCCCAAGATGTATAATTAAACCTTAATAAAAGTATCTAATTAATTATATTTTATTTATTTTAATTCTAAAAATATATAATAAATTATTTATTTATTTCTCTATATTTTTCTTTTTTTAAAAATATTATATATATTTTAAATATTTATGGTAAATATTTTATTTTTAATTAATATATTTTATATTTAAAAAAAATACCGAAACCATACTGGCACGGTTTGATATGGTACCGATACCGTATCGTTCCGGTCATTGAAACTCCGATACAACTCGAAATTTTAAACCATGTCTTAGATCATTAATTTTTCTATAATATTTGTTCTTATCGAACTTATAGTGTGAGAATTCGTGCATATTTAATACTACACCCAAGTTCTTAAAGAGATGTAGTTGTCTTAGCTAATACATTAGGGTTAGACCCTACAATGCAAACTTTGCATATTTAACACTATACCCGAGTTCTCATAGAGATGTAGCGGTCCTTGTTGAGACGTTACAGTTGGACCCTGCAACATATTCTTTCAGGAAACAACCTAATATTATCACAATAGTTTGATGGATTTGTTGAATTCAACGTTGCTGACAATGTAATGCAATTCTCACCCTTTCTCATCCAGGCTTGGAACCAGCCATGGGGGACTTACAAGCAATTACTAACTAAACAAAAATAAAAGTAATTTTAAAAGAGAGCAGTAGCAATTAGGTTAAGATGATGCTTGATGGTCATAGAGGCTATAGATTCACATCAAATGAACACTATTGCACTCTTTGACATTCCTATAAGTCTTTTCATGTTCATATTTTTTTTGTTTATTTTGAGCCTTATAGAACTGTGTTAAATTTTTTCAGTTAAAGGTATTTAACAATCATAGAGATCTTGAATTTGTGTCAAATGAGCATTATTCCACTCCTAGGGTTCAACAATAGAGTGCAACAATATTGATGATGACTAGTTGATTAGCTAATCCACTGGATGTGATTCTAATAAATGGGATGCTACACTAGTTGATTGGTCGCTGTAAAATATTTTGACCAAAAGTAGTTGATTGCCCTTAGGAAAAATTAACATAGAAAGACTTAGGGAAACTCCAAGAGCATTGTCAAGCACTTATGGCTAAAAGTCAAAAATATTTGATGACCTTAGAAGCCTCAGATTCACACTTAAAAAGGCATAGTTGCACTCCTGAGTTTTCCATGTACAGTTTTACCATATAGTCACTAGGCACTTGTAGCCAAAAGTACTTGACGATGACCAGTTGATCAGAATTGACGTGCCAATCCGCTGCATTATATCTAGACGTTTGGTTTATTGATTGTTGGTTTGGGCAGTAATGGATCTGACGAAGCAGGTTTGCCAAAAGGATATTTTGGAAAACAAATTCGTCCTTCGATAAATTCCAAACTATGGTGTACCCTTCGGATATTCATTAAAATTGGATTCGCCCATTGATAAATTGTTGATTAATAATTTTTTTAGTGTATAGAGCTTGATAATACTCCATGTGCAGTGTTTGTGCAACGTTACTATTGAACACTTATTTTAAGAAGGTAGTCATTTCTATGTACGTCAAAAAATTGTCTACCTGCAGCTGTGTTGTATTGACATTTTATCTGATAAGATTATTCTTGTGGCCTGTGAATATATACACGTGTTTATTTTTTTTCCTATAATTATTGTTATCAGGTGTGGAGAAACGATGAGCTTTTTAAATCACAACAAATTCATAATGGTGCTATTTTTGCACTTAACTTAGATAAAGGGTCAATTTTTACTGGTGGGTGGGATAGAATCATTCATCTACAGGTCTGTGTTTCGACAGAGATTTAGATAAATAATCCTTTTAATCTTGTATCACACTATGCATCACCTAAACCTGTTGATTCAATTTCTATTGTGTGGATATCTACAGGTGTTGTCAGAAAATGAACTAGAAGCAGAAGTTAGTAATGTTGGTTCTATTAACTGTGACTCAGTGGTAACTTGTTTATTGTACTGGCATGGGAGACTTTTTGTAGGATTTTCCAATAGAGATATCAAGGTATTCTTCTTTGTTACACTTCATTTAAAATTTTAACACGAATGCAAATTGGTAGAAGACATTTTTTTGTTGATTGACATATATTTTCAGTTCATACAAACTTAGTTTCATATGTTCTGATTTTTGTTGGTTAACTATGTTCATTGTGATTAGTAGATTTTAGTGGTATGCTGCAAACAATGTTTGTCCGTAGTCACCACACACCATCACTATCAGCATCTTTTATCCCAAAATTCTCAATGATTTGGGATTGACTATATGAATGCTATATGTCCATTGAGTTTTATGCTTTTGTGCAAAACCACTTCACTAATAATATCAAATGAGTAAACCTTTTTTTTTATTATGCTAACTATAGTTGTTTTCAGACTAAATCTATTCCTTATATTTTTATATAATTAATTAAACTCATCATATAATTTATTGATTATCTTCGACAACAACTTATATTCGTCAACATAAATAACAATTAATGTATGGAACAAATAACGTATTATAATCATACACATGCATGACACCAGAATCTTCATATACAATAATATACTTAATATAATTTACATTTTTGAATATGAACATTAAACAGATAGCTACTAGCATGATATAATAATATATAGAAAATAAAAAAAAAAAAAAAAAAAAAAAAAAAAAAAAAAAAAAAAAAAAAAAAAAAAAAAAAAAAAAAAAAAAAAAAAAAAAAAAAAAAAAAAACTATCAATAACTAATGAACTACTAGTTACTAATACCAACTATATGTTCTGGAGCAAAACTGCTAAAAGTAAAAAGTTTAATATCGTAATATTTATGAATCCAAATTTCAAATTTATTCTAAGATAAAAAATATTATCTATAATAAATATATAAATTAACATAAAATGCTACTTTACATATAATAATTATATAAATTATTTATTTATTCATTTAATTAATTATTAATTTAAATAATATATTTAAAATGATAAAAATATCAGAATATTAATTAAATAATTAAACAGTAAATATATAAAATAATAAAAAATATATATATGATTTTTTAGAAATTTTTTAAGGTTTTTTAGATTTTTATTTTTTTTAGAATTTTTAAATAATATTTGGAAAATAAAAAAATCAGAAAATTAATTAATAAAATTTATTTAATTTTAAATATATTTTTAAATATTTTATTGAGAAAAATATTTATGTGAGGAAATGTTTTATAAACATTTACTCACATTAATCGGGCGAACCCTAGCGGATGAAGCGCGGGCCAACGCGGGCGAAGCTGTAGGCGGAGGCGGAGGCTGCGTGTGCGGCCGTCAACTCAGCGCCGTCCGCCGAAGCTTCCGGCGGCGCCGGAGGAGTCTCACGATGCCCCCGGCGGCACATGCGACTCGACGACGACCGGCGTTGGCGTGTTTTCCTCCGGCACTGGACGACTCCCCCGCCTCCGCCCATCGCCGCATGACGCATGCACGAAATGCCCGTGCCGGTTTCGGATCTCCAGCGGAACGGTAAGAATCGCCCCGTGCCGTCCGGCACGGTGACAATAGTATACTATTTGATGTTATACTGTTTAAATTTTAAGGGCTTAGGTGTAAATTCCTAAACTTTGATTCTTCCTCCCTTGTTAGCCCTGCTCCTTGTAGGTTTCCCTAATCCTAATCTTCAACCCACCCACCTTCTCCCACCCACAAACCCTTCTCCGTTGCCTCTCGATCTTTCGTGAAATCCCAACTTCCCTCACGCTGTGGCACATTGCACATTGCCGTACGCCGTCACCCACCAACACACTACTGTCGGTGACATTGTCGTCGTCGTCGTCGTCGTCGTTGATGCCCGTCATAGCAGTGAGCTGTTCTCGTTTGCTACCAACCATTGTTGGTTGCTGCCGTTCACAACTACCTCGGGCAACAAGGTATCAAGAAGACCTCCTTCCCCTTATTCAACCACAAAAGTGAAGTTTCTCTTTAATTCTAAAGCAGTAGCCCTAAATCTTGAGTTAGCTTTCACAATCATAGAGGCAGAAGATCTCAGCGCATGTGCTTGATCCACCGGTGAAAGGAGGGCTAAGTTTCTTAAACCGAATCACTATGATTTAAGCCATAATATGGTGGAGGTTCTTCCTGGTTGTTTCCCTATAACCACCTTGTGTGTGATTACATATACAACATGAATGATATTAGATAATTAAAAAAACAAATCATTTATAGATTGTAGCCGTCAAACTCAAGATTATGCACTGTGCACCTTCTCTAATCAATAGTTGGACGGCAAATCCTTGTCTTATGCTGCTAGAGCTGAGCTGATTCGATTAGTGTTGCAAGGAGTGGAGGTATCAGTTTTCTCGATGCTAGCAGAAGTAGTTACTTGGATTACCATATTTCACAGGTTGTTTCCTGTGGGGGTCCAAGAGGTCTCTGGTGGTGTGGAGGGATATGTGCTATCCCAAAGCAGAGGGAGGATTTATCAGGCTCTACTCTCCAAGGTGCTTTGGGACATCCATGCAAAGGCCGACACACAATGGGTCAAGTGGATCAATAAAGTATACCTCTGTTCACAATCATTGTAGTACTAACAACCAAAGAAAGGGGATTCAGCATTTTTTAAGCAACCAACGAAGGTCGGGATGTATTATACAAAATACGGGTTCGGTAGATTCAACCATTAACCTCATCACAAGTTGGAGTAAGGAGACCTGGATATGCACTGCTCAAGCCTATGAGTTTCTCATACCAACAAACGGTGTAGCTGGCCATGCTGTATACTGCTAAAACAAGCCTCCATATTGTGGTTGGGAGCAAAAGGTCGCTTGATAACCAAGGATTGTATTGCATTCTAGGAGCTCACGAGATCATGTGAGTTCTACAACATTGAGTTGGAAACTAAGGAATACCTATTCTTCAACTGTGAGTTAGGTCCATATGGAACAAATGACCATACAAAAGTGCCATGAAATGGTTAATTCGAGAACACAAGGAATTAACTAGCAGAACTGGGCCAAGAAGATTGCTTTTGCCTCCATGGTGTATCAGATATGGATAAATTGGAATAAATGGGTTTTGGGGGAGTGTTGTGATCCAAAGAGTGAATCGTTCACAAAATTAAGGTATAAATGTACAAGATTTTGTTTGGCCTATACCCTAAGGTCTAGGAATTATATGCACGGTTTAAAATCTTGAACCATGCCAAAGTTTCGGTCTCGGACCGGAACGATACAATTTTGGTATCGTATAATGTCATGCCGATATAGTTTCGGGCCATCGCGACATGTCCAGATGCGTCGTTGGGCCATCGTGATGCTTTCGGGCCATCACGACATGTCCAGAAGCATCGTTGGGCCATCGTGATGCTTCCGGGGGCTTGGGCATGCCGGCACCGGAGGCGTACTTGTGTCGGTGTCGGTTCGCAGGCGGATCAAAATGTTTCATTTGTATCGGGCAAAACAGCTCAAGATTTTAAACTATGGTTATATGTACAATGGGTAGTAGGAGAGGAAGGAGGATGAGGAAGTTTTGGGTTTAGAGACACAGCCTAATTTCTGTGCATATTTCCTTGAGGAATGAAACTTACATTTACGGAACAAAAAAAGAAATTTTTTGATCATGCTGGTTAGCATGGGTGAAATCTTTTATTCCACCTACCAATTGACATGCGAGAAGCCACAAAATCCCGGTGCATTAATAAAATTTAATTTCTGCTTTTGCGACTTAATTGCTAGATGCTTTGTTCGTCTATGTATGAGAAGCTTTGATTTTGCTGAATAGTTTGTTGTGTCGAGATCCTAATCCCAAGCTCATCCGATAAGCTCTGAATTGTCCTTTTGTCAGGTTGCAGGAAGTCTCAATTGGTTCCTCCATGTCAAACCCTCAATTCTAGAAGTCCGATCACAAAAATCTCCATTGGCTACTCCTCTGCTAAACCCTCCACGTTGTAACCCTAGCTTTCCTAGTGTTGGCTCACATACCATGACTCAAGTTGCACTAATGTTTGATCCTGTGTCGTGACTCACATTTCTCCAGCTCCAGCTATTCCACTTCCCTCCAAGTAGGCTTCCTCATCTTCTACTTTTCTTCCCTCCAAGTAGGCTTCCCCTCTTTTTTTTTTTGATGAAAGGAAAATATAATTTATCAAAATGTACGAGTCATACATGTGCTCAAAGATAGCGCTCATTCCTGATGCAGTATCTGATCTAAGTAGATATCTAAGGGGAATGATACATGTGTGCATACTCTCATGAATACCACATATCCTCATGAGTACCATCCTTATAGATAATGGATCACTATCAAACAACCAACCCAACTAACAAACCAACAAACAACAAACTGATCCCATGTCGCTGTGCAATCAATCGTTCTCTGCCGATCCTCCATTGGTAAGCTATCCAAGTCAAGTGACACCCCGGTATGTCTATGCAATCAGAACTAACGCTCCAGGGAGCTGTCATCTCTGCACTCATCAATCTGACAGTCGCCCAGTAGTATAGTATCTCATTCTTCTGTCCTCTGCTGCTGAATGCTGTTGCTCTCTCCTACATGTAGTCACCCTCATATGACCATCTCCATTGGACTCCCCTGCTCCCTCCTCTATGTAGTCGCCTCCTGTGTCATGCATAAAGCCCATCTGATTTCTAGGCTGGTTGGGCCAAGAGGGGGCAGTCTTCTCTGTATTCGTCCCACTGTAAATGATGCCATGTGATATCTGCTCCACTCACCATCAGGTCTGCCACAGCTGCCCTCCTCCAAAGTGCATAGATCACTGTGTCTTTGTTCCCCTCCTCTGCCTCTTCCTTAGAGTGATCAACAATATTTGTTGGCATAGATCGAATGACACATAACAGTGTTGCTCAGATTGGGGACTGAAACCCCAACTTGCAATTAGATTTCAAAACTTGATCTTCTCAGATCACCTCCAAAACCCTAGATCCAGCCTCCATGTAAGCAGGTGATAATGCTTTGTAGAGAGGTTAATGAGGATGGACTCGAAGGAGTGTCACAAATAGAAGGACTCCCTTTTACATGGATGAGAAGGGTACCACTTGTTGTAAGACATATCATTTGTATAGTCTACTATATGTCTATATGCAAACATCATAAATGACAAATAGAAATACCAACTAAATACAAAAAGAAACACGGATAGTAACTTCAAAGATTTTAATTTACTTCTCATAACAATCACAATCTTGCTGCCATCTCTAGAAGATCAATCCAGAGTTTCACATCTATATGTTGTATCAGGATCATGCTTTTTTTGGGTCATTTTTTAGCGTCTTAGTCATTTTGGCTTTCATTTATATGAACCCTTTATAATTTATATAAAAAGCAGAACATAAATAAATGCAACTAATCTGGTATACCTAGTGTTATGCTTGAGGTTTAGATGGAATTAATTATGTATAAGGGCTATAAATACAAGTTATGACTGTATACATCACTAATACAATATTTCATTCTCTGTCTATTATCATTTGCAATATCATGTTCTCCAGTAAACAAACAAACAAAAAAAAATCCTACTGAAATTCATACCTACTTTAAATATTACTTTTATCTGTATTTTGGTTCTGTAAAAGGATTTGGGTATGTATAATTCTGATATCATATGATATATTTTGGTCAGTTTCAGGTTCAGCCTTTTACTTTTTAAATGTTTCTCGTTCAAGGAATCAACTATTGCTTAGGCCTTTAATTACGAAATTTATAATGTGTTCATTCTTCCCTCTTCGTTTTCTAGGGAAAAAATTACCTAAACTTTTGAGATTTTAATAAATCTATCAGAAACTCTTCTAACTATACAATTGACACTCTTTCTTTCTGATGAATAACTGAGTATCATATCTTGTCATGAATTAATTCAACAATTTTAACCATAATTTGGTTAAGAAAAATGAGTAAAACCTGGTTATAGTTAGATTTGAATAAGGTGTCGGAATGACTTATGTTAAGGAACAATGAGTAATGATTTAAAAATTCGTTCATAAATTTTTTCTGGTAGATCGATTGCAAAATTAAAATGTGCGATGTCTTTGTTTAAAATAAAGCTCATGATAATTTATTAACTTACAATTTGTGATAGATCTAATAATTTTTCTTTGTTATTTGAGAGGTACTGATTACCCAAGGTTTATACTACATGATCCAACAAGGCGTAGAGATGCTTAACCGTATAGTTTCTTCTAAATTATGGAAGAGTTTTTGTCAATGCTTCTTTGCAGTTCTACTAATCTTTGAGTTTTTGAGTTTACATGTACAATATAGATAGATAGTGTTCTTAGTTCCTAATGTACATGATCATAATGGTGCATTTTTTTTTTCTCCAGATTTATTGCTTCGATTCTTGATATACTTGATCTGATCCGCCTTCCTTTTTAACACCTGACTGACGTGATTCTGGATTCAAGAACGTGCCAGAAAGGCACTATTGCATACAATATGCACATTTGTACATTATAGAAAGTTTGTAACTCCAGTGTCATGCTTTTTTTTTCTCCTTTATGGATATAGTTTCCCATGTAAATACAATTGTGTGAATACGTAAGTTTGTAAGATGTGCCTACGCTTGAAGCAAAACTCCAAGTATAACTGGGTTTGAAATGATCATGGAAGACTGCCAGCAAGAATGAACACATACTGCTGATTCTTATTTTACGAAGTTGGTGACTACGGGCCATGCCACCAGGTGACTATAGGTATCCTATTGTAGTGAATTTTACAAAGTGATCTTCAAAATATTGACAAATAGAATTGCAGACATTGCAGGAGATATTTTACATCCAAGTCGAACGATATTTGTTAACGAAGGTCAATTGTGGATAGAGGTGACAGCACATCAGTGGGAGTGCTAGCAACATGCTTAGTGCCATTTGGAGGTATGGTTGTAATGCACATGAATCACATGAAGTCCAGAATCTATATGGTAGACATCAGTGTGCAAATCAAGGCCAATACACTGCAACTCATAGGGTTTCAAGAAGGATAATATCCATTCAGATATTTAGGGATACCTTTAGTCAGAAAAACTTGCAGACTATAGTTCACTGATGGAATCACTTCTGTGCAAGATTAACTCATAGCCCAAACACACTCTTATATGTTGGCGAGCTGCAGGGTATATCATCAATCCTCCAAGGAGTAGAGTGAGAGTAGTGTTTTTTTGGCTACGTACTGTCAATCCTAATTGGGATCATTGATAAAATATGTGCCTTGTAGCTTTCCATGGACTACCAAGTATTTTGGTGCAATCGATCCAAATTTAATTAGTATGATCATAGATTTTGATATATGTGCAATATGATTAAGTTAGATTTTTATATTGGTTTGATGTGTATTTGAGTCATGCAAGACTTAGTGGAATCACACATGAGGAACAACGAAGTGAAGTTATCCGAGGGACGAGAGCTAAAGGAAGAGGACTTCAAAGGACGAGCCGAGGAGGTAGACTTCAAAGACATATGCGAAGGATGACATGGAAACAAGTCGCAGGCTTGTGTGCATTCGAGGGACGAGAGATAAAGGAAGAAAATTTCAAAGAGCAAACTGGGAAAGCGAACTTCAAGGCATACGCGAAAGATGAACTCCAGAGAGACAGAGACTGAGTTTGTAAGCTTGACAGTCGACTGGAAGAGGAATCAGTCGACTAGCAGTGTTAGGGGAAACTTATAAAAATATCAATCGACTGGTGTCTAGACCAGTCGACTGATGCTTTGAAAATACTAGCCGCTGGTTGTGCCCAACGGATAAGACCAGTCGACTGATGTCTGGAACAGTCAACTGGTAACGGGTTTGAGCTATGTTGTCAACAGTTCTTTCCTTAATTTAAGGGGAAGCTTTGAGGCTTAAGAAAGGTTAGCTATTATAGGAAAGATCTTCTTACTTAAGTGCTCAAAGCTTCCAAAGTCTCCTCTCTTCCTCAAATCTTAATTTCATCTTGTAAAGGAAAGAGAGACATTGTGAAAGGTTGTTCTTCATCGAGAAGGAGAAAGCTTAACCTGAGATTGTCGGAGACTAATCCACCGAAGAATTGAGAGTTCGCCCACCTCAAGGACACCCCATAGAGTAGGAGTAAATAATTTTCGAACCACGTAAAAGGTCAAGTGTTAGTATTATTCTTATTTGTTCAAGTTTCATTTCCGCTAGCACAACTAACTATGCAGGAAGAATAAGTAATTTGAGTGAGAAGCTATTCATACCCTCTCTAATCGGGCCATCGATCTTGTACGAAGCATTCACCAGTTTGTTGAATTGAGATTTGCACACCCAAAGAAGAGGGCAGCTATGGACTTTGAAACTTTATTATCTAACGTACTCTGGCACATATGAGAGAAATAGGATTGGATTTGGATCAAATGGATCTACCATACATATCCAAAGTAGACATGGGGGTGGCAAGTGAACGGCATAGATTCCCCTTTAATCAAAAGTTGCTACAAATTTGTGATGAGATACCTACTTCTAGAGGTTCTCTACTAGCCGCATCAAAGTGTTTGGTGTAGTGAAAGGGCGCAGTTCGATCTTTAGTTACGGTGATTTTTACGGTCCTCCAAATGGGGCACATAATCGTGGGATGTTAGATTTATGGACTGCCCGTTATAAACATTTCCCAATTTATCCTAACGGTCGATAGAAAACTTTTAAGTTCGACATTATCTATCTTAGTTACTTTTTTTTTTCCTACTAGCAGCATCAAGTGTTTGGTAGGGTGGTATGCACGATCAGATTATGGAGTAACAATAACATGAGTTCTTCAGGCAGTTAGAACCAAAGAAATCTTGGACTATTATAGTATGAAAGTCCTGTGTAGTTCAGCCATGCATTTACGGTATGCCTATTAGGCCATGGGAGATTGCCAACGAGGGATCGACAGACTTCTGTGCAAGATAAAGCTTGCACATTCATTGGGAGAGCTAAAGAGACACGAACACATTTTCTTTCATTTTCATACCACAACATAGATATGGAAGGAGATATGGGACTAGCTTCCACAACAAAAAAAAAAATGGGGATTTGCGACGGATCAATTCCATCGCAATTTCGTCGCTAAACGATAATAGCAACGGAAACAACGCCATCGGCTGTCGCACCGTTATAGCCTAGGATAGCGACGAACCTTGTGTTATCCGTCGCTATTAGCGACATATTTTAAATAAATAATTCGTCGCAAATAGCGACGGATATATAAAACCCCCGTCATAAAATACGACGGATATATAAAACCCCCATCATAAAATACGACGGATATATAAAACCCCCATCATAAAATACCGAAACTGGGGGCCATGTACGGAATCAAAAAATTCAGTCGCTATTTTATCGTAATTAGCACCGAAAAGTCAAATATCCGTCGCTATTTGCGACAGATATTTACGATATCCGTCTCTATTAGCGACGGAATAGTCAATATTTTTTCCAGCAGCTTTTCTCCTCTTTTCCCCTTACCATATTTACATTCAATACATACATATATTTGTACAACAGATATCTAAATAAAACACATACAAAACAATAGTATTCATATCTAAACACATACAATACATGTATATAAAACACATATTCAAACACATGTATCAAATATATATTCAAATTTCATATCCAAACACATGTATCAAATTCATATCCAAAAAATAGTAGTGAATATATACATAGACATAAAGTGTAATAGAAGACAGACACGTCAAAATTGGATCAAAAGGAACAATATTCCTGCATAAAAGAAGAGAAACGATATAAATAAAAATGAAATACAATGATAAAATACTATTAGTGAAAACATAAATAGTTATCGTAACTGATATAGAAAATGTAAATAATATTGAATGATATATAAAATATCTAATATACACACCTTTCAACCAAACCAATGTCTGAATTCAACTCTGGTAATGTAGAATTTGTAAATGAAAATAAACAAATAAGAAACATTTAGTGATACATATAATAACAAACTAGATGGTATAATTATTTGATTTTTAAATATAGAGAAAAATATAACATATCACAAAAATATCTCTACTCATCTGGGGTATCTTCAAGATCCTGCGTCTCCTGAGACTCAAACGAGGGGCGGGTATCTGTGTCATAGGCGATAGGGTTGTTGCAAAAGCTTACATGTGACGCACTAACACCTCAGTGTGTGCCTGGTGGGCCCGCAGTTCCCTTAGCTTTGCATCCCTCTCTGCGTCCTTCTCGGCCCACGTCGTCTCTATTGTCGTGAGTCGAGTCCGCAGAGCATCATTCTCCTCTCATTCTCCTCCCGCAATTGACGAACCTCACTAAAGGAGGAGGAGGAACTTGGACGTCCCCTAACCCCTGAAGCTCTCATTGATAAGACTCTCCAAGATAAAGATGTAGAATCTTGGCAAAGGGCAATGAATTCTGAGATAGAATCTATAGATTCTAATCATGTTTGGGAGATAGTAGAACCACCCAATGGTGTAAAAGTCATTAGATGCATGTGGATCTACAAGAGAAAGAGAGGATCAGACGGGAAGGTAGAGACCTTCAAAGCTAGGCTTGTTACGAAAGAGTATACTCAGAAAGAGGGTATCGATTATGAGGAGACCTTTTCGCCGATAGTTATGCTTAAGTCGATCCGGATTCTCTTATCTATTGCCGCTCATATGGATTATGAGGTATGGCAGATGGATGTCAAGACAGTTTTCCTTAACGGAAGTCTTGAGGAAACCATTTACATGAAGCAACCAGAGAAATTCATTGCGAAGGACAAAGAGCATCTTGTGTGTAAGCTTAATCGGTCCATTTATGGATTGAAGCAAGCTTCACGATCTTAGAACATTCACTTTGATGAGGTAATCCAGTCATATGGATTTATTCAAAGTCCGGATAAGTCTTATGTATATAAGAGATGTGACGAAAACGTAGTGGTATTTCTTGTACTATACGTAAATGATATTTTGTTCATTAGCAACAATGTCAAAGTATTATCAAACGTAAGGGTATGGTTGTCTAAACAGTTTGATATGAAGGACTTGGGAGAAGCAGGGCACATCCTTGGGATCAACGTTAAAAGGGATCGTCAGAAAAGGATGTTGTGCTTATCTTAAGCTTTATACATAGACACTGTCCTAGCTCGTTTTAGCATGAAAAACTTCAAGAAAGGTTTTCTACCTTTCAGGCATAGAGTTCCTCTATCTAAGGAGATGTGTCCTAAAACATTAAAGGAGATAGAGGAGATGAAGGCGGTTCCTTATGCTTTGGCGGTGGGAAGCCTCATGTATGCTATGCTGTGTACGAGACTGGATATCTGCTTTGTCGTGGGCATGGTTAGAAGACATCAGAGTAACCCAGGTCACGGACATTGGACTGCGGTAAAGCATATACTGAAGTACCTGAGAAAGACTATGGATTATATGCTAGTTTACCAGGCAGACCAATTACTCCATGTGGGTTATACGGATTCAGACTTCCAATCAGATATGGACAAAAGTAAGTCTACCTCGGGGTATGTGTTTACTTTAGGAGGTGGAGCCATAGTATGGAGGAGTGTCAAGCAGAAATACGTGGCGGACTCCACCATGGAAGCTGAGTATGTGGCAGCCTCTGAGGTGGCCAAGGAAGCTGTATGGCTCAGGAACTTCATGATGGGCTTGGATGTGATTCCTGGTTTGCCCAGAGCTATCACAATTTATTGTGATAATAGTGATGTAGTTGCAAACTCGAAGGAACCACGAGCCCAAAAGGCGAGCAAACACATAGAGAGCAAGTACCACATGATACGAGAGATCGTAAAGTGAGGAGAAGTTGCTGTCACCAAGATTGCATCAAAGGACAACCTGGCGGATCCTTTTGTAGGACCGATGCACGTGAGAGGGGGGGGGGTGAATCACGTGACTTTTAAAATCTTCGTTATAAAATTAGAGTCGATAGAAAATTGTACGATGCTTTTTATAACGTGCGCAGCGGAAAAATTAAAACGAAATACGAAAGCGAAAAATAAAAGAAAAAATTACACGAGGAGTTTTACTTCGTTCGGAGCCTTCGCCGACTCCTACTCGAAGGCCCAGGTTCCTTGAACCTTTCCTGTGGGCAATCCACTAAAAACCTCTACCGATAAACTACCGATAGAGTGATTCAAATACAAGATTGGGCGGAAGTGTAACAGCCCTACACTTCCCCCTTAAATAATTTAAGTGCAGAAAAAAATTCGTTACCCAACACTTAGATTTATCTGAAGCAGCTTGGGTGTTGGGAGCGATCTTCCAGCAGCGGTCGGACAACGTCGAGTCAAAGCACAAACCGCAGCAGAGGAGCGTGGAAGCAAGAGAGCGCCAAAGCTTGAACCAGAATCAAATTTTCTTATCTGTTAGAGGGCTTGCTTGCTTCTATTTATAGTGCCTCGATGCATGATCTTCTCAGCTCAAATTTTATCCATCAACAAGATAAAATAATAAAAAAAAGATAATGTTTTTATCCTTTGCTTCAATTAAGAAAATAATTTAGATAAAATATAAATACAGAATATTGAAAAGTTAACCGAGAGGTTTTATCCTCTTACAATTTTAATTAATAATTTAAAAGGAGATTTTATCTTTCCAGCTAAGCTTTACGTGAGAATTTTAAGCATTAGTAGGAATAATTTTATTCTCTAAAAAGAAGGAAATACGAATAATTTAAATGATAATTTATCCTCCACCAAGGCTTTAGATAAGGAATAATTTTATAAAATTCAACTACAAAATTCTAATTAAATAAATTCTGTAAAAATAGAGTTAATGCATTTAGAATCTAATTAAATAAATTCTGTAAAATAGAGTTAATGCATTTAGAATCTAATTAAATAAATTCTGTAAAATAGAGTTAATGCATTTAGAATCTAATTAAATAAATTCTGTAAAATAGAGTTAATGCATTTAGAGTTAATTAGACCCCGTCCAAACCTGGATAAGGATCTAACCAGGACCCAACTGTTGATCTAAGCATGAAATTCTGAACGAATCTATGATATTGAAAAACGGTAAACACTTACAGTGGTTTCAACGCGTCCTTCGTTGTTCTTCGCGCTTGTCGTCGGAAGAGCGATCACGGAATCGGAAAACTCTTCCCCTCTCGGTATCACGAACCAAATCCCTCTCGAACGTTTTGGATGTTCACTTCTCGAATTCCAAAATGCCTCATTCCTCTTGGATGCACCCCTCCCCTTTTATAGTAGAAGGGCTAGGGAAGGGGAGGGGAGAGAAGTGTAGAAGTGGGGAAAGTGGGCACCCCACGTCACCCACTTCTCCCACTTCTTACATCTCCCACTCATCCAAGCCAAGTCACAGAGACTAAATAAGAATCAGGTCACAAAGACCATATCATAACTAGGTTACAAAAACCAGATAGTCACAAAGACCATATAGTCACATAGACTCACAGAACATCCAATTCCTACATTAGGGAAAATGGTTCGTGCGACGGCAAGCATCCTGAGCATTCCTTGCTAAGAAAGTTGTTACGCTTAACTTAGCTGCTCTCTGAGCGATCAACACTAAGAAAGTTGTTACACTTTACTTAGTCGCTCTATAGAACAAATCTGAGACATCAATAACTTGCCTTTACCCCAGATTAAATTATTTACATCAATATGAACATCTCTAATCCCTCATGATGACATACGAGTCAAGAGCATGTTCAGTATCTCCATTCAATACCATTATTCACAATTACATCTTAAGTACTAAACAAAAAATGTAACTGGTCGACCAGTGAATAAATGTCAATGATGTAAACCTCTCTTAATCTTCCTTTTTAGCTAGAATCTATTCATTCTAATCAGTTGCTTTCCTAGTTATGCTCCATAGACCGAATCATCCATAGCCAGTAGGATACATGCTAAAGTAGCATACACTGATTAGAATTTCAAGCAAACAGCTAAATAGTCACTTAGGGTAAAAGTGAGATTAACTTATAATCTCAAGGGTCTCACATAGTAAGGAAGCAGGGATCAATTCTCTTACAACCCTTATTGTCGCTATAGCACATGTGGTATGAAACACATGCTACGATGTTTCTCTCTTTAACACATAAAGAGTGCATGTTTTTCTTCTAAAATTAACATCGTACAGATTTCGATCTAGACATACCCAATGTCTAATCCTGAATTCAACCTATGAACTCCAATCTGGCTACAAGCAGGCTCAGTAAATGGTGGGAACATTTACTTCGATTATTACATTAAATAATCTCATCTTGATACAAAATCAAGGCGACCTCAACTTACGAGTATGTCTCTATTCACAGCTACTCAAGCTGCCCCATAAGTAATGATCTTACCTCTATTTATACTCAACAAATAGAGATGATTGTCCATGTGAGTGGACCAATCTCAACCTGCCAACATGCTTATCGAGACTTTATTCAAAATGTAACACCAATACATACACTGAATAAATTATGGCACTTTCATATATAATGAATTTGTCTGTACATTGTGTTACATTTTTCGAAGTCCCATGGACTTCACATATCCAAGAAATGACTCTTTAGTCAATGGCTTAGTAAAAGGATCTGCAAGCATAGCACGTGTAGGGATATACTCAAGAACTACCTTTTTCTTGTCAACAATATCCCTTACATAATTATATTTGATTTCTATATGCTTGTCTTTGCTGTGATACTTGGGATCTTTGGAAAAAGCTATTGCAGCTTGATTGTCACAGAACACTGTAACTGGACTCCCACTATCCTCAGCAATCTTCAAATGCTTCAGGAATCTTCTCAGCCAGACAGCTTCTTGTACAGCCGCTGCACAAGCCACATATTCGACTTCCATTGTCGACAGTGCTACACAAGCCTGTTTCTTGCTATTCCATGAGATGACGCCACCATTCAGCAAGAATGCATAACCCGATGTGGATTTTCTGTCATCAAGATCTCCTGCCCAATCTGCATCTGTGTAGCCCTTCAGGCTCAACTTTGATCCTTGGAAGCAGAGACAATAATCCGCTGTCCCTTTGAGATATCTGAATATTCTCTTCACCGCTTTCCAGTGTCTCGATCCTGGGTTTGACTGGAAACGGCTAACTAAGCCAACAGCATAGCTGATATCAGGACGTGTACACAACATAGTGTACATTAAGCTACTAATGGCACTGGCATATGGTTTTTTTTTTCATGTCGGCTATTTCATCAGGAGTCTTGGGATACATACCTTTGCTCAGAACAGTACCTTTCGCTATAGGAGTTTGTTCAATGTTGCAATTAGACATATTGAAGTGTTGTAACATCTTAGTAATATAAGCCTCTTGAGACAAACCCAAAAGTCTTTTTAAACGATCTCTAATGATCTTAACTCCTAAGATGTACTCGGCTTCTCCCATATCTATTATGTCAAATTGTGATGAAAGCCACGATTTGATTTCTATCACAAACTGTATGTCATTTCCAGCTATTAGCATATCATCAACATATAACGATAATATGACTATCTTTCCTTTATCCTCCTTGAGGTATACACAATGATCCTCATTGATCATTTCGAAATCATAAGATAAAATGACTTCATTAAATCTTATGTTCCATTGTCTTGACGCTTGCTTTAGCCCATATATAGTCTTTTTAAGTCTACATACTTTATCCTCTTGGCCTTCATCAATATAACATTCTGGCTGTGCCATATAGATTTCCTCGTCAAGATTACCATTAAGGAAAGCCGTTTTTACATCCATCTGATGTAATTCTAAGTCATAATATGCCACTATAGCTAAAATGACACGTATTGACACAAACTTCACAACTGGGGAAAATGTCTCTTCAAAATCAATACCCTCCATTTGGGTATATCCTTTTGCAACCAGACGAGCTTTGTATCGATTAATCGATCCATCTGCTTTCCTCTTGATTTTGAGAATCCACTTATTCCCAATAGCCCTTCGGCCCGGAGGAAGATCGACTAAATCCCAAACATGATTCTCTCTCATCGACTCCATTTCCTCATCCATTGCAATTCTCCATTTTTCTCTGACTGAACATCTCAATGCTTCCTCAACCGATCGAGGTTCCTCATCGTCAACAGGGAGTATCATTAATGCCTCATTCTCAATGTCAAATCTTCTCCGAGGAATAATCTTACGACTACTCCTTCGTAAGTCGGACTGTTGAGGAGCTGAAACTAATTCATTCATTGGCAAATCACTCCCACTGGGTTGACTAGATTCAGGTATCTCCTGTGATACCTGAGTTGTTGATAAAGGAACATTATCCTCTTCCTCTATTGCAAATAAAGGAATCGACTTATCAACTTCACCTCTTGTTGGGAATTCAGTTTCGAGAAAAGTGGCATCTCTTGACTCATTTTCAGAGACGGTTCCATCTTGCTGCTCACCAATGAAAACATAACCCTTAGAAGTATCAGAATACCTTATAAAGATACACTTTTTACCTCTTGGTCCTAGTTTTCCATATTTGTGAGTCTTATCATGAACATAGGCAGCTGACCCCCAGGGTCTCAGATTACTCAAATCTGGTTTTCTGCCTGTCCAACGTTCATATGGAGTAGATGAAACAGACTTAGAAGGCACTCGGTTAAGTATGTAGGTCGCAGCTAATAATGCATCTCCCCAATAGGAAATTGGCAAATTAGCTTGAGCCATCATAGACCTAACCATATCTAGAAGAGTCCGATTTCTTCTTTCAGCAACTCCATTTTGCTGCGGAGTTCCTGGGATAGTTAGCTGTCTAATAATCCCTCGGTCATTACAAGTTGTCTTGAACTGATCAGACAAGTATTCACCTCCACGGTTAGTGCGTAAAGTTTTAACCTTACGTTCCATTTGATTCTCAACTTCATTTAAATAACGTTTGAAACAATCCAATGCTTCATATTTATGAGAGATCAAATACACATGACCAAAACGTGTGAAGTCATCAATGAATGTAATGAAATAGGAAGCTCCATGTTTAGCCTTCACATTCATCGGACCACAAATATCCGAATGAATTAATTGCAATGGTGACTCAGCTCTAATAGCCTTGCCAAATGGTTTCCTCGTTGCTTTTCCAGCAAGACAATGCTCACATACTGACAAGTTAATCTTAGCATGAGAGCCTAATAGACCCTCCTTAGCTAATCGATTCATTCTTTCTTGTCCTATATGTCCTAGTCTAGCATGCCAAATTTCCTTATTGATATCAGCATCACTAGCAAGAGCAATGTTTGAAAAACAACTATTAATTCCACAATTAATATCATGTTCCACATCAAGAACCATGAAACCATTCATTACATAACCACACCCAATTAACACAGAGTTAATTCGAAGTTCCACACAACGACTGTAAAAGTTTATACAATAGCCCAAATCAAGAAGACAAGTAACGGAAACCAAATTCCGTCGAATATCAGGAGCATAAAGGACATCATGTAGAAACAACGTTTGTCCACCACGAAGGTTGAGCTTGCAAGTGTCAATGCCTTTGACTTCAATTCTTGCATTGTTTCCTACATATATCCATTTGTTACCAGCTGGTACCCGACGGTACTCCATGTATGTAGCTCGATCACGAGCTACGTGGTTCGTTGCTCCTGAATCTATAATCCACAAAGGATGAGAATCAGCTAACAACACTGAACTAGCAACATTATGCTCATGAAAAGAAGTTAAATATGGAATTACCTTTTTCGGCTCGGTACAATCTCGAGCGAAGTGGCCCTTCTTGCCACAGTTATAGCAAGTCAGCTTGCTTTTAGGTTTCTTTCCATACTTCTTTCCTTTAAACTCCTTCTTGATCGGGCCTTGCCCAGCAGCAGCTTCTTTTCCTTTTCCCTTTCCCTTTCCTTTCTTGAACCATATCTTCTTATTCTTGGGTCTAGATCCTTCAGCTACGAAAGCTTGTCCAGATATCCTTGCAGATTCTACTCTCTCCGCCTCCAGTTCAACATGGCGTGAGACATCAATGAAAGTTTTAATGCTTTCACTGTGAGTAAGATTCTGCTTCATTGATTCCCAAGAATCAGGAAGGGAACGGATAACTGCCTGAACCTGTTGTTCATCTGTCAACTCATGACCGACAGTTTTTAGCTCTCGAATCATATTTCCCATTTCCCTAAGATGTTGGGTCATGGTGACATTCGGGCGTTTCTTGAAGCTGTCAAATTTGATTGTCAGCTGGCGAAGCTTACTTACGCTAACTCCACTATATTTATTTCTCAGGGCAACCCAGACAGCATGAGCTGAAGGCAATGGCTCATACTCATACACTAGGTCATCAACCATTGAACTAATCAAAATGCCCTTTGCTGTGGAGTCCTTTTTCTTCCATGTCTTGTAGGCATCAAGATCACGCTTATGCTAGGCGGTAGCACCGTCTACAGGTTCTACCATAAATTGATTTACAGCTTCTAGAACTTCTTGTTCCTCAAGTACATACTGTATCTTGAGGTGCCATATTTTGTAGTTGTCCCCATTTAGTTTCTCTCCTTTGTTCAGTTCAGCTATAATATTCTTTTGTTGCCATGACCTAACATAAATAAACGCATTATTTAGTTATTCAGTGTAACTCATATGTATGTAATTAATAACTAACTCATTGTAAATTAGAGTTGGTTTACAAAATCAAGTGGTAACTACGTTCCCACTCATCCTCCGTATATCCAATCTAATAAACATTAATTAGTTATTTTACATACATCCCATCTTATGAACTAATCATAAATGAACTTATCATTCAAATGAAATGAACTAATCATTAAGAAGTTTTGTTAACACATAACATAACCTTTTGAAAAACTGTTCGTACAAAACGACAGTTACTACTACATGACTAAAAAAAAACTAACTGAGCAAATACTGTTTGTACATAACAACAGTAACCAAGACAAACTCTAATAAACTAGATAAGTTAGTACTACTCCCACTAGGACAAACACTAGTGCAGTGGTAAATACTATCCCTTTCATCCCAGACTTGATGAGAGGTAGGTTATCAACTTCAAGATCCTCCACAGATTCTATGGGATCCTCCTCGATTTCCTCAATTGGATCCATCTCGAATTCCTCCGGATCCTCCTCGATTTCCACAATTGGATTCATTTCTGGATTCATTTCTAGTTCGTCCTCAGATTCTTCCAGATCTTCTTCCGAAAAATTTAGGCGAAGTAGTTCTGTACATAGCTCGGTATATGAGATACGCCCCTCAAAGCATCCCCAGATACATTTTGCAGCTATTCGACCACGCCTCGGCAATGAACGAATCAATGCCCCGATTCGGTAGTTATCTAGGACTGGAAACTCTTCCTGCTCGAGTTTCCAAAACAGTCGATCAAGCCTTCCCATATGCCCTTGGATGCCAAAATTTGGGCGGTAGTCAATCTCCTCTATCTGTTCCCTCAACTGATTTCGTCGCACATCTCGACGAGTCATCGTGGTAATAAATCTCGGCATCTGGAATTGAAATACAATGCCAGTACAAAACCGACAAACCAGTAACAAAACTGGTTTAATTCAATTCACAATTATGCATAGACCCACAGAGTCATAAACAGATAAGAAAAACAAATTTTCTTTATTTGGGAGCTTTATTGACTAACATATTAGGCTGATCGATTAGAAAATCGAATCCTTAGTCTGGGTCCATCATCCTCATAGAACTAATCTAATCGGACAAGGATGACTTATCTTAGTCGTTAGCTCACTTAATTCAAAGTCAATTCGAACCAAACAAATCGGTTCTGGTTTGTATTAAACTGATCTTATTAAATTAACTAGTGGTTTGAACTAGATCATGATTTTATTGGATCAATTTGGTCTAGTTAAACCAAATAATGGTTCGAACTAGACATAAACATAGTTGGTTCAAGTTGGTCTGATTAAATTAACTAATAATTTAAATTCCAGTTGAAATGAACCAACTTAATCGGATTTAATTAATTCTAACTAATATCCAATTCATTTAATCAAATTTTGATCTAGTTCCAATAACCAATAGCTAAATTTTAATACAAATACAACCAAGCAATTAATTAAAGCACACAGCTAATTAATTTAATAAAAGAAAAAAAAAACAACATGCAAAATTTTTTTTTTTTTTTAAACATTTCAAACAGTATCAACCGGTTAAAATTTGCATGCAAAATATATATATTTTTTATTTTTTTTCTTCCACCTTTTTTTTTTTTTTTCGAGTTTGCTTCCTCCGCGAATTTTTTTTCACCGCGACGAACGCGATTAATCGCTAGCGTGCAACACGGCCGAGTGAGAACGTCGGTTCGCGACGATAACAATTAATTTTATCGACTCGAAAAAAAATCTGCCGACACAAAGTCGACCCGACAAAAAAAATCTACCGACACAAAGTCGCGATTTTCCGGTGAAGTTATTTCATGCTACTCGGAAAAAATCTGCCGACACAAAGTCGCGATTTTCCGGCGAAGTTATTTCATGCTACTTAGAATATCTACATGCTCTGATACCATTGTTGATCTAAGCATGAAATTCTGAACGAATCTATGATATTGAAAAACGGTAAACACTTACAGTGGTTTCAACGCGGTCCTTCGTTGTTCTTCGCGCTTGTCGTCGGAAGAGCGATCACGGAATCGGAAAACTCTTCCCCTCTCGGTATCACGAACCAAATCCCTCTCGAACGTTTTGGATGTTCACTTCTCGAATTCCAAAATGCCTTATTCCTCTTGGATGCACCCCTCCCCTTTTATAGTAGAAGGGCTAGGGAAGGGGAGGGAGAGAAAGTGTAGAAGTGGGGAAAGTGGGCACCCCACGTCACCCACTTCTCCCACTTCTTACACCAACCGAGGTCACCAAAATGGGCCTAAGTTGGACTGCGCCTACAATCCTAAAATAGGACCCGTCCTCACTGGTTCGCTCCTCCAGTGACTTACCTCACTTACCTCGTGCAGCTCTACTCGACTTCTTAACCCACCAGGTTTCCTGCCAGGGCTCAACCACCCTGGTCTTTTTTGCCAAGTTTCAACCAACTTGGGGCTTCAGCCAGTTGTCAGGCCCCGTGAACCCACTGGACTTTCTCGCCAGGACTCAACCACCCTGGACTTCCCGCCAGGACTCAACCACCCTGGACTTCAGTCTGGTGTCAGGTCCTAAGTCTTTCAACCCTGCACACTTAGTAAAGAGGTCAAAACCAAAAGCAAGTCTAACTTTAACCTATTTGTCATTCATCAAAACTCAGGTTTAACTATTAGTGCAAATTGCACCTACAATCTCCCCCTTTTTGATGCAATGACAACCTGGGTTAAAGTTAGAAAATACCAGATAAAGCAATGAGTCCAAGAATAATATGCAAATGACATGCTCTAAGATCAGAAATTTTTAATTTTCTAACTCAACCCTTAAACCCTCCCCTTTGGCATTCATAAAACAAAGAAATAATAAGTGCGCAAGCATCAGAAATAAAACAAGCAATCAAGTAATATGCCAGCCAAGTAAAAAATACTTGTAAGTATTTGGGGAAGAAAAAAATGCTTAACAAGCATACTAAGTTCTGAACTGATTCAGAGGGTTAAGTCAAATTCTTAATTTAACACAAACAATCTGAGAGCATAAATGTTAAAGGAAATGACTAGGTGTAAATTTAGAAATGACTTTTCGAACACCATTTTCAAATTAAAAAGGGCTACCTTCAAAATCTTAATCTTTTCCAAAATAAAGAATATCTCAAGGCTAATAATGAAAAAGAGAAGATTTTCCAAAATTTTCTTTTCAAAGGATCATTTAGAATATTTTCAGGATTAATTTGAGAAAAAAATTTCAAAGATAATTTTTTTTATTTTTTTTATTTTTTTTAAAATCCTTGTTCAATTAAAGAAGATATTTTCTAAAACAGTTTTCACTAAACATTTTTGAGAGTTAGAATACAAAATATAAACTCAAGCTCCCCCTGAACCAAGTAAGAAAGTTTAGCCCATTTTGAATGTCTAACCGTAGTTACTAGCTAACTATCTATAGGATAGTAGTTTTCACTAGGTTAGTCAAGTCAAAGTACTAGTGTCTAGCTTAGCTTTACAGAAAGACTACTTGACTTGATCAATATGAAGTTGGTATTTAACGCCCAGACTTGCTACGATGCACAGGTTTAAGCATTCTGAAGTCCAGGCAATACCCTATGCATCTCACCCCGTTCTAAGTTTTAGCATACACAAACATGTTATACCTAATGTGCTTTGTGAGATGCAGCCTCTAAATCTATAGGAACATGCATCTCTAGGGGTCAAACTTAGGCTAAGTCCACCAGTCTCGAAAGTCAAGTTTGAAATCAAAGTTAATTTTTTTTAAAAAATTAAGTGTGGAAAATCAAAGTCAATTTTGAAAATCAAGTTTAAAAAATACACATTTTAGAGAGTACAAAAAATGCAAGTACAAAAAACTCTAACTCAAGCTATGTGTCAAACAGAATTTGTGAGTTGAATAAAAGTGATTAGGTCAATCCTAGTCTACAACACACATTCCTATTAACCTTCTTAAATTGCTAAATTCGGATTCAGGAAGTGGTTTAGTGAATATGTCAGCTAGGTTAGATTTGGATTCAACATGATTAAGTTCTATTTCCCCTTTATTAACATGATCTCTAACAAATGGTGCTTAATTTCTATATGTTTGGTCCTAGAGTGTGAATTGGGTTTTTGGTTAGATTAATTGAACTTAGATTATCTATAAAGTTTTGACTTTCTTAAAATCGAAGTTAAAATCTTTTAAGGTATGCATCATCCAGAGTAATTGGGCTACACATTCACCCATTGCTATGTATTCAGCTTCAGTGGTGGATAGGGCAACACAATGTTATTTTCTACTGAACCAACAAACTAGTGAGGTCCTAGAAGTTGGCATCCACCACTGGTACTTTTTCTATCTAATTTACAGCCAGCATAAATCTGAGTCAGAAAATTCAATAAGTTCAAACTGGGCTGTTCTAGGGTACCAAATTCTAAACTTTCTGTCCCTTTGAGATACCTAAATATCCTTTTAACTAGAGTTAGATGTGATTCTTTAGCACATGTTTAATACCTAGCACACATACTAACTGCAAAGAGAATATCAGGTCGACTTGCAGTTAGGTAAAGTAACTACCTATAGCACTTCTATAATACTTAAGGTCAACATGTTTGCCATTTGTGTCACT
>JAGFNQ010006902.1:94061-189480 GCA_024364735.1 Boesenbergia rotunda
CAAAACAGTTAGGCAAATGTATCTCCAGGACATTCTTGTCAGCTGTAGTTTAAATATCCAAATGATGGAGAATGGTATCCAATTTTTCCATGATTCCAACAGAAGATGACGGTTCCGGGGAAGGGTCTCTTACATGCAGCCTTACCTTGCTTTACAAAAGGCATACTCGAACCCGTGACCTCCAAGTCACACGACAGCAACTTTACCGATCAAAGCTCCCCTTCAAATACAAATTAAGTAGGAGATTTGCAAATACAAACTGCTTGTATGTCAGGTTATTCTAATTTTCCAGTTGACAAAAAAGTTGTGAACCAGCAAATAATCCTGCAATTACCTTTGCCAATCATATACTAACGTCTATGAAGTTAAATCTTCTAATACCTGAACTCCTTAGTTACCCTCGCCATACCCATATAGACACTCAACGCCAAGTGGAACACCAACATCGCTGACCACAACTAAACAAGTCTAGAATACCAGATGATAGATTCTACATCCTTGTTAGTGTCGGTCAATCATACCTAAGTCCAAGTAACAGGTCACAATTGCCAATTTTAAACAACATATATTAGAATATCTTCGCTTGTAACTGAATCCTTTTATTTTGTGGTTCAGACTTCAAAGAAGAGTCAATTCCACAATGGAAAAGTTTCATAACACAGATAGGATTTGTTGTAATATTGTAATACCAAGATAGATGCTTGTTGCAATATTTAAATAATAAAAAACAAGCATGCAATATGTAATAAAAAAATGTACCTATTTCAATTTCTCGTTCCAATCTTCCTAGTCGTCTCAAGGCAGGATCAATACTGTCAGGCCTATTGGTAGCCGCAATGACAAGTACACGGTCATTTTTATTTATCTCATCCAACAATACCAAAAGTGTGCCAACCATTCTAAGAGATAGATCTTCACCTCCATCTCTTCGTGCTGGAGCAATGACATCCAATTCATCAATAAAAACCTGTAAAGGAAACTCTCATTAGTACTTCATAGTGCATACACAAGAGAACAATATAACATAATCTTTACATTCCCCAAACAACAGGGCATGAGATTATTGCATGGTATAAAATGCCAAGCCATGCAACAAGGTTCTAAGCCGCAATTTTAGCGGCGGCCTCACTACGTCATGGAGAACCATGATTGAATAAGCAAGTGACTCATAGATACAATTTAAAATAAGAAAGATGAACAATATGAAATAAGAATAAACTAACCACAGAAGGAGAAGCTTGTTTGGCTGCATTAAAAACTTTGCACAATGCTTGCTCCGATTCTCCATAGTATTCACTAATGACCTCAGGCCCATTGATAGAGAAAAGTCTAACGCCAGCTGCATGTGCACAAGAAGTTACCAAAGATGTTTTTCCTGTACCAGGAGGCCCATGAAGTAGCACACCTTTGTACCTAAGTCTGAAAAAGTATGCACGACAAGATCAACAAATGGCAAGAATGCTGGGGAAAGAAACACAAAAAGATATGAAGTGACAGAAATAAATAATAAAGTTCAAGCTCAATAAATTCAGGTGCATTCGATCAAAAAGATATGTAGTGGCAGACATAAATAATAAAGTTCAAGCTCAATAAATTCAGATGCATTCCATCAATTACAAAATCTGATCTTCAAGACTGACGTACCAAGGTATCAATAGATCAGATTTTGTGCATTTGGTAGTTTGGATTAGCAGCTTGAAGAATAAAATAATGATACAAGCAACTAAAAGAGACTTACCAGTTCCTCATAAGCTACTTTAGTAAACAAATCCCAATATTACATGATTATAACACTCTAAAAACATTCACATTCAATAAATTGAAATGAACCTCTTAGACAAACAATTTCGTGCAATCCATCCAAGTTCATTATTCGCAATACAAATATGTAAAAAGATCCAGTTGGGAATAAAAACACTGAGCAATAAAAAAACGATTCAGAAAAATATATATTATAGAAAGACAATAATGACAACAATTGATACCTAGGATCAGTCGACAAGGATAAAATAATTTCCTTCATTGCTGCAAATTCCTTATGCAAACCACCCAATTTTATAACAAAATTAGCTTCCATACTGTGAATAACTTTACAATTGGCATGGCCATTGTCCAATCGCACTTCATTGGATGGTTTACAATTTATCGAGGTTGAAGTAGAGAGATGCATTTTTGTTGTGGAGTCGAGCACAAAAACAGGATCTAGCTTATCTAAACTAGAGATTTGTAATTCATTATGCAACAAATCACTCTTATCTGAAGCCACTGCTTTACTAGAGAACTCCTCCCATGGCATATCAGAACCTTCCACCATAAAAACGCAGATTGGTCCACCTATTGGAACAGAGACGATATTTCCCTTGAACAAACGACGGCCACATAACCACACCGAAGCATGTGACTGCACTATCTCCTTGATTCTTTCATCTTCTACAGCCAGCTTTAAAATAGATGCATCCATGTCAGAAAGTGAATCTGAAATTGAAGTAACTTTATTGGAATTTTTTGAGCTCATAGGAGAGACAGCATACGAAGAAGGTTTATTTTGATTTGGCGTCCTTGGTAATGCAATATCCCCCGTTTTAATTGGAGGATGGCCAGAACTTGGTTCTGAAGTACTGGGTTTTCTTTCTCTGTTGTAACGAAATAATCCAGGCTTAGGCGGAAGGAGTTTTAGGTAAAGGTCCTTGCATTTACAAAAATATGGAGTGGAACCAACAGAATTCTTCAAACTAGATGTTAAAGTGAGTGTCTCAACTGGGCAGATAAATACTGCTCTTCCAGGTGCAGGAGATCCAAGAGTGTGTGAAAGAGCCCAAGATAATCTTGCTTCATTCTTAACAACCTGAAAATAGTTCCAAAGTCCATTTTGGTAAAATTTGCAACCACAGAGATTTCTTGAGTTATAAATCCACAATCAGTATGTTAATAAAAAATAGCACAGGATAATATAGGTATGGAAAACAAGCCTAGAACATCGCATGCTAAAATACTAATTCTCTCAAGTTATAATGATTGTCGGATGAAGGATAGTATTATTTATATATATTAGTTAATATATCTGTCAATTAGTCTAATTATAGTTTACTAAGATAGATTCTTTCCTATGATAGATTTCTAGTTTGTATATAAATATGTCTCACTCTTCAATAAAGGTGATATATATTCTTTTTATCTCATAAATAACATGGTATAAGAACCATTTTGAAATTAGAGTTCCATCTCCGCCTCTACTTCCTCTCACGTGGCACTCCTCACATACGTGTAATGTAGAAGACACTACGTGCCTCACTATTGTGATCTAAACCTAGACACCTTCCTTGCTCTCTTCGCCGATCTCAGCCTCTCCAACACCACCTCCAGCCTTGCTTTCTCTTCCTCATTCGTCGCCTTGCTTTCTCAACTCGAGCAGCACCTACACGCAACATCATCCCGCGCATTGAGTAGTCGCCGTCGTAATGGTTTCCTGAACGCGGTTCCTTGGACCCATGCATTCTCCCTGGACATGCCGCCCCACTCATGATGTTTGTTTCCTGTTACCAGAGCCTCCGCGTGCCAGCAGCCAACTTTGATTGGAGTAAAGTTGACAAGTTGACTCTTTTTCACTGTGCCAGCAGTCGACGTTGATTGGTTTCCTACCCCTTTCAGACCTATGATGTGGATTATTCTGACACTTTTTCTCCTATTGCAGTGTTGACTTTTGTTCGATTGTTTATTTCAATGGTCATACTCATCATTGGTCTTTACATCAACTTGATATCAAAAATATTTTTCTTCATGGTGATCTTCAGGAGGAGGTATATACGGAGCAACCTCCTGGTTTTGTTGCTCAGGAGAAGTCAGGGTGAGTTTGTTGTCTTCAAACATTTAGTTAGGTTGTGGGAAAATTAGTATGATGAAAAGTAAGTCTAACCATTCTTTGTTCTACTAGTAGTTAGGAGCTAATGTCATTCTGTTAGTTATGTATGTGGATGATATTGTTAGCATGGGAAGTGATACTACGAGAATCTCATCTCTTAAATCTTTCATTCATACTCAGTTTCACGCGAATGACTTGGGGGTACTAAAGTATTTCTTGGGTGTTAAAGTTACGAGTAAAGAAAATTGTATATTTCTATCTCAAAATAAATATGACAAGAAAATTGGGGGCAAAACCTTGTAGTGCTCCAATGACTCAAAACATAAACCTCACAGGAGTTGGGAAACTATTTGATCATTCTGAGAGATATCGAAGGTTGGTTGAGAAATTGAATTACTTTCCCGTGACACATCACAATATTGCATATTCGGTCAGTGTTTATGTCATCTTCAATAGTTCATCATTGGGCAGTGTTTGAGCAAATTTGTGTTACTTGAAGATAGCATCTGGACGGGATATTGTATATGCAAATCATGGGCACGCTCATATTGAAAGTTTTTCAGATACAAATTGGACATGTTTCAAAATAGATAGAAAATCTACTTTAGGTTATTGTATCTTTGTGGGAAGAGATTTAATTTTAAGAAGCAAAACGTTGTGCCATGATCCAGTGCAGAGTCGGAATATAGAGATATGACAGTTTGTGTGTGAGATAATGTGGATATATCAGCTCTTTACTGAATTAGAACTTAAAACTTTAATACCAGCAAAACTGTGGTGTGATAATCAAGCTACTCTTCATATTGCATCGAATCTTGTGTTTCATCTAAGCACATTAAAATTAATTGTCAATTTGTTTGTGAGAAAATACAACAAGGGATATGTGAAGACGAGAACAACTAGGGGACATCTTCACAAAAGCTTTAAATGGAGTTTGAGTTGATTATCTTTGTAACAAGTTGGACATGATTATATATATATATATATATATATATAGTTGTCAATTAGCCTAATTAGAGTTTCCTAAGATAGATTCCTAGTTTGTATATAAATATGTCTCACTCTTCAATAAAGGTGATATATTTTCTTTTTATCTCAAATAACACAGAAATAAGAGTAATTACCTCATGTGATGAAGAAACATAAGCAATAGCAAAATAACGGCCTATTGTGTCAGTTTTGTGATCTTCAGCATCATTACCATGTAAAGAGCATTCCTCGGTTAAAGCTTTAAGTGGAAAGTTAGTTAGATATGCATTGTCCGAAGCAGGAAGTGATACCTGTCACCGTAATAAGGTCCATATTAATTCACCTATCAAAATTTCAAAGAAAAAAAACAAAGGCATGGTCATTACATAATCTAAATTTTATCTTGAGCTATATTAGTGCAAAGTACAAACAAGGTTGTGAATATCAGCATAAAGTGTAGAAGCCAGATATCAATCTGAAGTGTGTAAACCAAAGAAGCAACCAAACATTAAGAAGCAAAATTGTTAATCAAGAATGGCATGGGCCACACTCATAGGAGGAACATCACACCATAATGCAATCAAGAATTTTAATTCTATTTAAATTATTCAAAATTGCTCAAGTTATTTCTTTTATAATTTGGAACTTCTAAAAAAATTGTTTCGTTATTTTAGAAAAGTCTATTAGAATCTTTCTTTTATGAAGAATAAGTCATGTTATTAATTTATAAAAAGGGGACCCCTGTATTGTACAGTTTCAAATTAATCTATATAGGAATTAGAATATTTCTCTACACCAACCATCTTTATCAAGAATTGTACTAAAAGAATACTGATACATGATCAACCTTTAGTGCTAGCTAGATAGACAAGCAGAGGATCGGATGGTGAGGCGCCTGCTGCTTGAAACGGAGGTCATGGGTTCGAGGGTCGCCAGTTGCGCATGGGGATAAAACCTTGGTCTGCTGGCTTTAAATCCCCTCGACCCCAGGCGCCTCACCACACCAGTGATAACCGTGATTTACCCCCTCTGGACACTTGTGGGGCCGGGACCAGGGGGCCGCTAAGGTGGCGGTTCCACCTTTTTTTGAAATAGATAGACAAGCAGAGTCTCAATGTGCATGGGCTTTAATCTTTCAAAGAAAGTAGAGTCAACGTGTTTGTACTTGGAGGAGACAATAAGGCGAGAGCGGTATTCATTCCGATTCTCAAAATTGGTACTCAATACAACTATTGTGCTCTGTGTTGAATATGAAAATAGGAACTAGTGAAGCAAGAAGCAAGCGAAGAGAAAAGTGAATGGTACAAAATCATTCACGCTATCAAGGGCGTAGTGCACTAACACTTTGCCATTGAGGAGTCCAACATCACATTTCTATTCCCCAAAGATTCTTATCTAGAGAAACAGGTTTTGGCAGGAATAAGCTCTGAAAGGATGTCATTTGCTTCGCCCAACTAAAGGAATAAATTGTTCTTCTATCCTCATTAGGGATGGGCATCTAAAACAAAAACTAAAACCATATTTGAACCAACAGAACTAAACCAAAAAATTGAAGGAAAAAAAATAGTTTATCTGTATAGTTTTTTTTGATAAATAAAAAAAATAGTTTTGGTTTGGTTTTAGTTTAGAACAATAGTATACCAGGGAAACACAACCTTAATTTTTCTATTATAAGTTATTTCCTTGTAGACAAGGTGCGGCCTTGAATTTTTGGACAAGCGAATTAAAATAATTTTGACATAATTGGAGGATAAAACTTGTAAAGTGTCATCTCTTTTCAAAAACTAGTGTAAATGAAACTTTTTTATGATAAGCATGTTGAGGTGGGAAAAAATAATACTGAAATCGCAGAACGACCAAATTACCGAGACAACGGAGTTGTGGGTAATGGAGTTAGATATCATGGAGGCCTGAGAGAGCCAAACCGTAGCACGGTTTCCGTCGGGGGTCGAAGGCTCCGTGTTGGAGGTCCGTCCACACAAGGTCCGCTCCTCGTCGAGAAAGGCCGGGAACCTAGCGGCAGCAGAGGCGAGAAGGTGACGACGGATAACCTCATCATCATCGTTCGATGGAACACCAAGTGAAGAAACTTTCGGCGTCTCAGGGAAGTGAGGCGATCTGTCCGAAAGAGTAGACGACGGAGAAACCCTTGACGGTTTTTTTCCCTTCTTCGGCATCTCGGGAACAAGCTAGAGGAGATCGGATCCTCTGTCGCGTTGGTGTAGTATGATATTAACGCCAACCGTGGCAGCGGAGTAGAAGGGGAGGAATTGTGGCGACCGACTGTTGAAGCGGGCGGTGGTGCCGAAGGGTTTAGGACTTAGGGTCCGTTTTGGTTGGGAATTATTTTGATAATCTTGATTATCCATTCCATTATCAATAAAAATCTTATTTAATTTATCTAATGAGCATTCATAATGATTGATTCTCAAATAATGACAATAATATAATTGAATATTATATTATATAATATAATTTTTTATAATTGATTTTTATATTAATACGTTAAAATTTTTAAAATTTAAAATATTTTTGATTAATTCAATAGACATTTTAAGTCGGGATCGAGACGTGGATGGGAATTATCCCCGTGAGGATCGGGGTAGAGATTTCCATATTAAACAAAATCGGATATGGGGCGGGACTATAATTCGGATTCAAAAATAGGGATAGCAAACTAACTCGCTCCAGTATCCTATTAACCTATCTCAAGATTAACACGGAGAAAATAAATTATGGAGCTATTAAATCAGATATTATGACTGGAACGTGGAAGAATGGATATACTAACTTTGTCAAATTTTATTTTTAGATCTTGAGATGATAATACTCACATATTGATCATCAGTTTATTACACGGGGACAAGCTCTACTTCGTTCTAAGACTTGGAATCAACGATGTAATTCATATGCATCAGAGAAAGTAAAAAAACTTACCCAGAAGTTTGTGGTAGAGAGGGTAAAAGAAATTTTAACACGCATGGGCACAAAAATAAATTTGGATAATGACAAAGTTGAAAATGTTAATGTTAAATTTTATTACTTTAAATTATATAAAACAAAGATAAATGATAGGATCAATTTATAATTCATCCTCATGTAACTAATGAACGAGAGAAATTTTCTCTTTGAAAATATCCAGCAGTCTGAAATTAACTCTAAAATTTATAAAAGCATGATGATATTCTCCACCTCATTTTTAACATACTTGATAGTGCATGTTTGATAGGGTTATGTGTTAAATTTTAATCGAGTTTAAAAAAAAAAAACTCAACTTGGCCTCCGTTGAGTGAATTTTGAGACCTTTCAAAGGTACCATAAATGTTGCTTGTGATGTGTCGAGACATATAGTTTTTTTACTTAGCTGGATAATCCGATTATGTAATTTACAAACTCAATTTAAAGTTATCAATTTCTTAATTTCTCCCTTTGACTTGATATAATAGGAAGCAAGGGTACAATGACAAAATATTTTCTCAATTTTTCAAATATATAAGAATTGATGAATTAACAAATAAATTTTTCTTAACAAACGATTAACTTAAAAATACTGAGCTAATAGATTCTCTTGGTGATTAATAGAAAACTTTCATAGGTCAAATCAGACACTTCCAAAATTAGTGTACATAAGTGGATCACAATAATATATCGACACAAATTTCCACTATATCAAATATCGATATTAACAATATGTAATTATTTTATCTGCAGCATGCAATGCACATCGCATGTTGCACAACTACAAATGATGAAAAGCATAACACATCAACATCAAGTACTGCACGCTTCAATTAATAGTATTCGCAATGTGCGCTACAGTTAACAACATTTGCAATGCAATGCATACCCCTATAAATAAGGTTTGATCAATCAAAATCCGCTAATGGCCTTAGGAACATCATAATCACTTTAAACTATGGCTATTACAATCTTGGGAGCTTCCTGAGTGTAATCATATTATTAATGTTAGAAATTTCATGGTAGAGCATTACATAAACTTGACCTTACAATCAATATTTCTATCATAAAAAAGGTCTTATCAAATATATGAACCGATTTATAGAGAATAAGAATTACCTGAGTGTAACATCGATATTATTGAGGGCTCGATCTTCACCTCTTTGCTCTACAAGGGGGGATGAACAAGGGCGTAGACAAGGCTGGGCTTTACTGGGCTTCAGCCTAGTGTAGTCCAGAATGCAGCCCAGCAATATTTGATCTTACTCTGTTTATGGCATAGACAGGGTTAGCTTTGAGTGGCTTTAGCCCAGTACAACCCAGCAAAAAGCCCAACAATTATAAGCCTCAACCTGTTTAAACATGACACTAGTTTAAGAATAAATTAACATATGTTTAAACATGACATTTGTTTAAAAATAAATATAGTACTTGTTTAAGCCCAGCTTTTTTTAGCCCAGGGCACTTGAACATCCTAGCTACGCCATTGGAGATGAATTTTCGTGTGCATTAGGATTTTAATCGCAAGTTGTTATTATGAAAATATGCATATAGGAGGCTAGGTCTAAGTGCCTATTTATAATAATTAACAACAAATCTAATTATTAATGGATAGAACAAGAGGTGGGACCGGCCTAATAAGAAATACAATTACAAATCCGTCCATCAAGGCCTTAGTGATTGGGCCTAATTAAATAAATTATTAAGGACTAAACTAATTAATTATAATCTATAGGCCAACATAATGGATTGGACCCCGTCAAATCCAACATTCTCTCACTTGGCCAAGGATATAATTAGCTTCAAAATAGGATTAATATACCGATAACATTATATCCTTAATAATCCACATCATCTAAATGTTTGATTGGATATAGGTCGAGATCCAAAATCATATGTAATAGATTTGTTCCTAACTCACAATCTTACATTGTCGATGTTATGGTTCAATAAACATAAGTGGCCCTTCAGTGATTTATTTATAATGCTTAACGTTAATACGCAACTAAAAGCAATAAATCACATGATCATAAATAGGATCTAAAACATTAAAAATGTGATCACAAATCAATATCCAAATTAAATAAATGACCTCTTTAAATTAAAACTTGCAAAAGGTCCCAAGTTATGTACATGCTCGCGAAACATCTTGGGAGGCAAGGCTTTTGTCAATGGGTTTGCCACCATAGCACTAGTACTAATGTGCTCAATGGATATTAACTCGTTTTGAATCCTTTCCTTTGCAACAAAGTATTTAATGTCAATATGTTTGGAAATACTATTTGACTTGTTGTTCCTATAAAAGAATACGGTAGCTTGGTTGTCGCGGAATATTTTCAGTGGTCTAGACATAAAATTCACCACTTGAAGCTCTATGATAAAATTTTTAATCCATATAGCATGGCACGACGCTTCATAACAGGCTACAAATTCCTTTTCCATGGTAAAAGAAGTTGTAATAGTCCGCTTTGTACTTTTCCACGAAACAGATGCTCCAGATAGCATAAAAACATATCCAGATGTAGATTTTCTAGTATCAAGGCATCCTGCGTAGTCATAATCAGAATATCCAATGGTCTCGAGAAAATTGAATCTCCTATAAATGAGCATGAAATCTTTTGTACCATGTAAGTATTGCATAACTTTCTTGGCATTCTTCTAATGGTCCACTCCTGAATTATTTTGGTATCGACTAAGCATGCCAATAATATATGTGATATCTGGACGCATACACACTTGAGCATACATTAAACTTCCTACGGCAGATACGTAAGGAAATTGCTCAATCTCATTAAGCATCGATGGGGTCTTAAGGGGCACTGTGATAAGCTGAACTTGTCACCTTTATAGACCCGTGCAACCGTGGAAGAACAATTATGCATGTTAAATCTTTTTACAACTTTTTCAATATAGGCTATTTGAGATAGACCTAACATATCACGAGATCTATCCCGATAAATTTCAATGCCTATAACATAAGAGGCTTCCGAGATCTTTCATATCAATATCAAATTTACTTCATAGAAAATCTTTTCTCTCGTAGCATGCCCAAATCATTACAGGCAAGTAAAATATTATCCACATACAGTACGAGGATGATAAATTTGCTCCCATAAATTTTCATAAAAATACTGTTGATGCAGTCTGGCCCGGTTGTTGTTTTGGTGTTTGACAATGATTTAAGTTTGGTTGAGCGAATTTGGGTTAAAGTCCTGGTCGGGGACTGGGCATGAAATCCCGGTGAGTGAAGCCGGGTCCTGGTGAGTGAAGCCAGGTGATTGGAAATCCCGGTGAGTGAAGCCGGGTCCCAGTGAGTGAAGTCAGGTGTTGGAAATCCCTGTGAGTGAAGCCGGGTCCTGGTGAGTGAAGCCAGGTGATTGGAAATCCCGGTGAGTGAAGCAGGGTTTTGGTGAGTGAAGCCAGGTGTTGGAAATCCCGGTGAGTGAAGCCAGGTGTTGGAAATCCCGGTGAGTGAAGCCGGGTCCTGGTGAGTGAAGCCAGGTGGTGAAAAGTCCTAATTCGGAAGGTTGGGTGAAAAGTCCTAGCTTGGAGGGCTAGGTGAAAAGTCCTAACTTGGAGGGTTAGGTGAAAAGTCCCAACTGGAGGGTTAGGTGAAAAATCCTAGCTTGGAGGGCTAGGTTGAATGAAGTTCTAACTCGGAAGGGTTGGGTGAAAAGTCCTAGCTTGGAGGGCTAGGTGAAAAGTCCTAACTTGGAAGATTAGGTGCAAATTCCCAACTTAGAGAGTTAGATGGAAAAATCCTAGCTTGGAGGGCTAGGTTGAGTGAAACCCTAGCTTGGAAGGCTAGGTTGGAGCCCCTGGATCGGTCTGGTGACCGATCAGGGAGTGTGTGTTTCACTCACTGCACAGCTCCTGATCGGTCTGGTGACCGATCAGGGAGCGAATAGTGAGTTGAGTTCCCCTGCAAATCAGGTCCAGAACGGTCTGGTGACCAATCAGAGACTTAGGATTTGATTAAAGAATCACTGTTCACTCAAGCCTGATTGGTCTGGTGACCGATCTGGCAGGAGCCTGATTGATCTGGAGACCAATCAGGAGTGTGCAGAAGACTGCTGGATCGGTCTGGTGACCGATCAGGCTCCTCCCTGATCGGTCTGGGGACCGATCAGGAGCAGAACTTTAATTCAAATATGCTGTCAGAAGTCTGTTTTCACTGCCGATTCTCTGCTACTTGCTGATTTCTTTTTGATATGCATTGCTAAGCCTCTGTTGGAGTGTGCAGGTGATAGCAGGTGATTCAAACACTCAAGGAGGGTCAATGGGAGGCTGTCCTTGGAGCAGGTTTGGATCTATTGTGTTTTCAGGTCTCAACGGCGTCTAGCGCAACTGGCAACTGACAAAGGCGCGGCTGGCAACTGACGGAGGCTCAGCTGGAGGAGTGTCCAGTGGACTGAGTGCTCAGAGAGGTCAGTGGGTCAGGGTGTGAGTCAGTGGTGCTGATGGAGCTGGCGACGTTGAGCCGGAGCTTAAGAGACAAAGCTGGATGCAGAGGAGCGGAGGCGAACAAGACAGAAATTTGGGAAGTTTGGCTGGGCTGTGTTCGTGCTCTCTGTGGCTTTGTGCTTGAGCGATCTTGTTACATCTTTGTGAGCTTGTCTTCTCGAGTATCTCTGTGCTTAACTTGTATCTTCTTGAGATCACTTGTGGAGAGGTTTCTCCACCAAGAAGGAGGCTGCTACTATCCGGAGTTCACCGGGGCTTGATCTGCCGACGATCAAGGGATCGCCCACCTTACGGGCACGCCAAGGTGTAGGGGCAAGTTATCCCCAAACCTTGTACATCTTCGTCTTAGCGTTTGTTTGGTTTGCGATTCCTTCTCTGCTTTGTTCTTTGTTCTGCATTTTCTTCCGCTGCTAATCTGATCACACAGAAAACTTCAAAGTGCAACTTGTGGGTGTCTGGCTATATTCACCCCCCCCTCTATAGCCATCCGGGTTCCAACAAGTGGTATCAGAGCTTGGGGCTCTGTTCACGGCTTAACATCCGTGAGCTTACACCAAGATGGCTGGAAGAGAAGGATTGAGCACAAACCGACCTCCATTCCTCGACGGCACTGATTTTTCATATTGGAAGTCAAGAATGGAGTTTTACTTAAAAACGAACATGAGTTTGTGGTTCGCTGTCAAGGAGGGGTTTTCCCTTCCAAAGGATAATGATGAAAAGGAGCTTGAGTTTTCCAAGTGGTCGGCTGAGCAAATCCGGAAGGGTGAAGCAAATGCCAAAGCTGTGGTCACCTTATAATGTGGGATGACCAAAGAGCAATTGATCAAGATTGGTCCCTTCACCTCTGCCAGAGACTTGTGGAACAAACTCCTTGAGCTCCATGAACTCAAGACACCCGGACAACCAAGAAGGATCTCCTTCACAGCCAACTCCAGAACTTGACAATGTGAGAAAATGAAACTGTAAGTATGCTTCATTGTCGATTCAAAGAAGTGTTGAATGGTCTCCACTCCATTGGTGAAGAGGTAGAAAACCGAGACCTAGTGAGGTATGTCCTTAAATCATTTCCTAGGAATGCCTTGTGGTCATCCATGGTGGATGCTTACAAGGTTTCCAAGGACTAATCTTTTATTAAGTTAGAGGATTTCTTTTGTGAGATGGAATTACATGAGATCTCTAATCAAAGTCCCAAAGAGAAAGGGATTGCTTTAGTGGCAGGTGACAACAAGAAGAAGAAGGAGGAGAAGAACACTCACTGTCACATGGCATTTATGGCACTTGAGGACTCGAGAGAAGAAAGTGATAACGAATCAAGCTCCTCAACCGTGCCTTCATCATCTTCGGATGATGAAGAGGTAATCTCTCCCGAGTTGGATAAGTGCTATAGAGCTATCGCATGTTTAAGCAAATTGTTAAAAAAATCTAAGAATAAGGTTAAGTCATTGAAGTTGGAAGTAAAAGAATTAAAATCCTCTAAGGTTGAGGATATTAATGACTTCCATAATGAATCCCTTGAGAATGAGAATAAGATCTTGAAGGGTGAAATTGAAAATCTCAAGATTGTTCTTGAGAAATTTTCAACAAGCTCTAAAACCCTAGACATGATCTTGAACTCCCAAAGGGCGGTTTACAACAAGGCCGGTATAGGTTACCAACCTAAAGAACCGACCTTTGTGTCATTAATGTCTAGAACCCAATTTAGATCATCAAATGACTCTAAGGTTCAAAAGGTTAGAAAGAAAAAAACTAAGGCATGGGTGCCAAAGTCTTTCATTGTAGATTCCTTAGGTCCCAAAATTTGGGTATCCAAAACCTCCATATTTCGAATTGTATAAGCATTATTTGAGGGGGAACATCTATCAACATGGGAGGTTGATATGTGGTGCTCCAAACCCATGACCAAGAAAAAAATTGTCATTCACATGGTTGGTTATGAAAAATTCGACTCAAATACTTTGATCTCTATTGTTTTAGTTTTTATAACAATATGAACCCTTGGCTAGTACTTTTTATGGAATTCATGTGTCAAAGAACTTAATGATGTTTAAGTATGATCTACTTTAGTATTAAAATTCTTCCATGATCAAGTTTGCGTCCAAAACAAAGAAGGAAATGTCTAGTTCATCTTTACCAAATAGAATTATGCATTCATCATGTGTGCTATCCATGTCTATGAATTTTCTATTCAAATGATTGCATGCATACCTATTTCGGAAGCCTAACTCAAACTTGATTTCAAATCGGTTGGAACCATGACTGTAATACACACTTGGAAGTATGACATTTCAATCCAATCCATGAGTTTTAACTTTGATATGCCATGATTAGGTTTGAACTCTATAGCTCACTGTAAGTCATGAAGTTAGCCAACAACACATGATATATCTTAGGCTTATAAGTGTTCTTATTTTTGAGATGAACCTAGATGAGTATGCCATGATTTACACTATGTGCTATTCATGATTATGAATTTTATGATGGATGTATACAAACCTTGGAATCTTGGTACAAACATGTTATAAACATACCTTGAACTGATCAAAATTTAGAAATTGATCATAGTTTGATACAAATTTGATACAAGCATGTTTTTGAAAGGTTGATCATACTTTTGTTTGTAGCATGAAATCTGATCATAGTTTGTATCATGAAATCTAATGTTATATAGGCATGTTCTGAAATTTAATCATATGTTGATCACTTTCAAATTCACCATGTTTTCTAGAATCAGACTTTAAACTTTGTATTTATGAGTTTTACTCTCAAGTTATATTGGAGATATTGCATGATTTGAAAATATACATGTTAGTTAAAGAGATGCAAATCATGTTGTTTTCTTTGGTTAAGGAACATGAGTATTGTTTAATGGAACTCTGTTAGGAGTTAAATTTGATTGTGTTAGGGTTTAGAGTGTTCAAACGTTGAAACAGAACCGTTTCTGAAACTTCTCAGTTTCAGAAACCTGTCTGTGTCATACCTGATCGGTCCACCGACCGATCAGGACTCACTCTGATCGGTCTGGCGACCGATCAGATCAATTCTGATCAAGGAACTCCCAGATCGTTCCAAATTGATCCAAAAACTCCTGAGACCAATCACCTTCCATAGAATTGTATAAGTTTAATGATCATACTACAAACAAATCTGATACAAACTAAGTATAATTGGATCATCCTAGTCATACTCGGAGCAAATCTTATACTGATTCGATACAAGTCCGTGTTGAAATTTTTGAAATTCATATGAACGGGTTATGTGAATCATGTCGTTTGATCTCTTGCTCCTTGATGAGGGATAATTTTCAGTCAAGAAATCCAAATCATGACTCTTGTTCTTAATGTCGTGTTTCAGAAATTTTTCTGAAATACCGAATATCAATAGAGTCTACTCCCCTGTTATGGAATGCAAATTGTTAATGCAGTCTGATCAGGAACGTATCAGAGTTTCAGGAATTTTTCTGAAATTTGATCGCTCCCCAGACTAATAAGAAATATTTCTGTATCAAGTAATCAACAAACTTGATTGGTCACGGAGACCACTCGGGACTATATATCAGATACAGATGCATTCCTTACTTGTCATATGAAACATATACATACTTGACCATGATATTATTTGGTATATGTTTTCATATGCAATTCAAAAATCTACACTTATTGTTGTATGATGCACATACATTGTTACCATGATACATTTATGGTATATGCCTCTCATATGCAATTCCAAAATCATCTTTTGACTTACTTGTCATATGAAACATATACATGTTTGACCATAATATTTATTCTGTATATGTTTTCATGTGCAATTCAAAACTTAACTTTGATTATTTTGGGTTTGGGGAGAGACCCGTGTTTGAGGGAGAGGTATGTTCAAACTTAATAACCATACCCTTTTCGATGTTTGACAAGGGGGAGAAAATGACTGATTAAGTTTATGGTTATTATAGGGGGAGGATCATGATTCCCTTATGAGAATTGAACGGACTTCAATTGATTGATACCTAAACTTAAATCGGATTGTCAAACAACAAAAAGGGGGAGATTGTTGATGCAGTCTGGCCCAGTTGTTGTTTTGGTGTTTGACAATGATTTAAGTTTGGTTGAGCGAATTTGGGTTAAAGTCCTGGTCGGGGACTGGGCATGAAATCCCGGTGAGTGAAGCCGGGTCCTGGTGAGTGAAGCCAGGTGATTGGAAATCCCGGTGAGTGAAGCCGGGTCTTGGTGAGTGAAGCCAGGTGTTGGAAATCCCGGTGAGTGAAGCCGGGTCCCGGTGAGTGAAGTCAGGTATTGGAATCCCGGTGAGTGAAGCCGGGTCCTGGTGAGTGAAGCCAGGTGATTGGAAATCCCGGTGAGTGAAGCCGGGTCTTGGTGAGTGAAGCTAGGTGTTAGAAATCCCGGTGAGTGAAGCCGGGTCCTGGTGAGTGAAGCCAGGTGTTAGAAATCCCGGTGAGTGAAGCCGGGTCCTGGTGAGTGAAGCCAGGTGGTGAAAAGTCCTAATTCGGAAGGTTGGGTGAAAAGTCCTAGCTTGGAGGGCTAGGTGAAAAGTCCTAACTTGGAGGGTTAGGTGAAAAGTCCCAACTGGAGGGTTAGGTGAAAAATCCTAGCTTGGAGGGTAGAGCTGTCAAACGGGCCAACCCGTGACGGGGCGGGTCGGCCCATGGCGGGCCGGCCATTTGGCGGGGCGGGGCGGGTCGACCCGTCATCTAGGCGGGTTGGAAAATCCCCAACCCAACCCAGTCCAAGGCGGACCGTGGGTTAGGCGGGCCAACCCGCGGGCCCATCAAAATATTTTTAAAAAATTTAAAAAAATTAAAAAAAATCATATATTTAGATTTCATCAATCAAATATATTAAGAAATATATTTTTAAAATATAAATGGATACAAACGAGTACTCATCTGATGAAAAATATTATTTTTTATTTCAAAATAATAATAAAGAAAGATAATAAATTGTCATAAAACTTAACTAACATTTGATTTTCAACCCGCGGGCCAACCCAAGCCCATCGCGGGCCAACCCGTGCGGGTCGCGGGCCTAGGCGGGTTGGCCCGCGGCGGGCTTGGGTTGCTTAAATTCTAACCCAACCCGCTTAAATTGTTTGGCGGGGCGGGCCAACCCGACGGGCCCAACCCAAATTGACAGCTCTATTGGAGGGCTAGGTTGGATGAAGTTCTAACTCGGAAGGGTTGGGTGAAAAGTCCTAACTTGGAGGGCTAGGTGAAAAGTCCTAACTTGGAAGATTAGGTGCAAATTCCCAACTTGGAGAGTTAGATGGAAAAATCCTAGCTTGGAGGGCTAGGTTGGGTGAAACCCTAGCTTGGAAGGCTAGGTTGGAGCCCCTGGATCGGTCTGGTGATCGATCAGGGAGATTGGCACGGTGCTCCTTCGTGGATCGGTCTGGTGACCGATCCAGCGATGTCTGATCGGTCTGGTGATCGATCAGGGAGTGTGTGTTTCACTCACTGCACAGCTCCTGATCGGTCTGGTGCAAATCAGGTCCGGTGAGGGAGCGAACAGTGAGTTGAGTTCCCCTGCAAATCAGGTCCAGAACGGTCCGTTGACCGATCAGAGACTTAGGATTTGATTAAAGAATCACTGTTCACTCAAGCCTGATTGGTCTGGTGACCGATCAGGCTGGAGCCTGATTGGTCTGGAGACCAATCAGGAGTGTGCAGAAGACTGCTGGATCGGTCTGGTGACCGATCAGACTCCTCCCTGATCGGTCTGGGGACCGATCAGGAGCAGAACTTTAATTCAAATATACTGTCAGAAGTCTGTTTTCACTGCCGATTCTCTGCTACTTGCTGATTTCTTTTTGATATGCATTGCTAAGCCTCTGTTGGAGTATGCAGGTGATAGCAGGTGATTCAAACACTCAAGGAGGGTCAATGGGAGACTGTCCTTGGAGCATGTTTGGATCTATTGTGTTTTCAGGTCTCAACGGCGTCTAGCGCAACTGGCAACTGACAAAGGCGCGTCTGGCAACTGACGGAGGCTCAGCTGGAGGAGTGTCCAGTGGACTGAGTGCTCAGAGAGGTCAGTGGGTCAGGGTGTGAGTCAGTGGTGCTGATGGAGCTGGCGACGTTGAGCCGGAGCTTAAGAGACAAAGCTGAATGCAGAGGAGCGGAGGCGAACAAGATAGAAACTTGGAAAGTTTGGCTGGGCTGTGTTCGTGCTCTCTGTGGCTTTGTGCTTGAGCGATCTTGTTACATCTTTCTGAGCTTGTCTTCTCGAGTGTCTTTGTGCTTAACTTGTATCTTCTTGAGATCACTTGTGGAGAGGTTTCTCCACCGAGAAGGAGGCTGCTACTGTCCGGAGTTCACCGGGGCTTGATCTGCCGACGATCAAGGGATCACCCACCTTACGGGCACGCCAAGGAGTAGGGGCAAGTTATCCCCGAATCTTGTACATCTTCGTCTTAGCGTTTGTTTGGTTTGCGATTCCTTCTCTGCTTTGTTCTTTGTTCTGCATTTTCTTCCGCTGCTAATCTGATCACGCAGAAAACTTCAAAGTGCAACTTGTGGGTGTCTGGCTATATTCACCCCCCCTCTATAGTCATCCGGGTTCCAACAAATACATTGGTCTGCAACATTCTCCTTGAAACTAAATTTACAGATTCACCTCTAAAGCTTCAAATACCACTGTCGAGATGATTGCTTAAAATCGTAAATGGATTTCTTAAGTTTGCATACCATCTGTTCCTTGCCCTCAACCAAAAACCCTTCCGGTTGTGTCATATAAATATCTTCACGCAAGTCACCATTAAGGAATACAGTTTTAACATTCATTTGATGTAGCTCTAAATCAAAATGAGCTACAAGGATCATAATGTACAGAACGAATCCTTTTTAGGCACGAGTGAGAAGGTTTCATTATAATCAATAGTTTTTTTATGCGTAAATCCTTTAGCAACCAAACGGAGCTTGTACCATTCTACATTTCCTTGAGGATTCAGTTTGGTTTAAAAACTCACTTATAGCCTATCGGTTTGAATCCTTGAGGTAAGTCTACAAGGTCTCACACATTATTTAATTTCATTGAGTTCAACTCCTTGTTCATAGCTTCAAGCCATTGAGGTGTTTGGTCGCCTGTCATCACATTATTAAACGATGCAGGATCATACCCAATGGAATTATCACAGCCATCAAAATAGACAAAAACATCGAGAGTAGTTGTCTTTCTCATGCTTTCTGACCTTCGTAAAGGTGGGTCATGAATAGTAATTGGAGAAGATTCATCAGTGTGGTCCGAAATATTAGGCATCGTCTCATTATTTGACGATGCTACCACAGAATCAGGGATAATCAAATCTCTTGAAATAATGAGAACATTTAAAAATTCATATTCCTCTTCAAGGATATTTTTGCAAGATGTGTCATCGCCACAATTACCAACATCTTCCAAAAATATTACATGTCTAGTTTCGATTATTCTCGTGGTATGTGATGGACAATAAAATTGATAACTCTTTGAACTTTCTGGGTAACCGAGAAATAGAAACTTATTGTCTTGGGATCGAGCTTTCGTATAGTTGCGTTGTAAATTTTGGCCTCTACAGGACATCTCCATACACGCTTATACCGAATATTTGGTTTCCTCTGCACAAACATTTCATAAGGTGTTTTAGGTGTAGCTTTAGTAGGAACACAATTAAGTATATGCATAGCTTTCTTAAGAGCTTCAACCCAAAGAAACTCAGACAAAGAAGTTTGGCATATCATATTTCGTAATATATCCATAAGGGTATGATTACATCTGACAGCGACACCATTTTGCTGATGCATGCCTGGCATAGAAACCTGAGCAACAATGCCACATTCTTTCAGAAAATAAGGCAAAAGGTCTAGGATTATAACCTAAGTCGGAGAATCTTCCGTAATATTCTCCTCGTCTGTCAGATCGAACCACTTTAATCTTTCGATCAAGTTGGTTTTCAACTTCGGATTTATAATCCTTAAAAACCTAGAGTGCATCAAACTTTTCGCGAAGCAGATAAATATATCAATGAGAGTGGTTGTCAATAAAAGTGATAAACTAGCGATGCCCATGAATACCAGGAGTATAAGGACCACTGATATCAGTATGAACAGTTTTAATAGTCCATTACTTCTGGTGGCACCATGTTTGTTCTTTCGTAAACTTTCCTTTAATACACTTAATACATGTGTTAAAATTAGAGAAATATAACGAATGAAGTATTCCATCTTTAATGAGACGTTGCATTCTGTCTCAAGATATATGGCCCAAACGTTTATACCATAGTATTGAGGAATTCTCATTCATTAATTTTCTTTTGTTACTAATTTGGGTCGTACAAGTTTCGTTCATGGATTCCAATATGTTTGCAGAAAAAGCATTTAAACATAATTTAAAGATGTCTAAAATACCAGAACCAACAATTTTGTTGTTTAATGAAATGGTAAAACCTTTATTCTCAAACAAGATAGAATAACCATGAGTGACAAGTCAAGAAACTGAAATAAGGTTTCTTGTAATACTGGGAACATAAACAATATCAAATAAATCTAGTTTGAAACCACTCTCCAAAAACAAAGGGAGAGTTCCTACGGCTTCAACTGGAACTTTATTTCCATTTCCAACCAAAATGTTACATTCTCTTTTATTTAGCTTCCTCGCGGAACAGAATCCCTACGATAAACAAGTAAAATCTGCAGAAGCACCACCATCAATCCACCATGTATCAATAGGAACATTTGCAAAAAATGATTCATAACAAACATAATTAGACATTTTACCCTTTAATGAGAAAAATAAACACATTTACTGAGAAAGAATATATTCATGCAACCTTCTGTTGGGTCAACTATAAAACATATTTAAGCTTTCTCTTCTATGCATTAGCGCTAAAGTATGAAAAATAATTACATAAGTTTTTCATTGAGAAATTAACAAAATATCATAAGCTTCCGTTGGGTTGATTATGATAAATGCACATAAAATTTCTCCATTACACTTTAACGTAGTTATAAAATTGAATTTATATCACCATTGGGCAGAAAATAAATTCAGACTATAATTAAACATTACATGAGTGCCAAATTATGATGGAGTATAATAACATACATTATCCATCGAGAAAGTAGCAAATATTACAACCTTCCATTGGGTCAATCATAACAAATGCACAAAAATTTTCTTCATAAAAACTTTAGCATAATTATAGTTGAATTCACCTCACCATTGGGTAGAAGACAAATTCATACTATAATAAATTCCATTCAATAACTAAAATAATAATTTCCGATTGGGCTAATTATTGATTTTAATATTAAATTTAATATATTTATGTCATGCTTTCAATCATGCGTACCATAATTATATATATGAAAACAATAATCAAGATTTAAAAATAAATTAAGGATATCGTAACTCGTTAATGCTTTAAATAACGAGATGATGAAATCAACAATTAAATCATCAATCAAGCATAAATTCACGTATATTTTATCTTAATGAATAATATGGTAGTTGCCTTAATCACATAAGGATAATTAAATCATCAATCAATCAAGATAATATGGACCTTATTTCCTAATATAATTATGGTAAATCACCCCACATTAATTACATAATTATGGTAAATTCATATACAATTAAATCACCAATCAATCAATATAATATCGACATTATTTCCTAATATAGTTATGGTAAATCACAACACATTAATCGCATAATTATGATAAATTCATGTACAATTAAATCGTCAATCAATCAAGATAATATGGACATTATTTCATAATATAATTATGGTAAATATTTAACTGCGGCACGTTAATCACATAAGACATTTATCGTAATGAATAATATTATTCATATTGCTACATTAAGAAATAACTTATGCAACGTAGATTTATATTTAGCAATTAATTATGTCATTAATAGCCATCAACATAATTTGGAAGACATAATCACGTTACCATTCAAAACAGAACATTCCTACATTTAATAAAAAGAAATTATTGCATATATTCATGAGCATTAACATAATTTTTTTTTGACAATCAAACCTCGCACATGTCTAGATAGTTATCTTGAGTACACAGATTGACTTCTCACATTCATAACAAACAAGATTGAAACATACTATTTATTATAAATATACGTTTGTCTTCATCATTCTTTGTAAGACGTCAAACGACTAGATATAATATTAGCATATATTCACAAGTTGACAGATAATAACATACTATTTCAACTGATATATGTGAATAAACCATGCTTTGATACCAAATGTTAGAAATTCCACGGTAGAACGTTGCCATAAAAAAGACCTTATCAAGTATATGAACTGATTTATAGAGAATAAGAATTACATAAGTGTAACGCCGACTTTATTGAGCACTCAATCTTCACCTCTTTGCTCTACAAGGGGATATGGATTCCCGTGTGTATTTCTTAGGATTTTAATTGTAAGTTGTTATTGTGGAAGTATGCATATAGGATGTTAGGTCTAAGTGCCTATTTATAATAACAACAAACCCTAATTATTAATGGATAGAGCAAGAGGCGGGACTGGCCCAATAAGAAATACAATCACTAGTCCATCCATGAAGAACTTAGTGATTGGGCCTAATTAAATAAATTATTAAGGACTAAATCAACTAATTATAATCTGTAGGCCAACATAATGGATTAGACCTCATTAAATCCAAAAATTAGACTTAGATTTCATAGGCTAAATTGAAAGATGTGAGTTTTTAAAATCTTCACAATCTTAAGATAATTTAACATGAGCTTGTTAAAGAATTTAGGCATGTCATACTTTTCAATACCACCGGAGAGTTCCTATGATTTCTCTGATTTATATTATGCTAATATTTTGAAATTTTGGACATTGTAGTGGGCATTAATAAATTTGGGTCAAAACTTATTGATGACTTTAGAAACATCAGAATCACTTTAAATATGACCATTATACTCTTTGGAGCCTTAGCCTCCAGCCCTCCTGAGTATAATCATACCCTTAGACTTAGATTTCACATTCTACAATTTGACAGAAATTTATTAAAGGGCTTAGGCCTTTCATACTTACTGACACTACTAAAGGTTTCTTAGGGCTCTTCTACTTTATACTATATTAAAATTTAAAAACTTTGGACACGGTAGCATTATAAATAAATTTTGATTAAAATTCATTGATAATCTTAAGAATCTCAAAATCATTAAGCTCGTAGAAAGCCTCCTAAGTATAATCATGCTTTGAAAATTTGTTGATGATCATATACACTTCAAAAATGTGCTTCAATCAAGTTTATTGCTCTTCTTATCACATTCTAAATGTAATTATGCTGTCAAATATAGATTTCGCAGTCTAATAGAGAATTATGAATTTATGAAATTAGCACAACCTTGAATTATTTTGTCACGATCTTATTAGATTGCCACACAATGGAAGGATACAAATTTAGAAATCTACTGTCGCAGCAATCGACTGATGATGCATCAACAATCAATTGCTAATAAAGGAGGATATAATAAAAAAATTATGCATTTTGATAAATACGAACTTGAGTATGCATTTTGGGAGTTTATGGTGATTTGCACCTTCCAGAAAAAATAATTCATCAAGTAAGATAATATTAAATCTGGGATGATCGACTTAGCTCATATATAAAAATTTTCTAACGATTTGGCCCCATGAAAATTTCCTATCGACTGCTCAAGTAAATCAGAAAAGTATACATGAAAATGTATTCTAACATCTAACATTCTTAAGTCCGCTATCCATTAAGGAAAAAAAAATTCTGATAATATGTCGTAGCTAAGTTTCAAACTCTAAATCCCTAATTTATCATTGAACGGTCTAATCATGACATCATGTTCCCGGGAGCTTGAGTATGTATTTTTTTTTGGATTTACAAGGGGTATCCAGGCTTGCGCTCAACTAATCCATTTGGTTGATCGGCCCTGCCCCACAACCTTCAACGAGAGTCCCCATCGGTCAACGAGGGTAAATCGCGGGACGGAGACATATGGCGACTTCACCACTGATGATATCGGTACCCGATGGCCCGACCACGCAACAGCATGTGACGATGTCTTCTGTCAGCATACTGTGTGCTCTACCAGGGAGGAATCGAACTCGGGAAGTGAGGGATCACCTAAGTGAGTCATTACCAATTGCACCATGCCCGCGGGGGCAACGTTGAATGATTAATCAGATTATGTAACGTTGAACTTGAGGCAACCAGACTGTCCGTCCCGATCCCATAAAAGTTTCCCACCGACCGCTAGAATAAATCGAGAAACGCTCACGACGGATGATCTAAAAGCCCAACATCTTACAATTGCACGTCTCATTTAGAAAATAAAAATTCTGTAAAATTCGACGTAGCTAGAGATCGAATCATGGATATTTGAGAGATAATTAGTCATCCTTCCAATATACCGCAACCCTAGGACTATATATTTTGATATTATGGAAAGTTAACTATATGGTTCAATAAATTATTAAAAATTTAAATTATTATTTTCCCTGACCTACATATTGTATAACATAGAAAATAAGAACTTAAACTCTACGTTGATCTTCAGTTTCCAGCTTCTAATTTTCTAACTTTGATGTAAAAATCTGATAATGCTCCCGTTAAACATCCTTTATGGTCGGTCTTGGGTTAAGATGAAAAAAGTCACTTAAACTTTTGCCAATATAAATCTATCATTTGAGTACCAAATCAATATAAATCGATCATTTGAGTACCAAATCATTTAAGTTGAATATTTTTTCAACTTCTAACTTGTTTACTTGGGATTCCTGTAGTCGTAGTGTAGCGGCCGAAATGGTAGCGTTCAATTCCAGACGATAAGAGGATGCAGATGGGCGGTTGTTATTTTTATAAAACGTAAAATTTATCATCCTGAGTCCCTGACATCAAAGAAACCCCTCAGTAAATAAAAAAATTAAAATTAATCATCATATTAGAAGGATGGAAGGACAATACCTCAAATTTTATCAGAATTTAAGGGAATATTTGGTTTGCTCCGTTTTTTATTTTAGTTTTATGAAAAATTATATTTTCTCATTTTAAAAAAAATAATTTATTTCATTTTTTATTTTTTTAAAAAAATATTATATATTTTTTCAAAAATAAATATAAAAAATATAAATCAAATATATTTTTTAAAAATTATATTTTTATGAAAAATAAAAATAAAAAATAAACATATCAAACGCAACCTAACCTTTCTAAATTCTACCGGCTTGGCTATTTAGTGAAGTCACTTCAATGTGTTTCTTATAGAGGACGGAAGCTTGGAAGGAAATGAAAATGAATATTTTTGTAAATATACCGTAGTTGAAGATCGAACCGCGAATATCTGAGATAACGACTAGTCGCCCTACCGCTGCACCATAGCCCCAATGGCAGAATTTGAATGGGTAAATTTTTTATAGTGACTAACCTCGCCGTCAAAACGGTCCCCTTTATCGAGCATATTATTGAAATAATATCCCATATATTATTAACAATAATATCTCAATCAATAAATATTAGTCGTTAAGAGTACTCGAATCTGAAATCTCAAATAATATATGTGTTCATACTTACCATTTGGGCTAAGACACTGGTCATTTTTGACCAGGTTTTTCGTTCGAGGGGTTTCTGTCGGGTGTCGATCGCTTCGTACATGGCGAAGCCCGGCAAAGCTCGGCCGTCGAGCCCGTCGGTGTATCGATCTCGCTCCTCCTCTCCCTCGCGCTCGTCCTTGGGCTCGGACTCTCGCTCTCGTTCTCGGTCCAGGTCATTATCGTCGTCCTCTCCTTCACCAAGTGTCAGCTCTCGGAGCCGGTCCCCTCCGCCCCAGAAGAGGCGAGTCATTTTGGTCAAGTAGTTCTTGGCTGTTACTGGTTTGTAGCTTGTTGTTTAAGTTTATCGTCGGAAATCTCAGTGCTGGATCAGTCGATTGTCCCTTTAGTCTGGGTTCGCTAAGTTTGTTGATACGATGTCAGATGAGAATTATTCAGATTATAAGCCTGTAGTTTAAGTACATTGCTTTATTTTATTTAGAATCAGTAAAACCTTTAAAGATAATTATTAGAATTCGTCTTTTTAATTGGTGACAAGGGACATCTTGGATGCCTTGTAAATTTTTGGTTATATATCAATCAACCAACGAGATAATTCGTTATGCATTAAACACTTTAACTATCGGAGGTCAATTCCTTTCAAGTGATCATCCACTTTTCCCTTAGTTCTTATGAGATAGGGCACTAGTTCCTACCGTTTGTCCATTTTAAATCTAGATACTGACATTTCACCTTTGTACATATCTTAGGAAAAGATGGATACTAAGCATAAAACCAACTAAATGAGCACATTCGTGTGAGGGTTGATAGTAAGGAGGAGGAGGGAAGTGATAGCATAATATTGTTTTCCGAGCAGATTTTCAACTTCAAAAATATTTAATTGAACATGAGTAGTTTTCAATAGAAAGAGGAATAAGGTAGGTTACGTTGCATCTACCCCTTCTAGTTTGGGGATATTCTTATCCCCCTTTGAAAATTCACTTTCAAAGAATCCACTTTACTTCTTACTTTAATTCAAGACAATTAAGTTAACATGGAGTACGTAAGGGAATTTTGTAAATTCATACAAAAAATATTTAAAACTGGGTATGCATGAAAATATGTGAAATTTCATCAATTTCAGTTTTTCTTATGTAAAGTTGCTACATTGGTTTTGAATTAAGCAAGCTACTCACATGTAATAGACCAGGATAATATAATCGTAAAGAGAGCTGTGAAAAGCAAAAGGTAGTAGAATGCCACAAAATTTGTGTAGGTAAAATAGAAGAGATACTATGTGTGTTTATATGACAATGAGCCAACATAAATTGCGGGGGTATGGTTTTAGAAGCTGGCATAAGTGATTTTATTTGTTCAAATGGTACCATTAGGTGAAAAGTGCTAATAGACCAATACTATAATGTGAGCTGTGAAAATGAAAGGTGGCAGAATGCCATACAATTTTAGGCAAAATAGAAGAATGACTATGTGTGTTAATGTAACAATGATCTAACATAAATGTCTGGATATGGTTTTAGGAGGCGGAATCAGTGATTTTAGTAGTGCAAGCGGTACCACTAGCTCAGAAGTGCTAATACTATGCATGTGATACATGAATACACAGAAGAAAAAAGAAATCACAGATTTAAGAAAAATGAGAAAAACAGAAAATGATCACATGAAACTAGAATGATATTTGAAGGTGTAAGTTTCAATAAGAAAATTAGTAGCAGTTGATAGAGTTTGGTAATAATGTAGGATGAGTGAGTAATAGTTTTGATAAGAGTAATAGGAAGAAGGTAAAAAATTGTTCCTTTTGTTCTACACAGATGGTACTCAAAGCTTTTCCTTGTTTTCATGCCAACTTCTTTAGCGGTAAGTCATTTTTAAATTTCTAAGAGATAAATATGTAAATCTTTAACTGGCTTTGTTTAACCACCTGACTTTACCAATGAAAACAGCCGATTCATTTTATTACTTATTGAAAACATCCTCTTCACATTTAATTGCTTGAGGTTCACTCAATGATAGATTTGTGACTCATGCTGGCTTTTCATCATATAAACACCTACCATAGCCTTTACTAGACTTAAATTCCTATGCAGACTTCAACTATTGGTCTAATAAAAATTGCATATGCACTATGCAACACTGCAATGGAATACTTAAAATGAAGGTAGAAGAATGATTATAATGTACATCTCCAGCTATTTTCCTCCTATCCTCTAAGGCTTTACTAAATGGAAACAGCTGATGCAATTTGTTATGTATTGGAATCATCCTCTTCCTCACGTCAATCTCTTAATGTTCACTCAATGATTACATCATATTAACACCTACACTTTTACTTGCCTTAAATTCCTATTAAATAGTGCATGTTGTGCTATGCTGCACATGTCAATGAAATATTTAAAATAAAGTCTTTATTTTGAAAAATGAATAAACAATAGGATACCTAAGTTTCACCTGGAATAATTTTTAACAAATTAATCAGCATAAGCAATGTAGATAAGAGATGTTTTTATCTAATACATGATATTTCAAGATAATCAATCTAAGCAGTTTATATAAATGAAAAAAATTACATCTAATATATGGAATTCTTCAACAGAAGGAACTATCATGGGAAAATCTAGAATAACCACATAATACATAACAAAATGTACATAAAATTATCATTGTCTTTGATATTTTTTTTACTGGTATTTAAGGGTTGAAGACCTTACTATAACTTGTTCATAAAATATTCATGAGTATAATCCTATCTTGGAGAGAACTTATCTAACAAAAGATCACCATGATACTCGGTCATCATTAGTTTCCTCATCTTCATATTCCCTCCTCATTATATTAGTCTTAGATGATCATACCAAAAAATATTTTATTTCTGTTTTGGACGATTAACTGATTTGAACTTATTTATAGTCTCAACTCCTTATCCAATTCATGTCCTGGAATACTTTTCAGTCACTGCATATTGTAAAGAATATGAAATGCCAACCTTGGAGTTATTTTTTTTTAACAATGATCTTTTTAGTGCATATCGTGTTCTTAAAATGAGTTTCTTTTGACTAAATATGATTGTTGAGAACAGGGGACAAAAAGGTTAAGTACTCTCAGTTGAAGTAATCTGCAAAGTGACATATGAATATGTATTATAATTAATCATATAATGGATTAATGTAAAATTTTAGAAAAAAATGGGGTGGATTGGGGCTTATGTATTTATTTATTTAAATATTTGATCCACTTTTGATATGGTACTCATATACCACAAATATTGTCTCCTCTAATGCATGCGGATTGTCTTTTCAGTGCAACTGCAGCTGTCAGAAGAACTCGTTCGCCAACACCACCGCTTAAAAAAGCTTCACCCCCGAGGTAGGATCCTACACGGATATCTTAATTCGCATGCATTCAAACTCTACTCTGCAGGCTTCAGCAATTTTTGATCTCAACCATTATGGTGAGCATTGTTAAACCTGGAGTCTCTAAAGACCTACAAATTAATTTGGAATTGAGGTTTTGTCCAATCTCACAGATCATGCCTGAAAGTACTGTTATTCTATTGACCACAGGCTCTATGGATTGTTGTCCACTTTGCTTTTATTTGAAAATGGTGTACTTAGCTTTGAGATATTTTCTGTAATCTCGCTCCTTATCTTTATTACAATGGCTGCATCGTTATTTGTTATTGCTGCTTTAAATTGATCATAAAAGTTTGGCAGAAAGTACTAAAGTTAAGATTTTGCAATTCATTGGTGCATAATGTACCTAATTGACATCGAGATTTGCACTTAAATTTGTTGTGAGCCACCGTAATTTGTTATTCAGATTTGAAATGATCTGAATGGTTTGTACTTGGTACTTTCAGTGGATCTTTTCATGCATCCAATGATTTGAAGCTTCTACAGGTAGTTAGCTGATCTTCTTGTACTAATTGGCTAAGAGAAGTTTTATTTAGCTGAAGATCCAAACGGTCCTTGATGCTGTTACAAGCAGGTTTGTCTGTATTGTAAAGGTTGCACAAGGAAGGGAAGCTTTCTTCTTGAAGATTAAAATTTTAATAAGTGGATAATGATATACATGCTGGAAGAAACAATGAGAAACCAAATAATTTCACATTTTAATATTTTTGGTCCGTATCTAGTAGAAATTCCATCATGAGGAAATTGCTCATTTTCCTTCATGTCAAATGTAATTTGAGTTTACTGAATTTGCTATGCCTTCAGGAAAGCATCGCCGGTACCTGAGTCTGTGGTTCTGCACATTGATCACCTGTCAAGGAATGTCAATGAAGCCCATCTTAAAGAAATTTTTGGTTAGTTAATTTTTTCTTCTCCGTCTATGTAGCCACATGCAACATAATAATTTGGCATGTTAGTTGCTTTAAATTATGTTCTAGTGTTATTGCAACTTTTTTTTGTACTGTATACAATTTCCAGCTTCTTTCTTATGGCCCAAAAATTGCTTCAAATAAATGGCTAGTGCCATATATTAAGCTCATTTGTTTTATAGTCTGGTATCCTTCTCTGAAGTATTGGCATTTTGATTTGTATGCACACATGAAACAATTGCATATTATTTTGTTATGCGTTGGTTGATATTTGGACTGGTCTGTAAATTTTGTTGTCAAGTGATGTAAGGCCACTTAGGTTTTCTGGTTTTAGTTGGAGTAGAAATATTCAATTAAATTTAGAGGAGCATCATTTCTCTAGATCTCATATCCCAATTACGATATCATTTTCATGTCTCTTATACCTCCTAGGAACAAGTGTTCGAACAGTAGACCAATCTTTTTGAGATGGGGGTTTGCTTAGTAATTAAAAAACCGGATAATGTTTAGTCTGTATATACTTTAACTAATCTATTAAATTGTTCTGGATATTCTTTATATACCTGTCATTTCTATGATGGATATGGCTCCCAGTAAATTTAATCTATATATGACTAGGTTATCCTTGCATTATCATGTCCATGCACCATATTCTTTTGCAGGTAATTTTGGAGAGATAATTAATGTGGAACTGGCAATGGACCGCTTGGTATCAGATTATATTTCACTGTTATTCGTCTAAATAAATTTCACGCCTTTCAATTTTCATACTGTGACATCTTGTGCATGTTATCCAGGTTAATCTTCCTCGAGGATATGGGTATGTTGAGTTCAAGAAGAGGATTGATGCTGACCAGGCTCTTCTTTGCATGGATGGTGTAGGCCCCCCCTTCTCTCTCTCGCTCTCTCTATGTATGCGTCTATTGCCATGGTTTATTTGCTGCTGATGCCCTCTTGTTCAGGGCCAAATTGATGGATGTATCGTTAGACTGAGGTTTACACTTGCACAACACCAAAAAGCTTCTTCGCCTCCTAAGGCTATGCCCGCTCCTCCAAAAAGGGAAGCTCCATTGAGAGATAAAGTTGGTACATCTGCCGAAAAGGATGGTCCTCAGCGACTGAGGGAAGGTGAGCTTTTTTCAACTTAGATCTTTCTTTACTCCCTTGCTCTCTTCACAATTGCTCATCAAATGTGTGCTTTGAATTTATTGTATCCCACAATCTATTCTCTGCAATTAGTGATTTTTTTTCAAGATTTTACAAATATATCTTCTATTCTTGATATATTTTTAATTAGTTTCTCCAAGAATGAAACCTCCCTCTCCACCACGGAGGCGGTCACCGCCTCCAACTAGAAAGGTTGATTCCCCTAGGCGCCCACCTTACTCCTCCCCTGGTTGTCGTGTGGAATCTCCTGTGCGTCGCCGAGCCGATTCTTCTGCAAATCGACACGTTGAATCACCACCTTGGCGAAGAGCAGGTTCTCCTCCTAGAAGACGTTCTCCTTCACCCCTCCGGAGGCATAGGTCACTTGCCCGGTTTGTATAATCTGTTGTAACTTTAATTTCTTTTCATCTTCTCTTTCACTTTAATGTTAATTGTACTTGTCAATAGGGTTTCTCCAAGAAGAGGACGTTGGAGCCCCATCCATAAACAATCTCCTATTCCTCCTAGGAGACGGTAATTTATTTTAATCTCTTGTTTATGTTGTCTTTCCTTCTCCTTTATGGGAGAAATGTTTTAAGTATCAGCCTGTTATATCATAAGTTCGTTAAAAGAAGGGCAGAACGTCACTATCATGTTCCATATAACATTAAGTTGTATCTTTGGACCTTGATATAACCTTATCAATGTTTTTTATAACACAAGTTGGATTTATCAAGTGATGAGGAGTGAGCAATGCTGATATGAGATGAAACAGATCTGCTAGTTCCATGAGGACGGTTTTGAAAAAGGTGCAAAAGTGTATTCGTGTGGGTGGGGGACCAGCCAGTCTACTGAATGACACTGATGAATGGTGTTGAGGGTGGCAGAAAAGTGCAGCAAATGACAATGAACAGCTGTTCTTAGGCTTGAGGGTGTGCCAGGCACATGGAGGGATGGCTGAGTAAGGAAACTTGAGGATAAAAAGATTGGAAAGAACAAGGGAAAAGTGGAGCAAAGAAAGGGGGAGAGAAAGAATGGCAAAATTTCATATGGAGCTCTGCCATTTTGTACATCTTTGTGTCTCTTTTCCTCCACTTCTCATATGCTCCACCCAAATAAATGAACCCTAAGAAAAGAGTGGGGTATGAGAGAAGGAATGTGTATAATGAGAGCAAAAGAGGAAGAATTGGATAACTGAAAATGAGAACTCGAGTAGGAGGAAAAGTGGAGGATGGAAAATCAGGAAAGGAAAAGAGGTGAGCAAGTGGAGTGGGATAGAATCAATTTGCAACGGTATCAAATTAAACTTTTGCAAATGGAAGAGGGAAGTGGCATCTGAACCCATTAGGCTGCTTTGTTCAATAATAGAACGCTTAGGTATAAGCACTAGCCGAGTAAAGCATCCTAAACAACATCAATGAATACCCATGGCGCGCGCACACACAAACACACACACCCTGCCTTATTTTTTTCTCTTTCTAGTATTTTTGCCACATTTATGAATTAATTTGCTTCTTTTGAATTAGTCATATTTGTTTGGAGTGGCATTCGAAAGTCTATTAATAAAAATTTGGAGCATTGTGTATCCACCTTGTTATCTATTGGTAATTTATGGAATAATTACTTTTCTCTACCATGAGATTTGAACAAAACTTAATTTTAAACTATGATGCTTGTAATGCTCTGAATTAAACCTATCGGACCATTTGTAAGGTTTAACATCATTGCATGTTTTTTCTCATTTATATTGCTTGTTTCAGATCACCCCCAAGACGAGCAAGGAGCCTGCCAAGGAGGTCACCTCCTCCCCGACGCCGTAGCCGTTCACCATTAAGGAGGCCTCTTCACTCTAATTCGATATCAATTTCTCCTCGGAGGTACTTTGTAGCACATAATGTTTCAGCTGTTATACGTTGTTCAGTTAATGCTAATGCACAACTATTTTTTTTCCAGATACATAGATACTCTGTTTCTTAGATGGTTAATTACAAGAAGCATCCCATACTTAAAAGAATTTATCAAATCTATGTAGTTCTACTAACTCTGCCATGGCTGATCCTAAGTTTGGGTAAAGGAGGGTTGCATTAGCTTGCTGACCAACGTGAAACATAGACAAATATTATGTTTGGATTCATCAAATTATCATGCTAATGGTAGATCCTTATCCAGAAGGAACGCATTGCGCTATATCTCTATGAGAACATCGGTGTAATGTTACACCCTAGGTTGGATAAAAATGGATATTATAGGAATACCAATTGTATTATACTTGGAATATAAAATGTAGGAATACTTAATGGTAAAGCTCATGATTAGGAGAAAAATTAATGTTTTATGCTTACAAGAAACAAAATGGATAGGAGAGAAGACATAAATAATAAAGAAGTGAGGCTTTAAGTTATGGATATAGGAAAGAGTAAAATGAGAAATGGAGTGGATATTGTTGCAGATAGTTTGTTAAGGGATGAAATAGTAGGAGTGGTTAGGAAGAAAGATCAGATTATAACTCTCAAGACCAATGTTCTAAATGACGGTTAAGGCGAAGCGGACCTCAACCGCATTTGTGGAAGGCGATGATTTAGCTAGCGGTGAAAGTCAATGTAGGTTAAAAAAATCTTTGCGGTGCGTTAGTGATTTCAAAACAATCAACCTCCTTCCCCTTGAGCCATCACTGCTATTGCGCTGACTTTAGGTTAGTCGTTTTGGCTTCGGACACGACGCATTCAGACGCATCGCCGGACGTGGGCGACGCGTCCGGGCTCGTCACTAGGCTCGAGCAAACCTTCCAGGCTCGTCGCCGGGCTCGTGCGACGCTCTCGACGACACGTCCGACGACATGTTTGATGAACTTAGGATTTAATCATTAATAATTTTAATCAATTTCTAGATATGATTGGGATAATTTAAATAGGCTTAATTAAGGCCTAATAAAATTATCCTATTAATTATATATATATATATATATATATATATATATATATATATATATATATAATTTTTTTTATTTTTTAAAAATATTTAGATTAACTTTTTTATTTTTAGTTAATATGTTTGTAGTAAATTTTTGTTTCTAATTTTTTGTCATTTGTATAATTATTGAAACTGAATGGTGGAGAATGAATAGTCAATAATATTATGTATAAAAATAGTAAAAACTACTCAAGGCAACGGTAGCAAAATAAACTATTAATGTAATTAATATATTTGCACCTCAAGTAGGATTAAATAAAGACACTAAACATTAGTTTTGGGTAGTACAAAAATTTTTAACAAACAAAATAATTTTAATAGGAAGAGATCTAAATGAGCATGTAGGAGTAAGAAATGAGGAATATGATTGAGTGCATACAGGCTATGATTTTGGATCAAGAAATGAAAAAGAAAAAATTATATTAGATTTTGCGATAACATTTGAACTTATAATAGCTAATATGCTTTTCAAGAAGAGCAAAGAACGCTTGACTATGTTCTAAAGTGGGAACCATAAGTCGCAAAATGACTTTTTTATGGTCAGGAAGAGGACTAAAATTTGTAAAGATGGAAGGTCATCTTTAGAGAAAACTTAACCATCTAATATAGGTTAGTGATGTTAGATATGCACTCAAGTATAGTATCAGTAGAAGGAAAACATCCATGACTCCCAGGATCAAGTAGTAGAAGTTGAAGGATTTGAAACATAGTATCTTTAAGGAGAGTGTAGGAGCACAAGTATTAGGAGAAATACATGACAACTACGCTCTTGTAAGAATGAAAAAAAAAAAGTTTAAAAAGTATGCAGTAGCCAAGAAAGAGGCTAAAAAAATAGTGAGTGAAGCCAAGAATGAAGCTTTCATATGCTTGTATTGATAGCTTGATATAAGAGGAGGAAAGGGACATCTATAAAATAGCAAAAGTAAAATAAGAGACCTTACTCAAATAATATGCATAAAAGATGAATTCAATAAAAATACTAGTGAAGGTTAAGGAAATAAAGGAGCAATGGAAGAAGTGTCTTTATCAATTTTTTTAATGAAGGTTTAGACAACCAACTTAGTTTAGGAAATTTAAGAAGGTTAGAGAAGTATAAAAATTTAAATTTTTATCGGATAATTTAAATTTCAAAAGTAAAATAGGCGTTAAATGGGATGCAAGGAAAAGTGGTTGGACTAGATGTTCTTCCAATAGAGGTATGAAAGTGTCTAGGGAATTAGTATTAGGCGTAGCAAGACAAGCTCGAATCTTGATGGCAAATACTAGAAGAAAAAGTTTTAGGTTTAGTAAAGTAGAATATATGAAATTTAAGTTTAGTAATATTAGGCGTAGCAAGACAATTGTTAGGGTAGAAGATGACGAGTCTCTTGTAATTGAGAGCTTTAAGTATTTAAAATCTTTTTGCAAAAAGATAGAGGGGTTAATAGAGTTGTTAACTAGGATGCAAATAAGATGGTTGAAATTAAGGATGACGTTAGGTGCTCTTTGTGGTCGTAAGCTACTTCTAAAGTTTAAAGAGAAGTTTTACAAAATGATGGTTAGACTTGCTATATTATATGAAATTGAATGTTGGGTTATGTATGTGTAGACTTACGAAGATGGACAAGATAAGAAACGAGAATATTAGAAAGAAAGTCAGGGTTGCACTTATTGTTGGAGAACTCTGAGAAATGCATTCAAGATGGTACAAACACGTACTTAAGCATGCAATAAATTCCTTAGTTTTGTGATGTGAGATCATTACAAATATACACATTAATAAAGGAAGAGAGACATTAATAGAGGAAGAGGAAGATCAAAGAAAACTTGGTTAGGAACCATAAAATAAGATAAAATTCACTCAAATGTAGATGGTGATATAGTAGGGGTTGAGTCCAATGGTGTAGGAGAATCCATATTAGCCGACCTCATTTAGTGGGATAAAGACTTGGTTGGTGTTATTGTATTTGTTATTGTATCTAGTTCCCTCTGTTAAAACTTTTGTACACTTCAGTTACACCTTAGCACACATTATCGCCTCCCACTCTTGCAAATTCCTCTTTCTTATCCAAGTGTGTCCTTGCACCCACCATTTGTTCCTGTTCTTCACGAAAACCTTCATGCTCATGCTACAGGCCATCCCTCCCTGTGAGATGGAATCCTCTGCTCCACTTTTTTCATGTGCCCCTTGTCCCAAATCGCTGCCCACCGCCGGCGCCTCGTCCGATTGCGGCCTGGCCACCGCCGGCGGGCTTCGGCCTCCTGCCCAACCAAACTATAACCTAGGGGGAAGGTAAACCCAAGGAGATCATGACCAATTGTCACTGTAGGGCGGGCGACAATTGGGCGTGATCTAGCTGCAATTGGCCGCGATTCGCTTGGGTTCACCTTCCCTAGGTTATAGTTTGGCTGGGGCAGGCGGCCGGAGGCCTCCTGTGGTGGCCGGGCGGCAATCGAGCAAGGCAGCAGGCAGCGATTTGGGAGAGGGGGCACATGAAAAAAGCGGGACCGAGAATCCCATCTCCCTCCCAGCTGTCTCCTGCAATCACACATAATTTAATTGCTATTTCAATCTCCTCACATTCAACGACTTAGGATAAATGCAACGAGCTACAGCAGAACAAGTGATAGGACTGCTGCGTAACTAGGAACAAGAGGTGGAAGTGGAGTCATGACAAAGGGATAAAAGCAGTGAGTTGGTATTCTAGGAAACCTCTTCAACAAGGCGGTGACTTCAAGTGTTATAGAGAGGTTGAACCAACTGATGATTCCATGCGACATGTGGAGAACAATTTTCTGCTGTGTCTGCGTAGAAGTACCACCATTCTATTTGTCCCCGGGAGCATGGTGTCATGGTTAGACTCTCCAGTGATAAGTCAGGGATCTAGCGTTCGAAACTCAGCTACACCGTATTATCGGATATTTTTCTCCTTAATGGGTAGTGGATCTGAGAATGATGGTTGTCAGGATGGACCTTCATGTGCACTTTCCCGATTTATCTTTACGTCCGGTGTGAAACTTCCGTGGGACTGGGCTAGGCTGGTCGCCTCAGGTTTGACATTACCTGACTTGGTTATTTATTTATTTATTTATTTATTTATTTATTTTTGTGGAGAAGTACTACTAGAGGCGTGATGTTCAACTTCGATTAAGGACGTTGGCAGGAAAGTGTGGTAGTTTTGCTGCTCCTACTCAAGCAACAACCAAAGGTACTTGTTGGTCAATGGTAACAGATTAGAGGTGTCAATAACTTGTGCCCAGACTGGATTAGTCCAGCCTTGACCCAGCACTTGCATGGGCCTGGCAGAGCTCAGACCAGCTAAATTAAAAGATAATTATCTATGTTTTTTTAAAAATAATCTTACTTAAAATTTACACTTTTTTTTTTAAAGAATAAATAGATACGCAGGAATGATAGCTGACGCTTGGATGAGTGCTAAACTAATGCTAGTACTGCTGTGGATACCCATTCTATGGAATTTAATGTTGGAATCGTGGAGAATGGCTGGTAGAGATGTAATGACCTTCAATATGTAGCGAAGGGCTTAGTCATTAAAAGATCATTTATTAAAAAAAACCTTAATTGAGTAGATGTATCTCCCTCCCAGATCCATCATCTAATAGTGGACATGGTCTAGCTCTAGAATAGGCTTGAAAATAATATCCCTAGAATTGGCATGCAAAGAATGTCCCTAATGTTGATATTTGAGGATACATGTAAATGTGCAGCTATAGTGTGGTGCAGGTGCAACCTTAGGGCTTCACATACTACAATTCTTTAAGGTCCTCTTATCGCGGGTAATACACTCATAGGGTTGTAAACAAGCCAACCCGAGCCAAGTTTTGTGCTATTCAAGCTTGTTTAGTAAGGTAACTGAATTAAGCCAAAGTCGAGGCTAAAATGGATCAAACCGTTGAAAAGGTTGTTCAAGTTTGTCTTAGTGTCTTTTTTAAGAGCTTGAGCTTGGTAATTCAAGCTTGGTGTGAACTTGGTTTATTTACCACCCTATATACTCGTATTGTCCTCAATGCTCACTTAACTCTAACTGAATTAGCAAAATATGAGAGAACAAGGAAGAGGTGAATTAAGGAGTAGAAATGTAAAATATGAGATGGCGAATAAGAACTAGAATCATGAATTGGAATTTGAGATCAGAATGAGAGTGGAAAAATTGAAATTGAAGTTGGATGGAGATTGAGGGGGAGGAGGTATTTAAAGAAGAATTCTAATTATTTTTAAAAAAATTTTGGAACCATTTTAATTATTTTAAGAATTGAAAGATTAGTTTAAGTTATTTTAATGACAAGGTAGGGTATTTTGGTTAGTTTTTCAGAAAAAGAACATAGGGTTTGAGCTAGACCAGCCTTACCCAAAGATTGTGCTGGTCTGAGTTTAAATTGAATACAGCCTGTGTTCTGAGCTAGGATTGATTTGTGTTGCGTCCGACATGGCTAGCTATCATGACGGGCTGAGCTACCTCGCCTATGTCTAAGCTGGTGTCTTATTGGTCATGGCCCAGCCTGCTTAAGAGTGGGGCTGTGCCTGACACGATTTGTTGTGTACCAGTCTAGGCGTTGGGTAGCCCAGTGATTGCCGCCATTAGTAGTGACGGTCTGTGCTAGAGAAGTGTCTCCGCCATTAGAGTGGGGCTATTTTTTTTAGGGTTTTTAAAGATGATATTTGACTATCTTGTCCTTTCTATGATAATGAATCTTAGCTGACTCCATATCCTTCTCTAAGATTGATCATTCTAGGGTTGTCCGGTTAGGAACTTCTATTAGGTCGGGTTAGGATTGTACCCACTATAAGTAGATGAAAAAATTAATCTTTACCCCAGGAGAACTAGACACAACAGCTTCGTATACTAAAATTGAAGAGCTCATTATCTGAACAAAAGATTATGTTGGTCTAATGGTAGAGTTCTTTTTTCCTTCCAATTATTTGAAGAAACTTCATCTGGCTATGCAATGATATGTTTACTTGTGCATGCATAAATCTTCAAATTCCTTATGGATATCATTTTTCTAAACAGAGGCCGACTTCCATCAAGGCGGAGAGGTGCTAAATCATCATACTCACGGTCTCCTAGTCCTCGCAAGGTATTTAATATCATGCTCCACGTGCAATTGCTTAAAAGATATAACATCGTTTTAATTCAGGAAAGTATATTACCCCCCTTCCCCTTCCCCTTCCTTCCCCTTCCCCTTCCCCTTCCCCTTCCCCTTCCCCTTCCCAGGGTGCTCGAAAAATATTCAGAAGTCCTGATCCTAGAAGGTAAATATTGTTCACACTCTATGTTTAGCTTATCTATCTCATGTTTACTTTCAAAGATTGGTCTTGTGTTCACCGGTATAAACATGACGGCTGGATGTCGATTTTGTCTTTCACTCAAACGTTGGTTCTGTGTTTAGTATTGACATGTACTTCCAAATGGGTCATAAACCCTAAAAGGGAGGTTGCCTTGCTGTTCATTGCAATAGGGTTAATCGCGGCTGCAGGTAGTTGTGCGGTTTGCATCAATTTCTGCTGCAGTGGATGGCTTGATGACCCTTACAGGCTGTATGCCATGAAGATCCATGCTAGATTTATTTATGGAAAGGATATTCCATCACTTGCATTTTGACATCACAAGTTCTTTTGTGATATTATGTTAGGCCTATAAGAGGAAGAAGCATCAACAGCAATAGCAGGAGCAGGAGGAGCAGCTCTCCTCGGCCTAGAGGTAAGTAACCACTTTGTTGCAGGGACTGCTTGGCAACACCATGAAAGGTGAATGAGGCTGCTATCTACCTGAGACGCTTTACGAGGGTTGAGCAATGGTGATGTTCACTTGTCATTCAATCTGATGTGTTGTTTTATTTGCCGATACTATATAATTGTGACTTCTGGGTAATACTTGGTTGTATTGTTGAAAATGCTCAATAGCAGATTGTAGTAGCCATTTTTCTTCGGCATGAATTATTGTTTATGATGTTGAACCCATAGCCCACTTGTGTGCCACACTTTTTAAAAGTTGGTTTTGGTAATCGGCATTGCTTTCTGTGTTCATTTTGCCCGCAGCAAGAGGCAAGAGGGGCTAGCCATTTGCAGTCGTTTTGAAGAGATCATATTGCGGTTAGATCGTTCCGCGTATGGGTGGTTGACATGGTGGAAAGAACTAGATTTCAATTTGCCCGCAGGAAGGAAATCTGGATGAAAATAAGGTTGAACAAATTTGTTGAATGATTTTCAACTATCCATTAAATCTGAGACCTGGTTCAGATTGGGAACTATAGAACTGGTTGATCTTATTTTAGACTTCCAAGAAGCTCAAAAAGAGTAACATCATGTCTCACACTCTTCTTGATAAACAATTTGTCCCTATTTTGATTACAAATTGATACTGTTCTCGAAAGGTTAAAGAAAGTGCTACAACTCTTGTTGCTCAAAGTTTGCCAAGAGATCTTGAGTTTATCAAGAACATTTTTTTTCTCTCTTTCAAAATGTTCAATTGTAAATAACATATAAATGAACTCTTAGGCTTTTGTTTCCCGTATCTTAAAGGACATGCTTACTCAAGTGATCATTTACAGTTGTTACGTAACAAAGAATCTTCTAATTTGCTTTAGTATGTGGCAAAGGTAACCCAAGTGATCATTTAACAGTTGTTACTTAACAAAGAATCTTCTAATTTGCTTTAGTATGTGGCAAAGGCAATAATATTCATTTCAGACGGTTTTGTAGTGTTTGCTCTCCAATAAATCACGAGGACTTCATTCAAGAATAGTAACACATGCAGGGGTGAGGTAATTTGCGGGGCTTTCACACCCATTGTGAATTGACTTTAAGCTTATCTGTGATAACTTGCATTAACCATATTTGTACGCCAATGAGACTTCTAATAAGTTATAGTAAAAATAAAAACAAAAAAAAATAATGAATCAAATAATAGTCAAATCTATGACGAACCACGAAAGATTTATCTTGACGGTTAGTGAAAAATTTTTGTGGGACCGGACCGATCATCTCAGATTCGATTATTATCTAATTCATCCATTTTTATTGATAATTAATATTTTGATATATTATTTTGCATTTATACTTAGCATTTTAATTCTCTCGTGTATTTAAATTCATATTTATATTATATTTCACGAGTAAAGATTTATTTTGAGCTTCATTTCAATTTCTTTTTAATTGATAACATTATTTTTAAAATGTGAGTGCTTTTGTTTTTGTTAGGGAATCAAAGAAGACGTCAACCAAAGTTCTAGTAGCCCACATGGCCTGGTCATATCCCCTGACATGGCTTGGGCGTGTTATTTGTTGTGATGTGACTTAATGTCTCCAATAAGTCACATGGCCTAGTCGTGCCCCCTGATGCAATCATGTTGGGCGTGGCATTGGGTCAACTTGAGAAAGCCAATTCACAAGTTGGAAAACAAGCAACTATTAAATCATCTCCAACTATAAATACCATATTTGATATAATTTTTATACTAAAATGATGCACTTTCAACACTAAACATTATTTCAGCTCCAATTTATTCATACCATATCACACCAAAAATTTAAACTCGATTTTTAACCCAATGATGCGTGAATATATTCACAATGAACAAATTAGAATTATATAAAAGACAATGTAAATCCAATGATCTAATCTAGTTGTACATCAAGGAAAAGGATCTTAATCCTCTCTAATACAGGAATAAGGATCACAGCTCAATTAATATTATAGGATCTTAATCCTCTCTAATACAGGAATAAGGATCACAACTCAATTAATATTAAGTTGAAGAGCAATAATCTCATAATCTTGAGAATTTTTTCGGTCAATTTCATAATTATTGTAACGGAATGGGGAGTGTTTTTTCTGAATATTTGTATTATAATATTATTGAAGTTATTTTAAGTTTATGTGTGTTTTAATTTCATTGTTATTTGTAGTTATTTGTTAGGTTTATGTATCTTAGTATCATTTTTATTTGTATTTCTTGAATATTGTTAAGTTTATGTGTGCTTAGTGTTAGTTATGTTTTAAGTGATTATAAATAATATTTTGATTGTGTCATTATTATTTTTATTTTGTATGTCAATATAATGGATAATATATTTTACATTTATGCATATCAAATTTTATAATATTTTGTAATTTTTAATGAAATTTATAATATAATTTATATTTATAATTATAATTATAATATATTAAATAAATTAAAAATATAATTTTTAATAAGTTAGATCTTTATAAATATGCATAATGAAATTAAAATATACTATTAAATACACTTATTTTAAATTTATAATAAATAATACTATAAGTAATGAGGAAAAAAATAATAATTACAAATTAATTTTTATTATGCTATATATTAATATAATATTTTATAATATATATTACATTTGATTTTATTAATTATATAATATAATAAAAAAATTTAAAAATTAAAAAAAATCTTGTGAAATTCCTACACCAAGTATGGTGTGGGAATAGTATATCACTATCTTTGGTCATACTGTTCCTATGCTAAATACTAAATAGTGTGTGAGAATAGTATATTATCAATCTTGGTGTAGGAATTTAGTATATAGATTGGAGTGATATAGTGTGAATTTTATACTATATTTGATGTTTTGATGATGGGTTGGAACTGCAAGAAAAGGGATCTCACATCCATCTTCCTCCAGTATTCCATCCTTCTCCTGCAAGTAGGCCCGACTCAAGACATAGACAATTAAGGTCTATGCTTAGGGCCCTAATAAAATTGGAGCCCATTAATTACATTCATTATTTATATTAATTACATTCAATATTTTCCTTAATTACGTTTATTAATTTATATAAAATTTATTATGCTGCCATTCCAATTTTCATTTACACCTCACACTTATCCTTATTTCCTCTTTAAATACATTCTCTATTTTTATATAAAATTATATTCTACCATGTATATCATTTTTGTTATTTTCTTCCTCCTATGATATTTTATAATTAGACAGCACTAGCTCATTTAATTATATGTTTTATAAAACTTAATCAATTTTTTTCAATATTTCTCAAAAATCTTAGCCGTAATTAATGTCATAACTTTCCCTCTCTCATCAATGCTCCGCGCCATTTTTTTTCCTCATTAATGATTCCGTACATTTCTCCTCCCTCGCCGATGATAGAATCAGAGGATCCCCTTTTCCTTCCTTACCAGTAATATTTCTTTTCACTCTTTCATTTTCTTATTCAATAAGAACATGAATTAGAGACATTTTTTATTCATACATTGCATAGCAAAATGCTAATCTTTTTAAATATCAATATTTTTTCTTCATTTTTCGTATTATGATAAATATTTGCTCATCCTAATCGGTGATTTTAAATTTTTATTAATCATAATATCTACTTTAGAATGATTAATAGTAAAATTTAATACTTATTAATTATTATTTATATATTAAGAAATATTTTCTTAGAATAGAGGGGAATTATAAGCCTGGGATGTTAGAAAAAAATATAAGTGATTATGTCAATTTTTTCATAAAAATAGTATTTATAATTGATAAATTATTATCAAAATTTGAATATAAAAATTTAATTAATAAATTTATATCTCAAAAATGAAAAAATTAAAATTTATATAACAATATATTTTCAAAATTAATATTTTTTTTCAAAAGAATTTTAAACTCGCTTGTGGTTGTTGGTCCAAGTCTGAAGTCCCAATAAAAAAACGGCAATTTACCAAAGGGCGTATCCAACTATCCGTAATTACCGAAAAGAGTACCATGGTTTCTATTATACCAAAGGGCGCATCCCATATAGTGAAGTTACGGAAATACCCCTCCCGCCAAAGAATGACTTTATCAAACACATTTTCGAGACACTGGACCACTTTATCAATAAAATATTAATTTATGGTTCGGATGGGTAGCAGTCGAATTTTTCTCCATTCTCTGTCAGCGCAACAACGTAAATGGAAGGTTTGAAGGTGGAGGACATTGTGCGTGCCCTAGCTGTGATATAGTTGCGAGCTAATCCCCCGAAACCCTGCGGACAACCAAAACCTAGGCAATTCTCGAAAGCGTTTCTGTGTGATCCTGAGGCGGGTTTTAGTGTTAACGTTGAAGTCCAGAGTGATCGGCATTATCCACCAAGGGGTTAGGGTTTCTGCACGGTTGATTTATTTGATAATGTCAGGAAAAAGGGGTGGTTCAGCGTCTTCTTCCTTGGCATTATCCACCAAGGTATGTTAGCGACATGACCTTAGGAGAAGACTCGACTTATGCATAGTCGAATACAATTTAGACACTTATTTGATATTATTAGTTATGATATAATTTTATTTAACTATATCGGTTTTGTTAACTTTCTTATTTGACAGCATTGTCTAATGGTCATTTTTTGACTTTGATTTTTTTTTTTTGACTTGTTGAAACCAGCATAGTTTGTCAACATGCTTAAAAATATTTTGCTGAATAAATTTGTACTGTATATAAACTGTAGGATTCAGATGACATTGGACAAAAATTACGTTGGTGCAGTGTTTTAGGCCACTTTAAATAATTTTTTGAAGAATTTGAAATTTTAAATGATCGACACATTGCGAAGATCAAAGGGTCGCCTTTCAGTTTTTTCCTGGACATACAAGAATTGCAGCATATCCGTGGAATTTTGGTTAATGTATTTGAAAGTTGGGATTCAACCTCGCAAGGTTTTAAATTCTCAGGTAATAGTTTTAGTTATGAATTCTAGACAATATCTATAGTATCTATAGTAAGATAAGACAGTAATATAGATGGTCTGAAATAATTAGTTTTTGATAAAGTTTAATCATTTCATTTTAGGGCTACTGAGGGCCTGAAGTGAAATTGACTTCAGGCCCTCGGTAGGCCTGAAGTTAATTTAGTTCAGGCCCTCGGTAGGCCTGAAATGAATACATTTCAGGCCCCCACGTTGGGCCTGAATTGAAATCATTTCAGGCCCAACGTGGAATAATTTCAAGCCTATATTGTTGATGATAACTAAATATTGTAATTATTTCAGGTGTTCCGGTTGCGTTCTCCAGACGAGATGTTGTTTTGATACTGGGTATATTGGACCGTGGTGTTTCGGTCCCTATTAATTCAACTAAAGCATCGGGTGACCTCTATCATACTTACTTCTCAAAAGAAAAACAACCTACAAGAACAAGACTTGAGGAGTTACTTAAACATTTTTCTAAAAGTGTTGAATCAGAGGATGATGTGTTAATAGTGTGTAAATTTTATATTTTGTATATATTTGTTTGTGTTTTATTTTCGTCTAGTACATATAAGGTTCCTCTAGGTCTTGTAGATATAGTAGATGATTATGACAATCTAGGTAGATTCAACTGGGTAGAAGCTATCCATCAATTTTTGTCTCCACAATTACCTAAGATTGGGGACTTATTTTCATCAACTCAGGGAAACCAGAGGACCACCAACCTCCCTTACCTAAAGGGATTTGCAGGGCTTTTGGCAGTGAGTAGAATTATCTTGTTAAATTTTATAATATTTTGATGTCATTAATGTATTTGGCTGGAAAACTTTGTGTAGGCATGGTTTTTGGAGCATGTACCAATTCAAAAACCATTCAATGTTGAAGGGCCCCGAATAAATAAGTGGAGGAATATTCCTTCGCATATTAGTAGGGTGAGGGGCCTTGTCGACGGACTCTCGTCCGAAGAGGTAATTATTCTTAAATGTGATCTATCTGAGTTAGATATAGAGGTAGTAACATTTGTGTACTTTATAATTGACAGGTTATTGTTGAATTAATTCCTACCCTACATGAGAACACATTGTTTGAGAACCTTGATATCGGTGATGACATATCACGGCCAATGGAGACATCAGAAGGAGATGTTAGGCTATATGGTGAATGCATTCTTAAGGACAACCGAATCAAGGAGCTAACAGAGGAGAATATATGTTTGAATGAAAGGGTTAAGGAATTACTTTCAATTATTGAAAAAAAAGGCATGGAGGGTCAAGAAAGCTACCCTGTAGTCGATCCTCTTTCTGATCCAGTATCTTGTACACCTAGGAGAGGACGTGACCGAACTCGGTATGATTACAGGGATACTCCAATTGACAGTCCAGTATGCCACCAGCTTTTACCTAAGGGGAAGCGGGACAGGAAACAAATATCAAATGTCATGGACAAGGGAAAAAGGAAACTTAGTGAGGAGGATATGGATGAAGCAAGAGGAAACATTAATGTAATGGAAGTCATGTCTGAAGAAGACATAGAGGAGGAAACAAGAAGAACCTCCGAACTATACAAAATGAGGCAACAAGGCATTGATGTAAGTGTGTTAATTTCATTTAAAATACATCAATTGTATTGAATTTGGTCAATAATTAGTTTGGTCTAAATAAATTTTATTGATGTAGTTTGTGAAGAAACATTTTATGAATATAAAGAAGAAAAATCAAGATAAAGAAGTGACCCACCTGATAAATAGATTGGAGAATCTAAAGTAAGTTACAAAATATTATAGTTTAGTTTAGTTAATATATCGTCTTATGTAATATATAATCTTATCAATTTACATGACAGGTTGGCAAATGAATTTATCTGGGAGGATGCACCCTTTGCTTTGAATTTGCATTCATTCTTACAAATCCTCAATGGAGAGGTTTTTACAAAAGGCGAGGTCATTGATGCCTTTTGTAAAATTTTATTTAGGGGAGCATCCGCATGTGGTAGGCCATACAACAAGTCAATATATTGTTCAACCTTCTTCACAGTAAGTGATGTATATTAATTAAACAGATATATTGTAGAAGACCTAATATTATGATATGGGTATTATTAATTTTGTGAATGCATATTTGTAGGCATCAATCAGATCGTCAAGAAAGATTTCCCTGCAACAAGTGATGAAGACTGATATGCTTGAACAAGAGTTTAGATTTATTTTAATCCCTTTGTGCAGTGATAATACACACTTTCACTTGTTGGCGGTGGATACAGAATCCATGACTTTCAATCATTTTAATTCTCTTACTAGTGGCCGTAAATATAAGCATGAATTTGACACAGCGGTGGGCTACCTTCCTTTATTCTTATATATGGTCATCATTTTGTCTAAAATGTCATTGATGGTGATTAATAAATTCATGATATGTTTGACAGGTAAAAGAACTGAAACAATATACTCGCGAGGAACTTACGGCTATTCATCCGTATCTACAAAGTCATCATCCCTTGGACAAATGACCATCTGTCAGACAAAAATGTCCCCAACAAGAACATAGGTAACTAAATGAGGAAGAACTTTCTTATTTTTTAAAATAAGAAAGTATTTTATAAACCCACTTATTGAAATCTAAAAAAGTGTTTGTTAATTTTAGCGTGGACTGTGCCTTCTTTGTCATGCAATATGTTCGATGTCTCCTATACGATGAGAAGATGGATTTCAAACAAGGAGACATGAGTAGAATCAGATTTGAGCTGACAGTTAATATTCTGAGGGACATGTTTTGTAAAACTTGAGATAATCTGAAAGCTGTATTGGTGATGTAAAAATCCATTGCTGTCGATTGACATCCATTTGTATGGAAAAATCTCATTATGTGGATGTTGTTATGATTATGTAGATGTTGTTATTCTATATAATATATTGTCAACAAAAACAAAACAATTGGGTGATGTTTATTCAAATCCAGTTGCTGCACTGTTGTGTGCCAAGTGATACGGTCAGATATAATAACTGATAATGCACTGTTGTGTGCCAGTTGCTGCACTGTTGTGTGCCAAATGATCTATTCTGTCACATCTTGTAGGTAAATATAGAATATTATTCTAAAAATCATTATATAATCTAATTAACAATATATATTATATAAATCAGATATGGGAGGTCCATTGGTGGGTTTTGACCAAAACCCACTGATGGAACTAAACTAGACCTATAGGTTTGGAAAAAAATTAGAATTTGATGTTTCGGACACCTAATCTACATTCTCCAACCTCAACCCTAACTACTGATAATGGTTTTTCAGTAATCTCATTTTAGGAGACCTAAATACTTTCTCCAACCTCATCCATAACTGTTGATAATGTTTTTTCAGAAATCTAGATATGGGAGGTCCATCAGTGAGTTTTGCTCAAAACCCACTGATGGAACTAAACTACACCTATAGGTTTGGAAAAAATTATAATTTGATGTTTCCGACACCTAAAATACTTTCTCCAACCTCATCAATGGGTCCATCAGTGAAATTTAGGTGTTACAAACCTCAAATTATAATTTCAGGCTCACGTTGGGCCTGAAATAACTTTATTTCAGGCCCAAGGTGGGCCTGAATAAAGAAATTTCAGGCCCATAGTGGGCCTGAAATACATTTATTTCAGGCCCACGGTGGGCCTGATAGAAGACAATTCAGGCCCACCGTGGGTCTGAATTAAAAATTATTTCAGGACTATCCTTAACCATATAATATTTTAACTTTATCCCCCAAGTTCGAGTACATATTTTATCCCTAAACCCTAAAATACTTTCTCCAACCTCAACCCTAACCACTGATAATGGTTTTGTAGAAATCCAGATATGGGAGGTCCATCAGTGGGTTTTGCTCAAAACCCACTGATGGAAATAAAATAGACCTATAGCGTTGAACAAAATTATAATTTGAGGTTTAGGAGACCTAAAATACTTTCTCCAACCTCAACCCTATCTACTGATAATGGTTTTGTAGAAATCCAGATATGGGAGGTCCATCAGTGGGTTTTCAGCAAAACCCACTGATGGAAATAAACTAGACCTATAGCCTTGAACAAAATTAAAATTTGAGGTTTAGGACAACTAAAATACTTTCTCCAACCTCATCCCTAACTACTGATAATGGATTTTCAGAAATCCAGATATGGGAGGTCCATCAGTGGGTTTTGCTCAAAACCCACTGATGAAACTAAACTAGACCTATAGGTTTGGAAAAAATTAGAATTTGAAGTTTCGGACACCTAAAATACTTTCTAGAACCTCAACCCTAACTACTGATAATGGTTTTTCAGAAATCCAGATATGGGAGGTCCATCAGTGGGTTTTGCTGAAACCCCACTGATGAAACTAAACTACACCTATAGCTTTGGACAAAATTATAATTTGAGGTTTAGGACACCTAAAATACTTTCTCCAACCTCAACTCTAACTACTGATAATGGTTTTTCAGAAATCCATATATGGGAGGTCCATCAGTGGGTTTTGCTCAAAACCCACTGATAGAACTAAACTAGACCTATAGGTTTGGAGAAAATTAGAATTTGAGGTTTCTGACACCTAAAATAGTTTTTAGCACGTCAACCCTAACTACTGATAATGGTTTTTCAGAAATCCAGAAATGGGAGGTCCATCAGTGTGTTTTGCTCTAAACTACTACTATAGCATTGGTGATATAGCAAGATTAGAGGTTTGGACACCAAAAATATCCTTTTACTTCAGGGCCATGGTGGGCCTGAAATAATTTGACTTCAGGGCCAAATTGGGCCTGAATATTTTTATTTCAGGCCCACCTTGGGCCTGAATTCATTTAATTTAAGGCCCAAGACCTGAAATAATTTTATTTCAGGCCCACCGTGGGCCTGAAATAATTTTATTTCAGACCCAGTGTGGGCCTGAAATAAATTTATTTCAGGCCCACGGTGGGGCTGAAGTAAAATTATTTCAGGCCCAACGTGGGCCTGAAATACTTTTATTTCAGGCCCACCGTGGGCCTGAAATAATTTTATTTCTGGCCCACGCTGGGCCTGAAATAAAATTATTTCAAGCCCAGCGTCGTACAATAAAATTAAATACATAATCAATTAAAATAAATATATGTAAATTGTAGAGTTTTGAAAAGTAAATATAAATACATAATCAATAAAATGCACATGATACATCTGAAGCATGTATATCAAATATAAAAAATTATTTTTATTTTTGTAAATAAAAATAGATATAAACTAAATTATATTTATACTACATATAAAAAGGACCGCCTAGGGCCTGAAATCGTTTTTTATCAGGTCCAGCAGTCACTCTGCTTTATTGCGTCCCTGGGAGCCTAGTGCGAAGCAATCGTCTTCTAGCTCCCGATTTATTGCGATTTCAAGGTAGCGTGCTTGACTTGATTCGAGTAGTTGAGGGCGACAATCGACGTCATCCAACAAGTCGAATTGTACGTACCCTAATTTGTATTTTGTCATTTTAGTTCTTGCTTTCACCTAAGGATAGCGATACTTTTCAGTAAAAGACTGAATTTGAGGAGGTCCTTTTATAACATAATCTAAGTGTCATTTTTGTTTGCGTCATTTAATTTTTTGTTTGATGGTTGCAAAGTTCGGTATGGGTAAAAAAAGATCAGCTTCAAAGAAAGCTGCTCCCACAAAGTCTAAGAAACAGCAACTCCCTGGGGCTACTCATGAGAAAAAATAGCTGCCAAAACGAAAAATCAAATTGCCTACCCAGCATTCAAGTTTTGCCAACAGAGGTCGAAGTAAAAGAATGAACTGGAAAAGTAGCCTATGCCATTTCAAAAACTTTATTGATTCAGTTCCACCCACCCCACCACAAGAACAGTTGCTCAGAGAGACACCCTTTTCTTGGGTCCTCGAGCTTTCTACTAGTTCTTGTGTGCGTACAATTCGACTATATGGGTAAAGCCATTCTTTGGCGGGAGGGGTATTTCCGTAACTTCACTATATGGGATGCGCCCTTTGGTATAATAGAAACCATGGTACTCTTTTCGGTAATTACGGATAGTTGGATACGCCCTTTGGTAAATTGCCGATAAAAAAAAGATAGGGAATTTTTTAAAAAAATATTAAAGGACTAAAAAAATTTTCCTAGGACCTCTTCTTGGGACTTGCCTACAAGCCCTTGGCCGATTGGGAGAGGCGCTGCCACCTCCATCCATCTTCATCACCGAAATCCTCCCTCGACAAGCCCTTGACCCGATTGGGCGATTCGCCAACATCCACATACCGCGGAGCCACCATCAATCGATCTCACGAAGAGGAAAGGGGATTCCCTTCCTCATCGGACGCCATCACCACCGATCGCCATCAACCATCAACCGACCTCATTGGGAGGAAAGGAGATTCCCTTCCCATCAGACGCCATCACCACCACATCCATCTCCAGCACTCCTCTATAGTTCATCTGCGAGCTTGAGATCTGACAGCTCTGCGCCGCAAGTCATCATCCTCACACAAGCACCTCATCCACCTTTAGGGCATCTCCAAGAGCTTTTACTTCTTGAAAAGTGATTCTTGTAGTGATTATCTTGAAGTTAGTAAGAAGCTAAAGTAAACAGTGTTTGAAAATAGAAGCCAAAAGTTGATACAAGATAAAATTTGAGTATTTGGGAGAATAATTGCTTTCAAGCTTAATTTTTAATTGAATGACAATAATATCCTTAAACTATATAAATTAATTATTTTTTAATTATTTTAATATAATTTCGATACTATCAATAATTTGTTCACGTAATTATTATTATATTTTAAATAGTGATATAATTATTATTATATTTTAAATATAGTATTAAAATTAATTTTTTATAAGTTGAACATTTGGAAAAATATATAAAATTAATAAAAAAAAAATATAAAAAATAATATAATTTATATAAATATAATATATATATAGCGGCAAGTGGTAATCAGGTAAAATGTTATATTATTTAAGGATATAAATATTATGTTTTAATGTTATATCATAAATAAAAAAGCAGAAGCAGGTAGAAGCATCAAATTCTAGCTTCTGATTTCTGAGCAAAAGTAACAGAAGCTAAAGCAGAATCTAACCTTCCCAAACACTCAAAAGTGATTTTGTGTAGCCAGAATCTAAAAAGCAGGTAGCAGAAACTCTCCCAAACACTCCAAATCCCACACCATATTCCTCCGCACCATATTTGGTGTTCTAATTTTTTAATTTTTTATATTTAAATTTTTTTATTATATTATATAATCAATAAAATCAAATATAATATAATACATATTATTAAATATCATAAATAAAAATTAATTATAATTATCAATTTCCTTTATAAATATATTTATTATTTATTATAAATATAAATTAAATGTATATAATAGTATATTTTAATTTTAATATGCATATTTATAAAGATTTAACTTATTAAAAATTTTATTTATAATATATTTAATATATTTTAATTATAATTACATTTATAAATTATATCACTAATTTCAAAAAAATTATAATAAAATATTTAAAATTTGATATGTATAATAAATAAGTTTGTGATTTCCATAATCTTGTATTTTTAATTATCATTGTCGTTTTAAATAAAAATTAGTAATATATTTTATCTTAATTGTGTGTGATTTTATAATATTATAATATATATTATTTCGATGTAAAATTTTTAAAAATTAACTTATTAAATATAAATAAAATATTAATTTTAAATATAATAATATTAACATAAAAAGATTACTAAATCAAAATGTTGGTGGATAATTAATTATGAATAAAACAAAATGTAATATTCTAATGAATATTTTTTTTTGGTGTGATATAGTGTGAGTGGGTTAGAGCTGAAATAGTATTTAGTGTTGAAATTGTACTATTTTTGTCACGCCCCGAGACCCAGGAGCCGCTGATCCAATATAAAATCGGACAGCACCTCCCCTGTCCGACGGACAATTTACACACACACAATATATATAACAATCCACGCAGTTTAAATATTTGCACAACCACACAGTTTAAAGGGCCACAGGCCTCAGATATAAGCAGAAACAACAGTTATATGATTATAACTATCGAAAAACTAAATCCGAACTCACCTGAGCTGCCAGGGGGCAGGAACAAAACCAAAACCAATCGAAGTCCAACATAGGACTCAAAAGTACAATACCATCAAATAAAACATGAATACATGTTCGAAACACCACAAGGGAAGCATAGGAAACACTACAGGGTCCATAAGCAAAACAAACATAAAATAAAACCAAGCGGAGCTCCTCTGGAGCTAGGGACTGGCGGCTCGGGATCTCCTCGCAGACATCAACCTGAAATAAACATATATGGCAACGGGGTGAGTCCATAGCTCAGCGAATACCCAAAGATATGCATAGGAGGTTATACTAACAATAAGAGTTCAGCTACTACAGTCTCATAGCAACAGTAGGGAAAGACTAGTACTGAACATACCGAAGTAGATACATACCTGAATCCATCTAACCTGGAAAGAGGGTAAGAAAGACCAAAGGAAAACCAATAGGCATATAAACACAGATAACAAATCTCCAGTATATGCGATGTCAAACAAGTGCAGCAAATAAGTGCAGCAAACAATGCACGATGTAAAATATGCACATGGTGCAATGACATGGTCACCCCTGACACCAGACAGAATCATCGTACACCTGTCATAGGGACGTCTGAACGGGTAGGGCTCTGACAACTGTACACCCTGCCATCACTGCTCCTGAGTGACCGAGTGGACAGGATGCTGGCGAGGGACCACCCCTCTACCCCAAGCAATGGGGGAGCTCCGCTCTCATCTCCTCGTGGCTCAGTACGAGAAGGGATCCCTGGCTGCTACCACGCCCGGGCTCACCCTCCAAACAGTGGTCGAACGGAGCAATACAGGGCAAATGCACACATCTACGGTATCCACTAACCCATGAGTGGCCGTGTGTGCAAGTCATGTACCGGAAGACGATTAGGCTCAACCACAAGGGAGTCGCTGATCGCCGGCATGCAACAGTGCAAGGATGGTGTATGATAGATACACATACCTCCCTCCCAAGTCCTCCGTATACTAAGTCTCAGTCTGAAATCCTATAACAGGAAATACAGGTAACCTACAAGGTATACTGGCCTGAAACTACAGATCTCTCAAGGTCAAGTGCAAGAGGTACATCCCGATATCTAAGCATACATACAGATATGACAATACCTGGGACCGAAGGAAACCAACAACATGATAACTCAGGGATAAACAACAAGTATCCAGAACTGGCATAATAAACAGGGATAAACAACAATATCCAGAACAGACATAATAACCAGGGATAGCGTAGAATCTTACTGCTATCTATAACATTCTATGCATAACAAAATGACAATATCAAAATAGATAAGTCAAAGGGTACCCGCCTCCAAAAGTAGTAGTCCGTATCGAAAGAAGATAGAACCACCCGCCAATGACAATCCGATCAAGCTCCTGTATCAAGGATTTATTTAATTAGCTATTACCCAAATAACAACTAGCTAATTAATCCCTAATCCGTTTTAGGGTTAACCTAATCCATCACTTTCCATTTAATTACCTTTAATTAAATGGAAGGTTCCTAATTACCCCATGAAATTAAGATTACGTTTTTAATTAATTAGGATCATTCTAATTATCCTTGTGCCATCTAATTAACCATAATTAGATGATTGACTTTTAATTATCCCAATAGGTCAAATAAACGAGTTGTACATATGTGTTTAGGTTTGATTTCAATTCCTACAAACCCATTCCAAACCTAAACTGATCCAACACACTTCCACAGCTAAATCAACTTCAATTTAGTGAACAAACACATCCCTAGGTCAAATCGATCACCACCAGTGCCGCACACCAATTAGCAACGCAGTAAAATCACCTCCTGATCCAGGAATAAACCACGAAACCTAATTTGAATTTTCAATTCATCCAACCATTAGCCAAATAGCAACCCTTACTTGGATTCTGCCGAACACTGCAAGCTCCAAGACTAGAACCTCACAGCAAGCTCCAACCTCGAATTCCAGGGAATCCAATACGCACTCCTGTCTCCAGCACAAACTGCTCAAAGGCAGAAACGAAAACTGAATTCCAGAAATCAACTGAAACAAATCTGACCAATCTGAAGTAATTGCTGCTAGAGATTACAAAACCAAACCACAACACAACTCACAATCCTTACCTTAAGAAACTCACGGCAGGGATCTTCCACAGTCCCACCACAGCAGGGGAAGAGGAATTCGATCCCTAAATAGATCCAGAGATGATATCACCATCACGTCACAACACAACATCGATCCCAAGAGGGCAAAGTTGAGATTCAAAGAATCAAGTGCTTACCTAGATGAAGGCAACCCTAGATCGAAGCAAGAAATAGGCGCATCTCCAAGGTTTAAGCTGCCGAGAGAAGTACACGGCCGATTGAGGTAGCCACTATCCTCGCCCTCAGCCCCTGCTTGATACCGGCACACTCATCCAATGGAAGAAGACTCATCCACTGGAAGAAGACACAAGGGATGGTCGGGTGAAGAGGAGTTGCGGCTAGGGTTCGCGAGATGAGAGGAAGAGAATGAACACTCGACTGCTTGCTGCGACGATTGGGGAGGAAGAATCGGCGTGGCTGCGGTCGAGCTATGGACTGGAGGTGAGTTGCGGCTAGGGCGTGCGGGCGAAGGAGAAGACGAAGCAGTGATCGGGCTGTGGAGGAGTGTGGCGGAAATTGAGCCCTAACCGGCTTTTATATGGGCCTTTTGCACTTTAGTCCAAACAAATTCTGCCTAATCACAAAACCACCCCTATATTTGAACATTTTCGCAAACAGCCCCTTTAAGGTTTGGTTTTATTCCATTTAACTCCTTAAAATTCTGTCTAAGAGCCCGTACACCCTAGGGGGTTTTCTGAAAAATTTTCTGGAGTAGAATAAAATGTCGGATTTAACATCCTCCCCCACTAATAAAAATTTGGTCCCCAAATTTCGATTATCACCCACAACGGTTATTAACAATATATAGCTAGTAATATGCCGAACGAAATCTAACCATACATACTAACCCCTATATCGTGTAACTACTATACGGAAACTAACCATAAGTTTCCGAGTAGGGTAACGTCCTACTGAAACCAGTGGTCTCCCGTGACCATTGGTTAATAACCAACATCTCTCCAAACAGTAGGGCCACCCTAGATCCCATCTATAGGTATCCGTAATAAGCATAAAAACGTTACTGATTCCGATTATCTCTATCTTAATTGACAAGTAAATAAACGAACATCATATCGCAAAAAGTCGCTCCCTGGGTCTGTGGTGCCTCCTCTCTGGTGGTCGCATACGCTCGTCCCGTCTCCGGCGGTGGGGGTGGTACTGCCGGGTACTGCTGTGGCTGTGGCGGTGGCTGATACTGTGGCTGTGGCACCGCCAGGTACTGCTGCGGCAGCGGTAGTGGCTGATAGTGTGGCTGAGACTGCGGCTGATACGGTGGATAATCCTGATACGGAGGAATACACTGCTGCTGAGATCCTAATGCTGAACTCGGCGATACAGCTGAGGTGTAGCAAGCCTCGTATCCTGGCATACAATAGGCAGGTGCTGGAGGGGCGGACTGCGGCTGACGGAAAGAAGACTGTGTCATATACCCTCCCCTATGAGATCCTGACTGACTCATATGCCCGCTCTGTCCAGTAGCTCTCGTACCCTCATGCTGTGCTTTCATCGCACAATCTCGCTTTATATGCCCTGGTAACTTACAATAGTAGCAAATCGGCTGCTCCAGCAGACAATCCTCCCTACTATGCTGTCGGGAACCACACTGTGCACAGTGAGACCTAGTAGTAAACTGCTCCTGACTCTGCTGAGAAGATCGAGAGGATCCTGCCGAAGTACGACCTGTCTTCTGGGGCCTGGATGATGCCTCAGAGATGCCCTGAGCAAACTGACCCTGGCTGCCGCGCTTCTGTCCAGTAGTCTGCGGCTGCTGAGTCCGAGCTAAGTCCGATACAGTCTGCTTCCCTTTCTTCGTACCCCCAAACAACCTGTGCTGAGTCATCTCAATCATGAGCGCTCGCTCTAAGGCCTCTCGATAGGAGGTCGGGACAAATCCTGACATACGGGTCTGAATATATGCCGCTAGACCCTGGTGGAACTGAGTCATCCTCTCCATGTCGTTTGCCACTAGGTGAGGGCAATACTCTGATAGGCGGGTAAACTCCGCCTCATACTCCAGTACTGATCGGTCTCCCTGCTGGAGAAATATGAAATCCTGTCGTCTAGCCATGCGAAACGATACTGGAAGGTATCTCGCCTCAAATGCCTCCTGGAATGTGTCCCAGGTGACGCACTCCTCGCCAATGACGGTCTGCTGTGAATTCCACCAAGCATATGCCTGATCTCGCAGGTGATAAATAGCCAACTCAGCCTTCTCCCATTCCGAACACCTCAGATAACGAAATGTACTCTCAAGTGTCCTGATCCACTCTCGGGCTGCAGCTGGATCTGGTCCTCCCTGGAATAAAGTGAATCGGCCATTTACGGACGCCGCCAATATCGGAATCCGAGCACGATCTCTAACGCCATCAGTAAGAGCAGATGCCGCAGGGGGCACGGTGGAACATCCCGGTGCAGGAACCATAGAAGGAGCCATAGGCCTGACCGGGGTGGGCATCACAGGTGGTGCCATGGGTATAGTAGCAAATCCTGGGGCAACAAATGCCGATGGAACTGAAGGGAGCACCGGGGCCTGCATCGTAGTCGGAATAGTGGGATACGCTGCAGTAGTCATAGCTGGGGGTGCAGTAGCATACGACGGTGCCGGTACTGCTGATGGCATAGTCTGATAGTATAGACCCGGTGCTGCTGGGGGAACTGTAGAGTACATCGGAGCAAGTATAGGCGTCTCCGATGGTGTAGGGGGAATAACCGGGGCAGGTACCACCGAGGTAACTGCGGGATGCGTCGGAATAAATGCCTCTGCTGGAACTGTTGGGAACATCGGTGCAGATCCTACAGGTATTGAAGGTGTCGGCAGTGGTACGGCTGCTGACACGGTAAATACTATCGGAGTAGACACTGCAGGAGGGGCAGTAGGAACTGCTGATGGAAAAGGAGTAGGGACCCTCTGAGTCGGGGAACCTTGACCTCTCTGTATGTCCTGCGAAGTCTGACCTCAGCTATCAGACTCTCTCTCTGCTGGCTCTACAGCCGTAGGCTCTAAAGTCTCCTTACGTGGCCGTCCCCGACCACGTCTCAATACAGGAATAGGTACATCTCGCGTCATACCTGTTACATTATTAACGAGTATTAAAACCCAAAACCAAGAGGCTAACCTTAATTCACCTATTTGCTGCCTGGAGAAGTCCTGTCGCTGCCAAGTCCCAAATTGCCGTCGCATCGCAACCACGGCGTTAAAAAAAAATCCGTAATGTACTCGGATGAATAACATCAAACCCGAGCTCCGACACCTACCAGTTCAGTGTCAGATTTAAATTCCGAGAAATCCACGAATCGATGGTATCCCGCATCCTGGGCTTGATACCAAAAATACCAAAAATAAATCGGTATCAGATAAACCCCGAAAATCCCGTAAAACACGTAGGCATCGAAACCTACGCTCTGATACCAAAATAAATTGTCACGCCCCGAGACCCAGGAGCCGCTGATCCAATATAAAATCGGACAGCACCTCCCCTGTCCGACGGACAATTTACACACACACAATATATATAACAATCCACGCAGTTTAAATATTTGCACAACCACGCAGTTTAAAGGGCCACAGGCCTCAGATATAAGCAGAAACAACAGTTATATGATTATAACTATCGAAAAACTAAATCCGAACTCACCTGAGCTGCCAGGGGGCAGGAACAAAACCAAAACCAATCGAAGTCCAACATAGGACTCAAAAGTACAATACCATCAAATAAAACATGAATACATGTTCGAAACACCACAACGGAAGCATAGGAAACACTACAGGGTCCATAAGCAAAACAAACATAAAATAAAACCAAGCGGAGCTCCTCTGGAGCTAGGGACTGGCGGCTCGGGATCTCCTCACAGACATCAACCTGAAATAACATATATGGCAACGGGGTGAGTCCATAACTCAGCNCTCACCTCCAAACAGTGCCGAAACGGAGCAATACAGGGCAAATGCACACATCTACGGTATCCCACTAACCCATGAGTAGCCGTGTGTGCAAGTCATGTACCGGAAGACGATTAGGCTCAACCACAAGGGAGTCGCTGATCGCCGGCATGCAACAGTGCAAGGATGGTGTATGATAGATACACATACCTCCCTCCCAAGTCCTCAGTATACTAGGTCTCAGTCTGAAATCCTACAACAGGAAATACAGGTAACCTACAAGGTATAATGGCCTGAAACTACAGATCTCTCAAGGTCAAGTGCAAGAGGTACATCCCGATATCTAAGCATACATACAGATATGACAATACCTGAGACCGAAGGGAACCAACAACATGATAACTCAGGGATAAACAACAAGTATCCAGACTGGCATAATAAACAGGGATAAACAACAATATCCAGAACAGACATAATAACCAGGGGTAGCGTAGCATCTTACTGCTATCTATAACATTCTATGCATAACAAAATGACAATATCAAAATAGATAAGTCAAAGGGTACCCGCCTCCGAGTAAGTGAAGTCCGTATCAACGAGACAAAACCACCCATCAAAATATAATCCAAGTCAAGCTCCTGTATCATGGATTTAATTTAATTAGCTATTACACAAATAACAACTAGCTAATTAATCCCTAATCCGTTTTTGGGTTACCCTAATCCAACCCTTTTCATTTAATTCCCTTTAATTAAGATTACGTTCTTAATTAATTAGGATCATTCTAATTATCCTTGTGTCATCTAATTAACCATAATTAGATGATTGATTTTTTTTTTATTATCCCAATAGGTCAAATAAACAAGTTGTCCATATGTGTTTAGGTTTGATTTCAATTTCTACCAACCTATTACAGCACCCAAGTTGTTCTCCACACTTCCACAGCGAGTTCAAATTTCAATACAAACACCAACTAACAGCAACAAATTTATAACCTAACTCCACCTAAATCGAAGATAATCAAATCCCATTACCTCTTATCTTAGCTCCAACTGCCGAAATACACCCAGCAAGTAGAGGATGAGGGGAAATGGAACCCGATCTCCAATTTCAATATCCTGGATCAGACCTGCCATTATTCACTAATCAACTCGAATTCACAACCTAAGCTCATTTGGTCCATGCCAAATCATATTAGCTAGAGAGCTCTTACCTTCCAATAGTACCAGAAGAGTTCCCTGTACCCAAATCCGGCGACACAACAACGGAGAGTGGAAGAAGATTAACCAACCTCAGGTACCGGTTAGTGCTCACAACTCCTGCAACTCCAATTCGCCAGAACCCGGAGGAATACAGAGGGTTAGGGCTCGACAAACTCCCAGACCTGGTGGCTACCAGCCGCAGAGAAACACCACCACAAATCAGAATCTATCCATGTACTCACCCGATTCTTGGAGTTATCCTTGAAACGGTTGGCTCCCGTGATGCTACCGATCTCCGACGAGTTTGCTCAGCCTTCCCCAATCTGAGCTCCAACTCAGTGCGCCCTAGGGAAGAAGAGACAAGAGGAATCGGATATGGGTCGGCGCTGCTCTGTGCGAATGAAGAGCTAGGTCACGCGAGCGAGGGAGAAGAGAAGAAGGAAATAGGTCAGCCGTCGAGTTCGGCCAGGGCAGCGAGACGAAGGAGGTTGCGGCTGTGGAGGAGTCGGCTTTGATCGGCCGAATGAGCTAGGTCACGGATATAAGAGTGGCACTTTGCAATTTAGTCCAGCAACTTTTAGCCTATTCGCAAGAACACCCCTAGTGCTTTAATTCCTTACACATTAGCCCTTGAAACTTTTAGTTTTATTACATTTTAGTCCCAAATTTTATATCCAAGGACTCGGAACCCCGGAATCTATCTGGTAATTCTTCGAAAATTTCCGGAACCTAATCAAAAGTGTCGGATTTAACATCCTCCCCCACTAATAAAAATTTGGTCCCCAAATTTCGCTATTCCCCATAATAAACACTATAAGGAAGTATGCTGAACGAAATCCCATCATATATACTAACCCCATACCGTATAACTACTATACGGAAACTAACCATAAGTTTCCGGGTAGGGTAACGTCTTACTGAACCCAGGGGTCTCCCGCGACCATTGGCTAATAACCAACATCTCTCCAACCAGTAGGGCCATCCTAGACTCCATCTATAAGTATCCACAATAAGCATAAAACGATACTGATTCCGATTATCTCTATCTTAATTGACAAGTAAATAAACGAACGTCATACCGCGAAAAGTCGCTCCCTGGGCCTGCGGTGCCTCCCCTCTGGTGGTCGCATACGCTCGTCCCGTCTCCGGCGGTGGGGGTGGTATTGCCGGGTACTGCTGTGGCTATGGCACCGCCGGGTACTGCTGCAGCTGTGGCGGTGGCTGATACTGTGGCTGTGGCACCGCCAAGTACTGCTGCGGCTGTGGCGATGGCTGATACGGTGGATAATCCTGATGCGGAGGAATACACTGCTGCTGAGATCCTAATGCTGAACTCGGCGATACAGCTGAGGTGTAGCAAGCCTCGTATCCTGGCATACAATAGGCAGGTGCTGGAGGGGCGGACTGCGGCTGACGGAAAGAAGACTGTGTACTATACCCTCCCCTATGAGATCCTGACTGACTCATATGCCCGCTCTGTCCAGTAGCTCTCGTACCCTCATGCTGTGCTTTCATCGCACAGTCTCGCTTTATATGCCCTGGTAACTTACAATAGTAGCAAATCGGCTGCTCCAGCGGACAATCCTCCCTACTATGCTGTCGGGAACCACACTGTGCACAGTGAGACCTAGTAGTAAACTGCTCCTGACTCTGCTGAGAAGATCGAGAGGATCCTGCCGAAGTACGACCTGTCTTCTGGGGCCTGGATGATGCCTCAGAGATGCCCTGCGCAAACTGACCCTGGCTGCCGCGCTTCTGTCCAGTAGTCTGCGGCTGCTGAGTCCGAGCTAAGTCCGATACAGTCTGCTTCCCTTTCTTCGTACCCCCAAACAACCTGTGCTGAGTCATCTCAATCATGAGCGCTCGCTCTAATGCCTCCCGATAGGAGGTCGGGACAAATCCTGACATCCGAGTCTGAATATATGCCGCTAGGCCCTGATGAAACTGAGTCATCCTCTCCAGGTCGTTTGCCACCAGGTGAGGGCAATACTCTGATAGGCGGGTAAACTCCGCCTCATATTCCAGTACCGATCGGTCTCCCTGCTGGAGAAATATAAAATCCTATCGTCTAGCCATGCGGAACGATACTGGAAGGTATCTCACCTCAAATGCCTCCCGGAATGTGTTCCAGGTGACATGCTCCTCGCCAATAACGGTCTGCTGCGTAGTCCACCAGGCATATGCCTGATCTCGCAGGTGATAAATGGCCAGCTCAGCCTTCTCCCATTCTGAACACGTCAGATAACGGAAAGTACTCTCCAGTGTCCTAATCCACTCTCGGGCTGCAGCCGGATCTGGTCCTCCCGAGAATAAAGTGAATCGGCCCTTTACGGATGCCGCCAACATCGGAATCCGGGCTCGATCTCTAACGCTGCCTGTAAGAGCACGTGCCGCAGGGGGCACGGTGTAACATCCCGCTGCAGGAATCATAGAAGGAGCCGTAGGCATGCTTGGGGTGGACACCACAGGTGGTACCACAGGTACAGTAGAAAATCCCGGGGCAACAAATGCCGGTGGAACTGAAGGGAGCACCGGGGCCTGCATCGTAGTCGGAATAGTGGGATACGCTGCAGTAGTCATAGTCGGGGGTGCAGTAGCATACGACGGTGCCGGTACGGCTGATGGCACAGTCTGATAGTATAGACCCGGTGCTGCTGGGGGAACTGTAGAGTACATCGGAGCAAGTATAGGCGTCTCCGATGGTGTAGGGGAAATAACCGGGGCAGGTACCACCGAGGTAACTGCGGGCTGCGTCGGAATAGATGCCTCTGATGGAACTGCTGGGAACATCGGTGCAGATCCTACAGGTATTGAAGGTGTCGGCAGTGGTACGGCTGCTGACACGGTAAATACTACCGGAGTAGACACTGCAGGAGGGGCAGTAAGAACTGCTGATGGAAAAGGAGTAGGGACCCTCTGAGTCGGGGAACCCTGACCTCTCTGTATGTCCTGCGAAGTCTGACCTCGGCTATCAGACTCTCTCTCTGCTGGCTCTACAGCCGAAGGCTCTAAATTCTCCTTACGTGGCCGTCCCCGACCACGTCTCAGTACAGGAATATGAGCATCTCGCGTCATACCTGTTAAATTATTAACGAGTATTAAAACCCAAAACCAAGAGGCTAACCTGAATTTACCTAGTTGCTGCCTGGAGATGTCCCGTCGCTACCAAGTCCCAAATGGCCGTCGCATCGCAACCACGGCTTTAAAAAAAACCGTAATGTACTCGGATGAATAACATCAAACCCGAGCTTCGACACCTACCAGTACAGTGTCAGATTTAAATTCCGAGAAATCCACGAATCGATGGTATCCAGCATCCTGGGCTTGATACCAAAAATACCAAAAATAAATTGGTACCAGATAAACACCGTAAATCCAAAAGCACTCAAGGTATCCGACAACCTGAGCTCTGATACCAAAAATAAATTGTCACGCCCCGAGACCCAGGAGCCGCTGATCCAATAGAAAATCGGACAGCACCTCCCCTGTCCGGCGGACAATTTACACATACACACAGATAATATAACACAACCACGCAGTTTAAAGGGCCTCAGGCCTCAGATATATGCAAAAACAACAGTTATATGATTATAACTATCGAAAAACCAAATCCGAACTCACCTGAGCTGCCAGGGGGCAGGATCAAAACCAAAATCGAACGAAGTCCAACATAGGACTCAAAAGTACAATACCATCCAATAAAACGTGCATACATGGTTAAAACATCACAACGAAAGCATAGGAATACTACAGGGTCCATAACAAAACAACGAAAAACCAAAAAGAGCTCCTCTGGAGCTGGGGACTGGCGGCTCGGGATCTCCTCGCAGACATCAACCTGAAATAAACATATATGGCAACGGGGTGAGTCCATAGCTCAGCGAATACCCAACAGATATGCATAGAAGGTTATACCAACACTAAGAGTTCAGCTAATACAGACTCATATCAACAGTAGGGAAAGACTAGTACTGAACATACTGAGGTAGATACATACCTGAATCCATCTAACCTGGAAAGAGGGTAAGAAATACCAAAGGAAAACCAATAGGCATATAAGCACAGATAACAAGTCTCCAGTATATGCGATGTCAAACAAGTGCAGCAAATAAGTGCAGCAAACAATGCACGATGCAAAATATGCACATGGTGCAATGACATGGTCACCCCTGACACCAGACAGATCATCGTACACCTGTCATAGGGACGGCTGAACGGGTAGGGCTCTGACAACTGTACACCCTGCCATCACTGCTCCTGAGTGACCGAGTGGACAGGATGCTGGCGAGGGACCACCCCTCTACCCCAAGCAATGGGGGAGCTCCGCTCTCATCTCCTCGTGGCTCAGTACGAGAAGGGATCCCTGGCTGCTACCACGCCCGCGCTCACCCTCCAAACAGTGGCCGAACGGAGCAATACAGGGCAAATGCACACATCTACGGTATCCACTAACCCATGAGTAGCCGTGTGTGCAAGTCATGTACCGGAAGACGATTAGGCTCAACCACAAGGGAGTCGCTGATCGCCGGCATGCAACAGTGCAAGGATGGTGTATGATAGATACACATACCTCCCTCCCAAGTCCTCAGTATACTAGGTCTCAGTCTAAAATCCTACAACAGGAAATACAGGTAACCTACAAGGTATAATGGCCTGAAACTACAGATCTCTCAAGGTCAAGTGCAAGAGGTACATCCCGATATCTAAGCATACATACAGATATGACAATACCTGAGACCGAAGGGAACCAACAACATGATAACTCAGGGATAAACAATAAGTATCCAGACTGGCATAATAAACAGGGATAAACAACAATATCCAGAACAGACATAATAACCAGGGGTAGCGTAGCATCTTACTACTATCTATAACATTCTATGCATAACAAAATGACAATATCAAAATAGATAAGTCAAAGGGTACCCGCCTCCGAATAAGTGAAGTCCGTATCAACGAGACAGAACCACCCGTCAAAATATAATCCAAGTCAAGCTCCTGTATCATGGATTTAATTTAATTAGCTATTACACAAATAACAACTAGCTAATTAATCCCTAATCCGTTTTTGGGTTACCCTAATCCAACCCTTTTCATTTAATTCCCTTTAATTAAGATTACATTCTTAATTAATTAGGATCATTCTAATTATCCTTGTGTCATCTAATTAACCATAATTAGATGATTGATTTTTTTTTTATTATCCCAATAGGTCAAATAAACAAGTTGTCCATATGTGTTTAGGTTTGATTTCAATTTCTACCAACCTATTACAGCACCCAAGTTGTTCTCCACACTTCCACAGCGAGTTCAAATTTCAATACAAACACCAACTTAACAGCAACAAAATTTATAACCTAACTCCACCTAAATCGAAGATAATCAAATCCCATTACCTCTTATCTTAGCTCCAACTGCCGAAATACACCCAGCAAGTAGAGGATGAGGGGAAATGGAACCCGATCTCCAATTTCAATATCCTGGATCAGACCTGCCATTATTCTCTAATCAACTCGAATTCACAACCTAAGCTCATTTGGTCCATGCCAAATCATATTAGCTAGAGAGCTCTTACCTTCCAATAGTACCAGAAGAGTTCCCTGTACCCAAATCCGGCGACACAGCAACGGAGAGTGGAAGAAGATTAACCAACCTCAGGTACCGGTTAGTGCTCACAACTCCTGCAACTCCAATTCGCCAGAACCCGGAGGAATACAGAGGGTTAGGGCTCGACAAACTCCCAGACCTGGTGGCTACCTGCCGCAGAGAAACACCACCACAAATCAGAATCTATCCATGTACTCACCCGATTCTTGGAGTTATCCTTGAAACGGTTGGCTCCCGTGATGCTACCGATCTCCGACGAGTTTGCTCAGCCTTCCCCAATCTGAGCTCCAACTCAGTGCGCCCTAGGGAAGAAGAGACAAGAGGAATCGGATATGGGTCGGCGCTGCTCTGTGCGAATGAAGAGCTAGGTCACGCGAGCGAGGGAGAAGAGAAGAAGGAAATAGGTCAGCCGTCGAGTTCGGCCAGGGCAGCGAGACGAAGGAGGTTGCGGCTGTGGAGGAGTCGGCTTTGATCGGCCGAATGAGCTAGGTCACGGATATAAGAGTGGCACTTTGCAATTTAGTCCAGCGACTTTTAGCCTATTCGCAAGAACACCCCTAGTGCTTTAATTCCTTACACATTAGCCCTTGAAACTTTTAGTTTTATTACATTTTAGTCCCAAATTTTATATCCAAGGACTCGGAACCCCGGAATCTATCTGGTAATTCTTCGAAAATTTCCGGAACCTAATCAAAAGTGTCGGATTTAACAGATTTCCAAGCCTTGCCTTTGCACCTTTATATAGTAGCCTCTTTATCGCCAAGTCTCCTTTTTAACGGAATAAATTTTCAATAAGAAATTTATCTTATAAATTTTTTCTATGAATTATTCCGTTATGCCAAGTTTTTATTATAACTTAATTTATAATAAAAACAATCATGTCTCCCCTTTTATTATGGAATAAATTTTACAAGAAATTTATCTTATAAATTTCTTATGAATTATTCCGTTATGTCAAGTTTTTATTATAACTTAATTTATAATAAAAACAACCATGTCTCCCCTTTTATTATGGAATAAATTTTACAAGAAATATATCTTATAAATTTTTCTTATCATGGAAAAATCAATTCATAATTGATTTTATAAAATAAAATAAACCAATCCATGGTTCATTTTAATTTCCATAAAAAGAATAAATTTCTATAAATTTCTTTATCATGGTAAATCAATCCATTATTGATTTTATAAAATAAACCAATCCAAGGTTTATTTTAATTTCCATGAAAATAAATCTCTTTATATAAATTTCTTTATCCATAATTTTATAAAACAAACCACGCGCGGTTTATTTTATAATTTGAACCAAACAATTTGGTTCTCCCTCTTATTGTGGCCGGCCAAACCAAAGAGGGTGGAGACCCTCTTTGGCCGGCCAAACCAATGCCGTAACCGTACGAATTAAACTCATTTAATTCGTCCAATAAGTCTTCAAAAGACTTAGCCATTTTATGCTTCCGATGCATCTCTGAAAAATTCAGATTCGACTTATCTCTCTTGATCGGAAAATCCAATTTTCAACTCGTTTTAAATCCCTCGGATTACTCGTAGTGCGTGTGACTAAATAGGCTTTCGATTTATGTTAGCCGTCTATAATTAACCAATTATAGAACGATCATGAGTGGCACCTAGTAGTACATCATGATCCTGAATTAATCGAAAGATCAACGGTTGACCTCAGAAATTATTCTGAAACCCTTCAGCAGCTCTAATGAATCGTGCCTCATTCCCTTAACCATCTTATACCCACTTGGTTCAGGACATGGTCTAAAATGCGTCAGTCCCCACTAGGCTGACTACGTCACATCTAGCCCAAGTAATGTCTTTCTCGTCCAACGGATTCTAATTACTCTCATGTATTTCAGGGACTCATACTCTGAACATGTCATGCTCTGGCCAGAGGCTTTGAGTAACAATCTGACGATAGGCCTTGGGTATACATCCCCTCGCAAGGAGCTGTGAATCCTTTGTAGGCTGTTTAAACATTTTCGGGCACTTCGGCTTATACCCAACCATCCTGGGTCCACACCTCCTTGGAGATGCTTGCTTAAGATGTTAAAGTATAAGTCTCCATGACCAAGATGACTTGAACACCGCAAGTCAAAGGAACATCACACTTAAGCTGTAGTAAGAACTTCACTGACATGTCTATATGTAGACTACCATGTGAAGTTTTACAGCCAGTCACTCCAATGAACTAGTTCTCTTAACTAGCATTCGTGTTTATCTCCGGACATCCCAATGTCACCATCCAGTGAGAATCAATTGATTAGAGAATAACCCATGCTAGTCTCAACAGAATTGATAGTGTCCTTATTTATCAATTCATCGACTAGGGATAATTTCAATACTTCACAATTGCACATGTAGAGATAATCACTAGTTGTGAATTCATCACAAATTCTCTCATGCTGTGAATTGTATTGTGGACATTCAGTAAATGAGTTTAAGATCTCAATCAAATACACAGACATGTATACTCAAATAGTTAATATTCATTTATTAAAATAAATGTTTTCAATCATAAGGCGATTGCCTTAGGACACTTCTCTCATATTACTAACACCTTGGTCATCCCACACTGCAGGGCGACCACAGCTTTTGCATCGGCTTCTCCCTTCCAGGTTTGTTCTGTCGACCACCTTGAGAACTCGAGCTCGTTTCCCTCAGCATCCTTTGGAGGGAAGAAACCCTCCTTGACTGAGAACCACATGTCGATGTTGGTCTTCAAGTAATACTCCATCCGGGATCTCCAGTATGGGAAATCAGTTCCAACCAAGAACGGGGGTCTGCTTGTGCTGAATCCTTCTCCTCCCAACGACATCTTCTTGCTCTTCGGGTGTTAGTCCATTTGAAAGAGCCCCAGGCTCTGATACCACTTGTTGGACCATGGATGGCTAGAGAGGGTGTGTGTGAATAGCCAGACACACAGACTTTTGCTTCTTTGAAATCTTTCTTTCTTTCTGCGATTTAGGGTTAGCAGCGGAAACAAACACAGAACGAAAAACACAAACAAAAAACAGAAAGAACAAACGCTAACTCAAAGAAGTACAAGGTTCGGGGATAACTTGCCCCTACTCCTTGGCGTGCCCGTGAGGTGGGCGACCCTTGATCATCGGCAGATCAAGCCCCAGAACTTCGGATAATCAGAACTCCTTCTCGGTGGAGTATCCTCTCCACAATCGTCTCAGTAGAATAACAATTAAGTGCATGAGACAACAAGAAGAATTGCTCTCACAGTTGTAGCAGAAGAACACTCAAGCAAGAAGACTATACAAAGAGCTCAAACAACCCAGCAAAACACTTCCTTTGTTTTCTGTGTATTTTTCCCCGCTCCTCTGCTTCCCAGCTTCTCCTTAAGCCTCTGCTCACCTGGCGCATCTGCAACCACTGATCAGCTCCGTCATCACTGACCCACTGACCTCTACTGGGCTCAGTCCATTGAAACCTCTTCAGCTGAGCGTCAGGTCAGTCGCCAGCCTCGCCAGATAGTTGCCAACCCGCGCCAGAAGTCGTTGAATCTTGCGAAGGGAAAATGGACAAACCTGACCGAAGCGAAAGTCGCCAATTGACCCTCCTTCTTGGTTTGGGTCATCCCTGTCTCACCTGCACACTCTTCAGAGGATTAGCAAAGCAAATCAATTCGTATCATCAAAGTAACAACAGGTATCAGAAAGATTCAATGCATTATCAGAAGTCTGACAACGTTTTCAAATAAAAGTTCAGACACTGATCAGTCACCAGACCGATCAGTGAAGACCCTGATCGGTCACCAAACCGATCAATGAAGACCCTGATTGATCAGGCTCCTGCTTGATCGGTCCATTGAACTCACAGGGATCACGGATCTGAACCTGTGATCGGTCACACTGACCGATCACAGATCAGGGATCGGTCACCAGACTGATCCTTCACTGAACTCTCAAGGCTGAAGACTGATTAGTCACCTGATCGATCACCAGACCAATCATGTTATGCCCTGATCGGTCCAGTGACCGATCAGGTCACATCTGGACCGATCAGGAGCCATCCTAATCGGTCCAGAAGGGCCTTGATCGGTTGCTCTGATCGATTAGGGTTTTCTTAATCCCTTCAAACTTGATTCTGATCGTTCACCAGATCGATCAGCCATCAAACAGAATGTCTGTTCTCTTTCTGATCGTTCTCCAGAACGATCAGACTCCCTGGATCGGTCACCAGACCGATCTATTAACAAGGGAGCTCGTGCCAACTCCTGATCGGACTCCAGACCGATCCAGTCATTTGGTTGACTCATGCTCAGTCACCTAGTTTCACTCGCTAGGACCCGACTTCACTCACCAGGATTTCTTCCACCTAGCTTCACTCGCTAGAACCCGGCTTCACTCACCGGGATTTCAGTCACCCAGCTTCACTCACCGGGATTTTCATCACCTGTCTTCACTCACCGGGACCCGACTTCACTCACTAGGGTTTCCATCACCCGGCTTCACTCACCGGGGTTTCCATCACTCGGCTTCACTCACTGAGACCCGGCTTCACTCACCGAGGTTTCCATCACCCAACTTCACTCATCGGGACCCGACTTCACTCACCGGGGTTTTCGTTACCCGGCTTCACTCACCGGGATTTCAGTCACCTGACTTCACTCACCGGGACCCGGCTTCACTCACCGGGATTTCCATCACCCGCCTTCACTCACCGGGACCTGGCTTCACTCACCGGGGTTTCCATCACCCTACTTCACTCACCAGGATTCGTGCCCAGTCCCCGACCAGGACTTAATCTGAATTTAGTTAACAAACTTAAATCGGTGTCAACACCAAAACAACAATCGGGTCAGACTGCATCAGCAATCTCCCTCTTTTTGTTGTTTGACAACCCGATTTAAGTTTAGGTATTACAGATCAAATGAGGTCAATTTTCATTATCGCAAGGGAATCAAAGTCCTCCCCCTACAATAATTAAATTTGTACTCTAACCTTAATTGCCCATTCTCTCCCCCTTTGTCAAACACCGAAAAGGGTATGGTTATTAAGTTTTGACATAACTCTCCCTTAAACAAGGGTCTCTCCCCAAATCCAAAATAAAGGTGAAGGATAATTTTTGAAATGCATATGAGAGGCATATGCCATAAATGTATCATAGCAACAATGTATATGCATCATATGTCAAGTAAGGAATCAAAAGATAATATCAATTGATAGTCATAAATCAAAGTTCATCAGTCTGTGAGCCGATCAGAGAGAGCCCTGATCGGTCAGTGGACCAATCAGAGAGAGCCCTGATCAGTCACATTGACAGTTCAGGATGAGGCCTGATCGGTCTGTGGACCAATCAGGTTTCGGATGAATTCTGAAACCCTGATATCAGACTGCATTAACAATTTCAGAAAAATTTCTGAAACATGATTTGAATCCCAAAATCTAAGTTTGATAACCCATAGATCTAAGTTTGTCTTAACCATAGACCTAATTAGATTGGAGTAATCTTGATAAATCATAGTCCCAAATGTATACGCGCCGGTAGCTCGTAATCTAAGTGATCTACTTACGATCTTGATAATCTTGATAAATCATAGTTTTATTGTTGTATATCGTGTGCTTTATACTATGTAGATCACTTAGATTCTTTTTCATGTAAGGGTTTTACATGGAATTATCTATGCCAAGCTTAACTGATATGATATGGCATATGATAAATGAGTGACATTTATGCAGATTTCATATGGTGATCAATTTGATATATTACGTGAAAAATGTAGATTTATTCATTGTGTTATAAACACAATGAAGTTATGCATCATTATGCATAATCCTATGGAGTATATATTCATTTTGTGAGTACATATTGTTAGATCGTGATCGGTCAAGGAGACCGATCAGGGCTTTCCCTGATATGCTGTGCTTGTTTGTTTTGATGTTTATTTTAGTCATCAGTTATAGTTTGTGTTTACTCCTTACTGCGATACTTAGTGTCATATGATGCATATATATTTTTGTCATGCTATATTTATGTTATATGCCTTTCATATGTCTTTCACCTATTACTCTGTGTTTCTTTTGGTTTTGGAGAGAGACTCTTATGTTAAGGGGGAGATTTTAAACTTAATAACCAGTCTACACCCTTTTTGGTGTTTGACAAAGGGGGAGAGGATGGTTAGTTAAGTTTAGGTTTTGTTGTCTTTACCTGTTAACGAACTTAACTATTGTAGGGGGAGGATTCTGATTCCCTTGCAATAATAACCTGACTCTTATTTTCACCTGATATATACCTAAACTTAAATCGTGTTGTCAAACAACAAAAAAGGGGAGATTATTGATGCAGTCTGACCTGATTGTTGTTTTGATGATGACACCGATTTAAGTTCGGTTGAGTGAGAATTGAGATTAGGTAGTTAATTTTGGATTAAGTGTATTAGTCAGAGAGGGCTCGGTAGCTCATTCTCTGACCTGAGATTGTTGATGAGTCGGAGAGGGCTTGGTAGATCGTTCTCCAGACTTAGGTCAGAGAGGGCTCGGTAGCTCGTTCTCTGGACCGAGATGAGTCAGAGAGGGCTTGGTAGCTCGTTCTCCGGACTTAGGTCAGAGAGGGCTCGGTAGTTCATTCTCTGGACCAAGATGAGTCGGAGAGGATTCGGTAGCTCGTTCTCTGGACTGGGTTGAGTCGGAGAGGGCTCGGTAGCTCATTCTTCGGACTTAGGTCAGAGAGGGTTCGGTAGCTCATTCTCCGAACTTAGGTCAGAGAGGGCTCGGTAGCTCGTTCTTTGGACCGGGATGAGTCGGAGAGGGCTTGGTAGCTCATTCTCCGGACTTAGGTCAGAGAGTGCTCAGTAGCTCGTTCTCTGGACCGGGATGTGTCGGAGAGGGCTCGGTAGCTCGTTCTCAGGACTTAGGTCAGAGAGGGCTCGGTAACTCGTTCTCTAGACCGGGATGAGTCAGAGAGGACTCGGTAGCTCGTTCTCTGGACTTAGGTCAGAGAGGGCTCGGTAGCTCGTTCTTTGGATCGGGATGAGTCGGAGTGGGCTCGGTAGCTCGTTCTCTGGACCGGGATGAGTCGGAGAGGGCTCGGTAGCTCATTCTCTGGACCGGGATAAGTCAAAGAGGGCAAGGGAGCCTATTCTCTGGACTCAGGGTCTAAATGAGTAGCTGGATCGGTCTGAAGTTCGATTAGGGAGTTGGCACAAACTCCCTTGATTCTAGATCGGTCACAGGATCGATCCAGGATGTCTGATCGGTCTGTTGACCGATCCAGAAAGCTTCTAAGGAAATAGAAGGCTTTCTGAACGATCTGGTGATCGATCAGAAAACATTCTGTGAGGTCACAGAAAGAAATCTGATCGGACAGTGCGACCGACCAGAACCTGGATGGACCAATTAGGGAGATCCTTGACCGATCAGGCCATTGGCTGATCGGTCAGGTTGACCGATCAGGCCTTGGCTGATCGGTCAGTGAGACCGATCAGGGGTCTTGACTGCTCTAAACCTTGAATTTCCAGTAAGATTTGTGATAGATCTAGTGTCCGATCCCTGGCCTCTGATCGGTCAGTGAGAACGATCAGAACATCTCTGGATCGATCAAAATAGAATCTGATTGGTCAGGAGGTTGTCTGATCGGTCCAGCTGACTGATCAACACCTCAGAACTTTAATTCAAATGGTTGTCAGATTTCTGATTTGCTTCTGATTTGCTTCGCTAATAAATCTGTGAGTGTGCAGATGATACAGAGCTGTGATATTCAAATGGAGGAGCAAGAAGGAGGGTCAATGGTGACTTTCGCTGCGACTATTTTATTTGGTATATGTTTGCAGGTTTCAACGGCGTCTGGCATCTGGCATCTGACCTGAAGCTTCAGCTGAAGAGATGACTTCAGTGTGCTGAGAGCTCAGAAGGGGTCAGAGTGGGTGACGACGTCTGTGTGTGGCCTGTGTGTGTGCATCCTGGTATGCAGAAGAAAGGCTTAAGAAGAAGCTGGTGAAACAGAGAACAACGAAACAAGGAACAACAGAGCAAAGCTTTTTAGCTATTGAGTTGAGTTGTGTGTGATCTCTGTATTCTCCTCTTGCTTAAGCTGTCTGCTTCATTTGTTGTGTGAGCTTTTCTCTCGAGTCTCCTGTGCTTCATATGTATATTTCTGTGATGCTTGTGGAGAGGTTATTCCACCGAGAAGGAGAAGTTCTTAGCCACTTTCATTCCGGGGTCTGATCTGTCGAAGATCAAGGGATCATCCACCTCACGGGCACGCCAAGGAGTAGGGGCACGTTATCCCCGAACCTTGTAAATCCTGTGTCATTCTCTGTTATCTTTTTATTTCTGTTGTATTCTGTTTTCCACTGCTAACTTGATCGCAGAAAGAAAAGAAGCAAAGTTTTTAGTGGGTGGCTATTCACACCCCCTCTCTAGCCATCCCAGATCCTAACATTCCTGAGGCATCCAGTTGGCCTAAAAAATCTGGGCGTTCATCGACAGGATCCTTCCAGTCTTCCCAACAGAACTGGAAGAAGGTTACTAGGGTTCCTATTGTCCTTAGTGTGGGTTCAGGGAGCATGGGAAGTCAGACTGTCCCCTGGAGCATTCCATTTGCTACTACTACAAGCATCCAGGTCATATAAGTTGAGACTGTGCGCTGAAGGCACAGAATGAGTCTGCCGGAGCTACTAAATAGGGAAGACACACTGGTAAGTCAAGCTCTCAGAGAGGAGGGAGGAGGACTCAGACTCCCTTCCATCAACCGGAGACCGCCCCACCTCCAGTGCATGTCTATTGCATGCATACACACGATTACACCTCCACTCCAACGGTTCCTTAGTTTTCTACCTTGTGTTATTAGCATCAGACGTGTTTAACTTATCAGCATCAGCAGTCAGTAGCATCAGTCTTTTAGCCTCAGCATATTCTGATACTGCCACGACCTATTCCAAAGATGGGTCACATCTATGCAGTCACACTAGAGGAGACTCAGTGGGCCGAGGGATCAATCTTCCATGGTATGGTTTCAGTTTACGCATTTTCTAATGAGTTATTAGTAGATAATGGTAGTTCACATTCCTTTATATCATGATTATTCATGAGAATGATTTGTAGGATACCTATCCTAGATCACAACATCTGTTTGTGTCATTACCATCCAGAGAGGTACTTGATATCACTCAGGAGGTTAGAGGATGTCCACTGATTTTTGGTAAGGTTAGAGAATGATTTGTAGGATACCTATCCTAGATCACAACATCTGTCTGTGTCATTACCGTCCAGAGAGGTACTTGATATCATTCAGGAGGTTAGAGGATGTTCACTGATGTTTGGTGAGGTTACCCTCACTGTGGGCTTAACCGTTCTAGAGATGATACAGTTTGATATCATCTTGGGTATGAACTAGTTGGCTATCTATTACGCTACAGTCTATTGCCAAGCGAGGGTGGTCACGTTCTAGCCTCCGAACCAACCCTCGTGGTATTTCATTAGTACCGGGGATGATGGGATTTTTATTATATCTGTGCTTGAGACTCAGAGGCTTCTATCACACGGATGTCAGGGTTTTCTTTTGTCGTTGATCGTACAAACAACAAATGGTGGCCCGCAGCTCTCGAACGTTCCAATGGTCCGAGAACTTTCAAATGTATTTTCAGAGGAGCTTCCTAGTTTGTCTCCCAAGAGGCAAGTGAAGTTCACGATTAAGTTGATTCCGAGGGCAGTCCCGACATCAAAGGCTCCATATCTGATGGCACTGAAGGAATTAGACAAGCTGAAGGTCCAGCTCTAAGAGTGGTTGGACAGAGGGTTCATCCAACCTAGAGTTTCTCCGTGGGGATCTCCAGTGTTATTCTTAAAGAAGAAGAATGGTTCTATGAGGTTATCTTGGTGCAGACAGCACCCAAGTCAACCTGGGTTTTGATAATGGCAAAGGGTTCAAAAGTTAAGATGTTATGTTTATCTAACATGTTACTTGAGTGTGCAGATTGAAGTCCTAGCGAAGGACTGCTAGGCACCTAGCAAAGGTCTACTAGGCATCGAAACCCTAAGACCTAGCGAAGGACTGCTGGGTACTTAGCGAAGGGCTGCTAGGAGTCGAAAGACCTAGCAAATGATTGCTAGGCACCAGGCGAAGGACTGCTTGGAACCGAAGACCTGGCGAAGGATTGCTGGGCACCAGGCGAAGGACTGCTTGGTACTGAAGACCTGACGAAGGACTGCTGGGCAAAAGTCCAACCGGAGGAGCCGGTTGGAAACAGGTAAATTCTCCTGAGAGGAGTAGGTGAGGACGCGTTCCCCGTCGAGGGAACAGTAGGCGTCGGTTCGACCTAGGGTTCTATTTTGGAGACCCAAAGTCAGAACCAAGACAGCTACGACTGTAAAATTCACTAACATACTTGCTTTATCATGTTTGGTACTAACATTGGATGCAGGACCGAAGGAACGAGTTTCTGCAGCTTAGAACGCCTCAAAGGAGAGGGGCAGCAGCTGGGTCGGGCGCCCGGGAGGTCCCGGGCGCCCAAGGTCAAAGCCAAACAAGAGTTGAGCAAGAAAACGCTTTGGAAGCTCAATGGGTCGGGCACCCCCAAGCTCCCGGGCGCCCTGGATGCCTCGGGCGCCCTGGGTCCAAGCCAACGAAGCAACCAAAGTTTATCCAGTCGAGAAGCCAGCAGATTGGGTCAACCGGGGCACCCCCTGTGTCCCGGGCGCCCCCGTCAAACCTCGAGCCCGATCCTGGAGGGATAAAGGCTGACCGAGAGGTTTGCGGATCGAGTGACACGTGGGCGCCCCCAGCGTCCCGGGCGCCCCCAGGTGCACTATATAAGGGGCTCGACCCCCAAGGCTTCGAAGACAACACTTCCAACACCAATACGTTCTTCGACTCAAGCGCTCTGCTCCGGAAACCTCCCATCTCGAGACTCAAGCACCGACGATGACCCTCTGCTCTGAAGCACGATCCACATCGGGCGTCGGTAACAAAGAGTTTGATTTTTAGTTTACTGTACTACAACTGTAATATTTTTCTATAAATATTTGCGCACATATAGAATTGTCCGCAGTAAACGGTCAACGACCGTGGGCCTTGGAGTAGGAGCCGACCGCGACTCTGAACCAAGTAAAATCGCTTGAGTTCTTATGCTGTGTTTTCAATTCCGCTGCGTATTCTCTTAACGTCGAATCTGAAAAGTTTTTAATGATATTCACCCTCCCCCCTCTATTGTATTCACTCGATCCAACAGGTTATGCATTGACTGTAGGATTATTGTCGGTCGATAGAGGGGGGTGAATCTCGACTTGAGAAAATTCATCAGAAATCTTCGTTTAACGTCTTTCTATCAGGGTTAGTATGCAGTAGAAATAATCGAATAAAAGAAATACAAAACACATAAGACACGCGGGTTTTACTTGGTTCCCAACCTCCCAGGGTCAGTACGTCCAAGGCCTAAGCACTCAATCATGAGTCCACTAATGGTCTCCTTTCTGGACATTCCTGAGGCGGAGAAACCCGTCTTACAGTTCGAATTTACAAGAAAAAAGATAGTAAATAGAATTGACTTGTAAATAAAAAGCAAACCAACAAAACGCTGAAGATCCGGCCAATCCGAAAGTCCGAAGTGCCGCGCAGTTCTTCCTGGAGCCTCTTTGGTCGCAGAGCTTTGTCTTGAGCACTTTTGCTTCATATGGAACACTTTAGCGGATATGGAAATTGATGTACTAGAATGAGGGGCCGAACCCCTTTATATAGCAGCTTCACGGGCACCTCTAAGACCTTGGGTGCCTGCCACGTCGCGGTCAAAGTTCATCCTTTGCACCGAAATTGCAGGGATGATAAAATTGCCTTCCCAAGCACCTGGGAAGGTCCCAGGTGCCTGGCTTGCTAGGTGCCTGGGATGGGGCTGCCCTAACTGGAGCCCCCAACCAGTCTTGGGCGCCTGAATCAAGTCAGGTGCCCAGGAAGGTCTTCCCAGGTGTGTTTTCTCCTGCGTTTGCTTTCTTGCCTCCAACTCCAGGTACCTGCAAGACAACAAACACAAGACAAATATACAGATAATCTTAAACTTAAAGATTGGTTTTAACTTTGGATTTCACCCGAAACCCTAGGTCGAACCGACACCTAATATTCCCTTTACTCCACACTGGAGAAGTTACGTTTGCCAACCGAAACCTCCGGTTGGACTTTCGCTTAGCCTCCGAGAACCCGAATCTCGAGACATTCGACCTCGACCCATCTCTACTTCTATTCGCAATCCCCGCTCAACTAAAGCTTATGCCAAACTGATCAAACCTGGGTTAACCCTACCAAACATAAGGTCCTGTTTGGTTTAACCCTTGATCATTTTGACCACCCTTAATATTGTCTGACATATATCGTCACTAACTTAAGTATATTGTTAAACATCGAAACCCTAGAGGATGACTGTTCATCACTGATGCATTTTACACCAACAATCTCCCTCTTTTTGATGTTTGATAATATCTTAAGTTAGATTGGGTCTTCTGGTTCTAGGTTTAACACATGAGAGAAATTTAAAAAAATCTAACTTAATCCCTCTCTCTCCCTTTGTCACACATCAAAAGGAAATAAACAAAAAAAATTGAACCAATAATAAGAGAAAAAAATAACTTAAGCCTTTCTTTTCCTTTTTAAGATAGTCTCTCTCCTCCTTTTGAAAATAGTTAAGATATATATTTTGAAAAAAAAAAAAATTTTCAAAACACTCCCCCTCTTTTTTTTAAAAAAAGTAAGTACTTGTTCTATAAAGTAAAGAAAGGAAGCACTAAGTATTTAAATTGCATCGACAATATATGACTATATAAATTTAAAAAAAATGAATTTCCCTAAGTCTGACACAATCCTATGAATCTTGTTGACCACAAGAAAATTCCTATGTGTCTTAGAGATTTTCCATAAATGAACAACTTTAATGAAATTTGGTTTAAAACATATAATACTTTTCTTGATTGGATTTCTTTTCCAGTTTGACACAATCCTTAGAAACCTTGTTAACTACAAGGAAAATTTTTTTAAGTGTCTTGGAAATTTTTCTAAACTCAAGATAAAGCATTTTTTAAACTTTTCAAAAGTATTTAAAGGACAAAAAGTTTTTCAGGATGAGTTTTGAAAGTATAATATTATGTTTTCAAATGATTTTAAAAGTTAGTGCATGAAAACATAATATTTTTGAAACTTTTTAATAGTTCTTTTAATTTGACCTCCCCATAAACTTGACATAGTCCTAGGAAGCTTGTTGACTACAAGTGATCTTCCTCTGAGTCTTAGGGTTTGATTCAAACAAAAAGAATTTAAAACATTTAATAAATATTTTAAAATAATCATGACTAATACATTAATTTCTTTTGACTTGGAGTCCCCCTAAATCTGACACAATCTTAGAAATTCTTTGTGGATAAGAAATCTTCCTATGTGTCTTTAAAGTTTATCCAAATCATAAGAACAATTTAAACAATTTTTGAAAGAATTTTTGAATGAATATGATAGTCTTCAAGAAACTAAATTTTTGAAAAATATTTTGAAATGACATAATAAGTTTTTAAAACATATTTTACGAAACACATTTTGAAGTGATAATAATTTTCAACGCACAAATCATTTTGGAAGATATGAATTTTTGAAAAATAGTTTAAACATAGGAATTCGCAAAAATAAAAACTCCCCTTGAACCTGACACCTTCTGACTACCCTTTTTAACTACAAGGACATCTACCTAAGTGTCTTAAGGAACACATGTCCTTGTAGTGTCCTTTTTGGTTGCACCCAAAGCAAATTATATGATCTTTTGATTTTGCTTTGACGGAGGTGGAAGCTTCTTCTTGCTCCGGTATTGAGGATGGTCTCTTCTCCCCCTCAATCCTTGACGTGGAGACTTCTTCTATTTCTTCCTCACTTGAGGATGTGGACGATTCAACTCTCTCCTCCTCCTTTTCGGATGTTGAACTTGACTCAACTTCCGATTGGTCCTTCTCTTTCTCTTTGACCAATGGCCCCTTTTCTTTAGACTCTTCTTCTCCTTGTCCTTGTGTCAAATTTTCACGTAGCGCTATCACTTTTCTCCATAGCTCATATGCATTCTTGTATTCTCCTACATTTGACACAATACATGAAGGTAATAAATTTAATACAATTCGAGTTACCTCCTTATCCGCCTCCGCTTCTTCTGTTTGACTCTTGGTCCAATACGGAGGTCGAAGGTGTTTTTCCTTCTTGTCCGTTGGAGCTTCAAATGGCACTTCCAATGCAGTCCAATGATCCCAATTCATTTGCAACCATGTCTCCAATCGCTTCCTCCAATATTCGAAGTCATCTCGATCGTATGGAGGTGGGATCCGAATATATCATCCTAGCGGACCTTCCGATTCCATCTTCCTCTAGCCTTTTGCTCTCTCGGCGATTAGTCCGTAGACGAGCGAGCCTCGCTCTGTTACCACTTGATAGGATCTTACCGTGAAGCTATAGGGGGGTGAATAGCTTTCTTTCGATTTTCTACCTACAATATTAGCGTGCGCAAGCAGAAATACTAAATATAAAATAAAACCAAACGCTGATACCAAACCTTTACGTGCTTCGGAGATGATGCTCCTACTCCACAGCTGTCCGTAAGGTGGGCGATCCCGATCCGTCGGTGGATGACTCCCCGGATGCCCTCCGGCTAGCTCGTGTAGCTCCTTGTGGATGGAGAAATCTCGCCACAACCCGAACAACAACTCTGAGCACAAAGACTACTAATTGGCTTCTAAGCAAAGTCAATTTCGTTAAAGACTCTCAGCCAAAACCGAGCCCTTTTAAATAATGCTCAAGGCTGAGAAACTCACTACCAGTCGACTGGTCCATTACCAGTCGACTAGTTCCACCTAAATTCGACCGTTGCAAGCCCAACATTCAAATTTCTAACCATACCAGTCGACTGATCTTTCTGTGGTATTCACCAGTCGACTGCCCAGACACCAATCGACTGATCCACTTCTACACCTAAGGTTTCCCCTTCCTGAGTACATTTCCCTCAGCACTCAAACCCTAGAATTTCTCGAGTACAATTCACTCAACACTAGAACTCTCACGACCTAGTTGACTCTTCATTCAGTAACCTCGATCTGTTGCCTTCGCGCCCTCTTCGTCTTTGTCTCCTATCCCTCATATGCACACACAAGCCCTCGGCTTGCCTCCATGCCATCCTTCACGCATGCCTCGAAGTCCGCACCCCTCGGCTCATCGTTCCTGCTCCAGTAGCCTCGATCTGTTCCCTTCAAGCCCTCTTCGACTTTAGCCCTCGTCCCTCAGATGCGCACATAAGCCCTCGGCTTGCCTCCATGTCATCCTTCACGTACGCCTCGAAGTCCGCTTCCCTCGGCTCATCGTCCCTGCCTTGTCCATGGTCCCTCGGATGCGCACACAAGCCCACGGCTTGCCTCCATGCCACCCTTCACCATACCCGAAGTCTTCCAACCAAGTCTATGTGTATCCTGCAAACCTACACACTCACATACACATATCAAACACAAGGGTGAACCTAACTTAAACCCTTTGCCCAAACATCAAAACACATGGTCACTCCGGACCATAGATTTCCCCAATAAAAGACTCCGTTGCCCGATCCCCGACCAAGACATAGTTCTCAGTCCCCCGGACCAAGACTTCATGCCCGGCTTCACTCACCAGGACTTAGTCCACCTAGCTTCACTCAATAGGACCTAGTTTCACTCACCAGGATTTACTTCACCGAGCTTCACTCACATAGATTTCCTTTACCTAGCTTCCCTTGCTAGGACTCGGCTTCACTCACCAGGATTTCTTTCACCAAAATCACTCCTTTGCTAGTCATCATGATCCTGACTAGACTTCCTCCAATCATCAGGTAAATATAATCTCACACCTCAAGTCCAATGTGGTTTATTCCCTTGGTCAAACTGACCAACCCTGGGTTTTATTTATTCTGCCAAACATCAGATCCTGTTTGGCTAACCCTTTGTCAAACTAATCAAACCTGGGTTAACCCCACCAAACATAAGGTCATGTTTGGTTTAACCCTTGATCATTTTGACAACCCATAATATTGTCTGACATATATCGTCACTAAATTAAGTATATTGTTAAACATCGAAATCCTAGAGGATGACTGTTTATCACAAATGCATTTTGCACCAACATTGACTACCGGCAGTTAAATGAAGTAACTATCAAGAACAAATATCCCCTACCACCGATTGAGAACTTATTTAACAAGATGAAAGATACATCAGTGTTTTCCAAGATTGACCTGCGGTTAGGCTATCATCAGTTGAGGGTCAGGGTTTCAGACATTCAAAAGATTGCTTTCCACACACGGTACAGACACTATGAGTTTTTGGTAATGTCATTTGGTTTTTCCAATGCCCCTACAGTATTTATGGATTTGATAAACTGGGTATTTTTGTAGTAATTGGGCGGGGTCATTATCATTTTCATTGATGACATCCTGATCTACTCTCGTTTCGAGGAGGAACATGCACATCATCTTTGCATCATACTAGAGACTTTCAGACGAGAGCGTCTATATATGGAGTTCAGCAAGTGTATATTCTAGCTTTCTTTTGTGGATTTTCTTGGGCACGTTGTGTCTAGCAGAGGCATCTCAGTGGACGCACAGAAGATCGAGGTTGTCATCAGTTTGGAGCAGCCAAAATTAGTACAGGAAGTTCGTAGCTTACTAGGTTAGCTGGATATTACAGATGATTCGTAGAGAGAATTTTCAGCATAGCCATGCCATTGGCACACCTGACAAGAAAAGATGTCAAGTCCCCTTGGTCAAAGGCTTATGAGACCAACTTCTAGGAGCTGAAGCAGTAGCTAGTATCTGCATCTATTCTGATATTACCTTCGGGTGATGATGGTTTTATACTCTTCACTGATGCGTCCTATCAGAGATTGGGCACAATTCTGATGTAGTACGGATGGGTAGTATCTTATACTTCTCGACAGCTGAAGGAGCATGAGAAGAACTATCCTGTACATGATCTAGAGTTGGTTGCCATCATTTTTGCTCTAAAGATCTGGACGCATCATTTATACGTGACATTTAAGAATTTCATAGACCACAAGAGCCTCAAGTATCTGTTCACCTAGGAGTTGAATCTTCATCAAAGAAGATGGATGGAGTTCCTGAAGGACTACGATTGCACCATTAGCTACCCCCTAGGGTAAGCGAATGTAGAAGGGGACGCACTGAGCAAGAAATCTAGGGGAGTTCTAGCCTGCCACCAGGTTATGGTCACTGAGTTAGTTCAAAGCTTCTTAGAGTTGGGACTAGAGAAGTATGTTGGTGCAAGTTACATCAGTGATGTCCTCCTCTAAATGCTTCAATGTTTGACAATATACTTAAGTCAGTGATACATTGAATAAGGGAAGGGTAGTCAAGAAAACTGGACCAAAGTGAACCAAAGTCCTAGTTAACCTAGGTACCGAAGACCTAGTTCGAGGAATTGGGCACTAAGTCCTGGCCGAGGGTTGGGCACCGAAGACCTGGTTCAGGGAATTGGGCACGAAGTCCTGACCGAGGGTTGGGCATCAAAGTCATGGACCTAGGGTTTCGGCATGAAGTCTTGGTCTGAGGGATTGAGCAACTTAGCTGAGTGATGACTAAGGACAGAAGTAGAGACGGGTCGAGGTTCGGATGTCTCGAGAACTGAGAGTATCGGAGGCTAAGCAAAAGTCCACCCGAATGGACGGGGTGGCAACCGTCTCCTGAAAGGAGTAGGTGAAAGGCGCATTCCCGGGGGTGGAAACTTACGTCGGTTCGACCTAGGGTTTCGTGGAAATCCTAAGTCAGAACCAAGTCCTTAAGGTTAAGATTGTGTATGTATTTGCTTTGTATTTGTGCATCTTGCAGGTACCTAGAATGGAAGACAAAGCAGGGAAACAACATACAACGAAGCTGGAACCCAGCCTGCTAGGCACCCCCATCGAAGGGGGCGCCCTAAAGGAGCTAGGCGCCCCCATCAACTGGGGCGCCTTAGTGAAGGAAGACAGAACAGGCTTCCATTCAGGCGCCCCGGATGATACAGGAGCCCTGGTTGAAAGTTGTATTTGCTGCTGCGAGTGCGAAGCAGGGATAAGCTTTCACCAAGTTGATTGAGGCGCCTGGGAGGTCCAGGGCGCCCTGGTCAGATGCCTTATCGGCCGCGACGAGTTCGACGCGGAGATAAGGTTTGACCAAGCCCATTGAGGCGCCCCGGTGATCACAGGCGCCCTAATGAAGCCTATAAAAGGGGCTTCAACCCCAAGGCTCAGAACAGAACTTCAGAAACTATTCTAAGCTTCCTAAGTGTTGACAAAGTGCTAAGGATGAAGCTCTGTGACCAGGAGCCTCCAGGAGGAAGTGCACGACACTTCGGAGATCCAGATCGGTCGAGTCCTCGATCATTTCTATTTGATTTGATTTACTTTTCGTATTCAATTTTGTTAATACTTTTGATTGTAAATCTTGCACTATAAGACGGGTTTCTCCGCCTCCGGAAAGTCCGGAAAGGAGACCATTAGTGGACGGGTGTTCCCATGCTTAGTAGGCCATGGATGTACTGACCCTGGGGGGTTGGGAACCAAGTAAATTCCGTGTGCAATCTGTTGGTGCAGAAAGCACCCAAGTCGAACCTGAGTTTTGATAATGGCAAAAGGGTTCAAAAGTTAAGTCTCATTTGTTATCTAACATGTTACTCAAGTGTGCAGGAAAAGTCCTAGCGAAGGACTGCTAGACACTGGCGAAGGAATGCCAGGGTAAAAAGTCCTAGCGAAGGACTGCTGGTGGCGAAGGAATGCCAGGGTACTGAAGCCCTAGCGAAGGACTGCTAGGCACTAGGCGAAGGACAGCTTGGGACTGAAGACCTAGGGAAGGACTGCTAGGCACCAGGCGAAGGACAGCTTGGGACGGAAGCCCTAACGAAGGACTGTTAGGCACCAGGCGAAGGATAGCTTGGGACTGAAGACCTAGCGAAGGACTGCTAGGCACCAGGCGAAGGACAGCTTGGGACTGAAGACCTAGCGAAGGACTGCTAGGCACCAGGCGAAGGGCAGCTTGGGACTGAAGCCCTAGCGAAGGACTGTTAGGCACCAGGCGAAGGACAGCTTGGGACTGAAGACCTGGCGAAGGAATGCTAGGCACTGGGCGAAGGACAGCTTGGTATCCAAAACCTGGCGAAGGACCGCTAGGCAAAAGTCCAACCGGAGGAGCCGGTTGGCATCAGGTAAATTCTCCCGAGAGGAGTAGGTGAGGACGCGTTCCCCGTCGAGGGAATAGTAGGCGTCGGTTCAACCTAGGGCTCCATTTTGGAGACCCAAAGTCAAAACCAAGACAGCAAAGGCTGTATAAACTAACATCTTATTGTTTTATGTTATTTTAGACTAACCCTGGATGCAGGACCAAAGGAACGAGTGTCTGCAGCTCAGAGAGGCTCAAAGGTGTGAGGTAAAGGCTGAGTAGGGCGCCCGGAGTGTCCCAGGCGCCCCCAAGGTGAACACAAACAGTTGAAGCAAAGGAACTACGTCTGCAGCTCATGGGCAGGGCGCCCCCGTGCTCCTGGGCGCCCCCGCTGCTCCCGGGCGCCCCAGATGGTCCGAGCGCCCCCAGGTGAAGCTAACGAAGCAGAACCCAGCGAAGCCAACGGATGAGAGAAGACCCGGTCAATCTGGGCGCCCCCGTCAAAGCCTGATCCTGAGGTTTAAGGGATCAGAGCTGACCGAGATGGAAGCGGATCGGATGACACGTGGGGGGGGGGGGGGCGCCCCCGACGTCCCGGGCGCCCCCAGGAGCTATAAATAGGCCCTCGACCCCAAGGCTGCGTACAACAATTCTTTCAACGCTCTTACGCTCTTCTGCTCCCGCGCTCTGCTCCGGAAACCTCCCGACTCGAGACTCAAGTGTCGACGACGTCCCGCTACTCCGAAAAGACAACCTACATCGGACGTCGGTAAAAGAAGAGTTTCTTTCAAAACTTTACTTTACTATACTTGTAAATTCAATCGTGTAAACTGATCTGCGAAAATATAGAATTGCCCGCAGAAAACGGTCAACGACCGTGGGCCTTGGAGTAGGAGTCGACCTAGGCTCCGAACCAAGTAAAACTACTTGTGTTCGCGATTGATTTTATTCCGCTGTGTACTTACTCTAGTTTTCATCCAAAAAGCGTTTAACGATATTCACCCCCCCCCTCTATCGTTTCTCTTGATCCAACAAGTGGTATCAGAGCGGGGAAGTTTAAATTTGGTGCAACCACCAGTTTGAAAATTTTTCGGATTTGTCTAAAATTTTTTTTATTTTTTTTGTTCGAAATTCTTCTAATATTTCTTTTTCGTTCGAATTTCTTCTCGTTGATCGAGGCTGGTGCAACACCCCTCGACAAATATTTTTTTCCTTTATCCCGCACTACTAATCCAAGACCAAGTCTTGGGATATTCTTTTTTGTTGTGTGTCTCGTTTACATTTCAGATAAAATGGTCATGCAAGAAGGCTTCAGCACCGCAAGACCACCTCTCTTCAGTGGAGAAGACTTCTCCTACTAGAATAGCAGAATGGATGTCCACTTGAAAACTCAGGTGGACATGTGGATAATCATCCAGTTCGGACCGGAGATTCCGAGAAAAGCTGAAGGAGTACCTCAAAGCTACATAGAGTGGGACACCGCTCTGAAACGGAAAATTGAAGCGGTTGCAAAGGCGACCCAGACTCTTCAATGCGACTTAACAAAAGAGAAGATGAACAGGGTGGGCCCTTTCAACAGTGCCAAGGAGCTGTGGGGAAAACTGATCGAGCTGCACAAAGGAACATCAGACACTCAGATCAGCAAGAGAGATCTGCTCCTGAACAAGTTGTATACCATCAAAATGGCCGACAACGAAACAGCAGCTCAGCTTCACGCCCGAATTCAAGAACTAATGAACGGTCTACACACCATTGGTCACAAGGTAGAAAACCGTGACCTAATAAGGTATGTTTTAAATGCTTTCCCGAAAAACACCTTATGGGCATCTATGGTAGATGCATACAAGGTTTCAAGGGATCTTTCAAAAATAAAATTAGATGAATTGTTCTCTGAATTAGAGTTACATGAACAGAATAACTGCAATCTGGCCGAGAAAGGTATTGCCTTTGTTGCAGGTAAAACTGGAAGGACAACAAAGAAAAAGCCTCAACCTGAACCCGAGTATAACTCAGACTCAGATTCAGAAGACGAAGAAGGAGATAGACCTAAGCTGGTCCGACTGGCAAGAAACTACTACAAGGAATTGAAGAACCAAACCAACAAACGGAAAGTCAGCCAAAAAAAGGATGAACCAGCTGAACCCGCAAACGAAAAGAACAAGCCCAACGTAACCTGTTACGAGTGCAAGAAGACGGGCCACTACAAGACCGAATGCCCTAACTTGAAGGAAGCAAAGAAGACGAGGAAGAAGAAAGCACTTCAAGCAACGTGGGACGAGTCCTCCTCCGAAGAAGAAGAAGAAGTCCCACAATCGAACCTACTCGCACTAACCACCTCAGAAGAAGTCGAGACCGAGTCAGAATCAGATCAGGACGACGGTAGACTGACATTTGCAGAGGACGGCGAAATCAAGGTAAGTGGATTTACTAGAAGTCAATTAAATGAATTAATATCTTATCTTTCTCGAGATTTGGCGAAAGCTAAACTCCGAATCGAATCCTTCCGACAGGAAGTAAAACTCCTGAAAGAGGGAGCTGATTCTAAACCCCTAACTGAGAAGGTTCAAGAAGGAACCTCTAATCAAGCTGAAAAACTTGAGAAAGAGAACTCCTCCCTGAAAACTCAGGTTAAGGATCTTAGATCAACCTTAGAACGATTCACTTCTGGTTCCAAGGGTCTTGACATGATTCTTGGAAAACAGAAGTCCGTTCTAAATCGATCCGAACTAGGCTATAGAACCAAATCTAGACAAAGATCCTATTTTGCTGTACTGAATCAGTCCAGAAATAAAGTTCAGGCATGGGTACCCAAACTATGCCTAAACAAACCAACTGGATCAAATCAGTATTAGATCCCCAAGGACAAGATTCACATCTTGCCTAACCATTACCGTGGCTTTAGTCCAGGGGGAGCCAAATTAAAAACTATATTTATTGTTAGATAGAATTTAATTCTTGATTGCAAATTGCTTGGTTGATTGTTTATTTAATTTCTGTAATTTACCATGCTTAGACTTAGGAATGGTTAGTTTAAGGACTGAACAAACTTAACTGAAACTTGACAACATAGTATTGGGTGGAGGTGAGATGATAGTACGTTAGGGAAACCAATTCTAATAAGGTCAAGTATACTTGGTCTCTTTAGACTGGTGAAACTAGCCAAAGCTACCGATCCAAGACCCAAACTAGTTAGACCAGAATTTTTTAAAGATTAATTTTGAAAATGAAATTTCATTAAAAGGCTTTGTCAAGGAAAGGGTTGATGATCCAATAAGGCTACGGCCAAAGAAGGCCTAGTGCCTCGCCAAGACCTGGAAGCCAAATTTTGAAATTCAAATTATTCTTTGTCAAATTCAAATCTAACACAAATTTTCAGTTACTTGCAGACTTAAACATTCTTTTCAAAATAAATTCAACTGTTTTCAAAATTATTTATGTGTTTCAAAATAAATAATAATTTTTCAAAATAATTTTTACTTAACAAAACCTGTCTCACAAAACCTATAAGGCTAACTTGATTGATAACCCTAGATTTGGGTTAGACAGACTAGGTCGTGAAAATCAATTTAAGCAATTCCTGATTCTAATTGGATCCAAATCAACAAAACTCTTTATGTGTAGGAACATAAAGATTTGGACCAATGGATGTTGGATAGCGGTTGCTCCAGACACATGACTGGAGATAAATTGAAATTCACCAAACTCAAGTTAAAGAACCTATGCTCAGTGGCATTTGGCAACAATGCTACACTCAAGGTAATTGGGTCAGGTAATATTGAACTTAATTCTGACTTTGTTATTAAGAAAGTTCTTTTAGTTGAAAACTTCAATTTTAACTTGCTTACCAGAAGTCAGTTATGTGATTCTGGGTATATAGTCACTTTCAACAACTCTAACTGCCTGATTAGAAATGTACAAGACTCAGAAATCATGCTTAAAGGCACTAGAAAAAATAATGTATACACTATAAACCTTCCCCTAGTACCTAAATGTATGTTAACTCAGTTAGAACAATCAAATCTCTGGCATAGGAGACTAGGTCACACTAACCTAAGAATTATTTCAAAAATCACCAAACTTGGCCTAATTAAAAGTATTCCTATAATTAAAAATCATGAAAACCTAATATGTGAATCATGTAATCAAGGTAAACAAACCAGATCTAATCACAAACTTGTTGGTGAGAGCCCTAGAGCCGATCATGTAATGATTGTATGGACTAATTTGTATCATATTCCTATGTATAAATAAAGGCATGTTTATGATTATTATACTTACGTGTATTTGTGCCAATTAGCTAAGTATAATAATGTCCTTGAGTAGAAGGTTCTTATCTATATCAATCGATTGGTTGAATCGATAGTGAGATGATATAGAGAACACTACTCTAAATAATTCTTAGTCAAGTATTAACATTCAAGGACAATGTTAATACGTAGAGGCTAGCATGTAGGTCAACATGATGACTTGATCTCACAAGTCATGGATATAGAGATATCAAGTTGACACATGGGTATGCATTGGAGAATGTATACTGAATGACCCACCATGAGAAAGTATCATGGATCGTTATATGAGTGTCATATACTTTCTCATGTGGCTATTAGTATGACTATTAGTCCTTGGACCTGAAGTCACCATGGATTCCTACATAAGGAGTTACGTACTTTGGCTTCGTCAAACGTCACCCGTAAATGGGTGGACTATAAAGGCGATTACTGGGTATGTAACAAATTATGGAGAGGGATGTGAGTGATGTAGATGGGATCTATCCCTCCTATATGACGGGAGCGATATCGTATTCTTGATAGAGTGAGACCACAAAGTGCATGGCCATGCCCAAGTGAGTCAATATGAGATATTGAACTCATTTGATTAGTGTGAGTCTACTTGGAGTTCAAGATATAGATTGACTCGAGGATGACACGGTCTATGCCTCAATTGAGTCAATCTAGATATCATGGATAGAGGGACATTATCATATATTGTGAGAGTCACAATTATTAGTCACAAGGTGATGTTGGATCTCAACATTCTTGTAACTTGGGTAGCAATGATGTGTTGCTAGATACCGCTCATTGCTTATGTTTCTAAGAGGTTAGAAGCATTGCCAACGTTACAAGAACCTATAGGGTCACACGCAAAGAACAAATAGATGGAGAAAAATTGAAGTCAAGTTTGACTTGGCTAAATATGGAAAGTCCATAATAGGCAAGTTTGACTTGACCTAAATCCAAATCAAGTTTGACTTGACTTGGTTCCACTTCAAGTTAGACTTGACATGGGAGAAGAAATGGAGTCAAGTTTGACTTGACTATTTATGGAAAGTCCATAAAAGGCAAGTTTGACTTGACCAAAACCCACCTCACCTTTGTTTGACCGAGTGATGACTTGGTTTCCCCCCCCCCATTTGAATTTCGAATTCAAATTGAAAGGGGATATGGAAGGCCACCTAATGGCAATTAGTAGCCATTATGGCCGGCCACTTAATGGCCATTAATGGCCATTAAGTGGCCGGCCACAAGAGAGAACAAAAAGGGATTTTGTTCCCTTTTTGTGTGTGGCTTTTCATTTTTCTCTCTTTGAGTTTTGGTGGATTTTTCTTCTTCCTCTCCTCCTCTTGGCCGAAAACACAGAGGGTGCTAGCACACCTAAGTTTTCGATCCATCTATCTGTTCGCGTGGATACGTATAGAGGAGTGTCTACTTTGATACTCTACGAGATCCGGCGGCCTCTTGGACAAGCGGGAAAGCGAAGGGCTACGCGTCAAGGGTAATGACCTTATCATGTAGATCTAGTGTAGATTTAGATATTAAACCCGTACTCGTATTTGTTTTATAAGTTCGCACGGATCCGTGGCCGAGATTCTGGGGTTTCCGCAACGCAAAAAGCGGTTTTTGCGGCCTAGAATTTCCAACAGTGGTATCAGAGCCACGTGCGAACCTTGTACGAGTTTAAATTTGTTTTTTTTTGTATTAGATACAAAATTTAAAGACAAATAATATTCTGTGATTTTTCGAAATTTATAGAATTTATGGGTATTTTTCTCATGAAGTCGAAGCAACAAGTGTTCGGACACTTGTAGGCTTCACCGATCGAGAAAAACTTTCCGAAACGGAAAGATCTCGCTATAATCTTTCGGGACAGCGGCTTAAGTTGCTGTAAGGTGGTTTTGGGACACTCGTGAAATTTATTTCGCGAGTAGGGGTGCTGCCCCTAACCCCGCAAGGGACATTGTCCCGCAATCGTGCCCGAAAATCGTGTAGCGGGACCGTTACGGAAGTGTAACTCATAATATTGTAAAATTGTCGAAAAATTATAGAAATTTATTTAAAATACATAATTTGGAATTATGTATGAATTTGTGATGATCATGGCCCAATAAAAACCCAATATGATTGGAATGTGTTGTAATTCATATTACGGTCTGCGTACCGTTTTTGTGATTGTGCGTGTTGTATAGTGTATGCGACCTGCGAGTCGGCTTCTTTTATTTTATTTCTGTACTTTCTTATTTTGTAATGTACAAAATGAAGACGGTGGGCGGTTCATCCGAAGACGGAGTTATGGAGGGAGCCGACGACACGTGGCGGTCAAAGGAGAAGCTTGGAGAAGCGAAACCCTAGGTTGACCGTCCGATCTTCTCATTGGCTTGAGAAGATCGTAGTAGGGCCATGATCCAATCACAAATTAAATTATTTTATTATTTGCTTGTATGTGATGCATGCTAGAGTAAAATAATTAGAGCCTTGTGTATATGATACACCCTCTCTCTTGCGATTAGATTCGATCTAATTCAAATCAACTCATTCTCGAAATGCCTAACAAGTTTTGATACCTATCACTACCTCGATCATTTGTTGTTGTTGAATCTGCCAAAGCAGAGCAACACATTTAATCTTGGTAGGGTACGGAGGGACAATCTTGGTCCCGCCTATCACGGCTTGGGTGAGAACAAACTCAATCAGATTGAGTGAAACTAGTTAACTCGGTCGGATCGAGTCCAACTATAGGCATATTCCAATCGTTGGAAAGGTAGGATAAAAATCGCATTTATATTAAAACTTGGGCGATTTAGCCAAAGCTAACTCAAGTTTTTATGTAAATGTAAATTTTAATCCTATAAACAAGAGTTGCATAGAGATGTAATCGGTAAATTGTTACCTACCGATCGTACTAAGTCTTGGGCGATTTAGCCAAAGCTAACTCAAGGCTTAGTATGATGTGGATCTTGTCCCACTATATTATAGTTAAATTAGATAGAATCTTGTAGCGTGGTTTGACCACGTCTATGACTTGATTCTACAAAATTTCTATAATTCAGTGGGAGAATCGTTTAATTAAAGGCCTAATTAAATGATAGTTGGAATGTGATAATTTATTTTCTGCATTTTATTGTTGTAGATTGCCATGTCGACAAACGCAAATACTCTCTCCCTGCGATCTGTCCTTGAGAAGGACAAGCTCAACGGAGCAAACTTCCTGGACTGGTACAGGAACTTGAGAATAGTTCTCAAGCAAGAACGTAAACTGTACGTTCTGGAGCAGCCTATTCCCGAGGCACCTCCTGCGAGTGCCGCGCGAGCTGACCGTGATGCTCACAAGAAGCATCAAGATGACGCATTGGATGTGTCATGCCTTATGCTCGCAACCATGAACTCTGAGCTTCAGAAGCAACATGAGTTAATGGATGCTTTCGATATGGTTGAGCATCTGCGTCAACTGTATCAAGGACAAGCAAGGCACGAGAGATTTGAGATCTCTAAGGCACTGTTTCAGTGCAAGATGCAAGAAGGGACTCCCGTAGGTCCCTATGTACTCAAGATGATTGGGTACATAGAGAATTTACAGAGATTGGGATTCCCACTGGGCCAAGAGCTGGCCACAGACTTGATCTTGCAGTCCCTACCCGAAAGTTATAGTCAATTTGTCATGAACTGGAACATGAATGAAATTGACAAGCCCCTGCCTGAGATGCTCAGCATGTTGAGAACTGCTGAGCTCAATCTTAAGAAGGCCAAGCCCATTTTGATGGTGCAGAAGGACAAAGGTAAGGGCAAGCCCAAAGGCAAGGGAAAGTCTCAAGCCAAGGGCAAGGGCAAGGGCAAAGCACTGAAACCCAAAGGAGGGGTTGCCAAGGATGCTACCTGCTTCCACTGCGGTGAGACCGGACACTGGAAGCGGAACTGCAAGAAATATATGGAAGATCTCCAGAAGAAGAGAAGTCAGACTTCTACTTCAGGTATTCATGTTATAGAAGTCAATTTGTCTATTTCTACATCATGGGTATTAGATACCGGATGTGCTTCTCACATTTGTACTAATGTGCAGGCGCTGAGAAATAGCAGAGCATTGACAAAGGGCGAGGTGGACTTACGAGTTGGCAATGGAGCAAGAGTTGCTGCTGTTGCTACAGGAGTTTATATGCTATCTCTGCCCTCTGGGCTTGTATTAGAGTTAGATGATTGTTATTATGTGCCTGCTCTGACTAAGAACATAGTTTCTGTTTCTTGTTTAGACAAGAAAGGATTTTCGTTTATAATAAAGAACAAATGTTGTTCAGTTTATTTAAATGAAATGTTCTATTGTAGTGCACCTCTGATGAACGGACTCTATCTTCTAGACTTAGAAAACCCTATCTATAACATAAATACCAAAAGGCTCAAGTCTAAAGACTTGAACCAAACCTATATCTGGCACTGTCGCTTAGGCCATATAAATGAGAGTCGCCTATCCCAGCTCCATAGAGATGGTTTGCTGGACTCATTTGATTTTGAATCATTTGAGACATGCGAGTCTTGCCTTCTTGGCAAGATGACCAAGACTCCATTCAGTGGACACAGCGAAAGAGCAACCGATTTGTTAGGTCTTATACATACCGATGTATGTGGCCCTTTCAATGTTGCTGCCAGAGGTGGTTATAGGTACTTCATTACATTTACTGATGATTTCAGTAGATATGGTTATGTGTACTTGATGACACATAAGTCAGAATCCTTTGAAAAGTTCAAAGAATTCAAGAATGAAGTACAAAACCAGCTTGGCAAGAGTATTAAAATACTTCGATCAGATCGAGGTGGAGAATACCTCAGCCATGAGTTCCGTGACTATCTAGCTGAGTATGGGATCCTGTCCCAACTCACTCCTCCTGGAACACCACAATGGAATGGTGTGTCCGAAAGGAGGAATCGTACCCTATTAGATATGGTGCGATCCATGATGAGTCACACAGATCTTCCTATATCCTTTTGGGGATATGCTCTGGACACGGCAGCCTTCACTCTTAACCGTGTTCCATCAAAGGCTGTAGTAAAGACACCATATCAGATATGGACTGGGAAGAGTCCCCAGATGTCTTTTATGAGGATTTGGGGTTGTGAAGCTTACGTACGACGTCAAGTTTCAGACAAACTGGGACCCAAATCTGATAAGTGCTATTTTGTAGGATATCCCAAGGAAACGAAGGGATATTACTTCTACATTCCCAGTCAGCACAAAGTGTTTGTGGCGAAGACTGGGGTTTTTCTAGAAAGGGACTTTGTTTCTAGAAAAACTAGTGGGAGTAAGTTCGATCTTGAAGAAGTTCAAGATATGGACCATAGCACTGAGGCCTTGATGGAGGTTGAACAGGAACCACAAAATGTTGTGGATCATGAGGTTGTTGCACAAGGAGTTATGCAACAACAGCCTGTTCAAGTAGACCTACCTCTTCGCAGGTCTGGTAGGGTACGTCATCAGCCTGAGAGATATTCATTTCTCTTGTCTGATGACAATGACGTTGTGCTCATTGAGAATGAGCCTACAACCTATCAGGAAGCTGTGATGAGCCCAGATTCTGAGAAATGGCTTGAGGCCATGAGATCCGAGATGGACTCCATGTACACCAACCAAGTTTGGACCTTGGTTGATCCACCTGAAGGGGTAAAACCCATTGGGTGTAAGTGGGTCTTTAAGAGAAAGACTGACATGGGAGGACTTACGCATACCTATAAGGGTAGACTGGTAGCAAAGGGTTTCAAACAAATTCATGGTATTGACTATGATGAAACCTTTTCTCCAGTAGCGATGTTTAAGTCCATTCGGATCATGCTTGCTATTGCAGCATACCACGATTATGAGATCTGGCAGATGGATGTCAAAACCGCGTTCCTGAATGGGAACCTACTCGAGGATGTGTACATGACACAACCTGAGGGTTTTGTAGATCCAAAGCATACTGGCAGAGTATGCAAGCTGCAAAGGTCCATTTATGGACTAAAGCAAGCTTCTCGGAGCTGGAATCTTCGATTCGATGATGCAATCAAACAGTTTGGTTTCATCAAGAATGAAGATGAACCCTGTGTCTACAAGAGGGTTGAAGGAAACATAGTAGTTTTCCTCATATTGTATGTGGATGACATACTACTCATTGGGAATGATATTCCTATGCTTCAGTCTGTGAAGACTTG